>JALPQD010000614.1:352500-375000 GCA_023101885.1 Typhlomys cinereus | reverse complement strand
TTTTCTGCAAAACGAAAACTAATTCTGTGAAGCTTCTTATTACTGGAAAGACTCATTTGGCTTGCATTAGACACTGACATAAGTGACTTTAGGATTTTACTAACCGATTAGATGAGATGTGCCACATCCGTAATATCATTAGAGAGAGTAGCAGCAGGGGACTGCCTTTGGGCACCTATTAAGGGCACCACACAAGTAAACTGTTTTCTCTATGGCACTAGCTTTTTTTTGAATCCTTTTCTCTGATTAAAATACTTTATTTTATGGGCATTACTTTTTTCTTGCCTTTAAAACAACTTTTATTTTATACTTTCCCAAATCCATGCAAATTATGCTTTGCATGATTCAGCCCAGTGTTACTAAATGCATTATCCATGCCTTACTTCATGAATCTCACCTAGGCAGAGAGTAGATATGTATTAAGAAAACAGCTTACACAATCCTAAAGTCAGGATTCTCCTAACAGAATATTATCCTAACTTATGGCAAAGACTAATCTTTGTGGTTCTAAGGAATTCTCTTGATTAACACCTTTCACTAACTTGTTATTTTTGTAGGTTCTGTTTGCAACTCCCAACAAAGTTTTAAAATCAGTCCATTAAAAATGTCAATTAAAATATGAATGCTTTTACAGTTCTGTTTGATACACAACCATAGGAAATGTTATAGGCCTTTTTTTCTGATGAATGTTCCCTTATCAAAAATTATGCATCAAGCAAACTATTGCCTGCTTAAGGCAGAAGTAGGTGTAGAGAGCTCCGTGCTCGGTCGCTTTATGAAAGACACTAGGAAAAGCTAGAATGATATTTGTGCTGTGTGTTTCCTTTTCAAGGTTATCTTTTCCAGATATATCGTTAACTTCCTGGGTATAGACTGAGTTGACTTTTCTTTTTCCTTTTCAAAGGTCCCCATATGTCACCATCACAGATGGAAACTGATCAGAGGATTACTCGCGGCTACCTGAAGACAAGGAACAGCCCTGCGTGTAGACACCAGGGCTGTCTAACTGCCTTAGCATGGGATATCTGGCACCCCGGCTCTGTCGTTCACTACCCTTTTCTGCAGGCAAAGACTCCCCTTATCTGACGTTGAATTTCCACATCAATGAAATGGGATGGGGACAGCCCTGGCCTGAAGCCTCCTCTGTGGATGCTCTACACAGCTGGGTGGTTCTTTGCCCCACGGTCCAGCACTGCACTGGAAAGCAAGCATCAGAATAGGGCCTATGGGTTAGAAATTTTTTCAGACTTATTCAGGTAAATGCTCGAGATTTCTAGAGAAAGATCCAGAAAGAGGTTGTGAAAATGATAAAGGAGTCTCCTTTGGAAGTAGCTGCCACTCCTCAGTGGTTGAAGCTGTCACCTCAGGTTCTGCAGTTACCTTCATGACTGTTTTATCCCCAGTATTCTCACACCTTGTTGCCACCCGTCTCCTTCCATATAGATACCAAACTCTTTCAGGCAAGTCTCTGTCTTTCCAATTTTGTAATACCAACATTCACAGAAGTCTTAAAATGTGTGAGTTTCCCATGGACTTGGGGGGGGGGTCAAAAATATGCTTGAAATCTAAAAAAAAAAAGTTAACAGTACAAAATAGAAAAACTTTAAAGTAAATTAATAAGCATTTGATTAGATTTCCAGGGTTCCATTAATGCCTTCTACTATTGTCTGTGAAAGTTACCATAATTAAAAATCCATTACATTAAAAAATATAAGGTATGTTTTCTCATCAGAAGAATTTTTGAGAATGTACAATTACCAAGTAATTGCATTCTGCTTTAAAATCAATGTGTTAAGCATAACTAAATAATTATGGATGTACAAGTATTAATTTTTCAAATTATTTTTACAGAAAAAAACACAGCAAATGTGGAATATCAGTGCATCTACTGAGATATGACATGGGTTGGTCCTGTGAAATTGGGGTCTCCAGGCCCTGGAGGTCTTGCAATCTAATAGCATGGGCTTGAATTTAGCCAGACAGGCCGAAACAGTGAAGCAAAAGCTGCTTTCTGGAAGTCTCCCTGATCTTCCTGTAGGAAAGGAGAGTCACACCCCATCAGAACTAATCTTGTAGGGAAGGGGAGTTGCACCCTACTGGAACTAACCTTATAAAGAAGCTGAGTGAGAGAACATGAGTATTTTCCTAGTTTCCAGATAAAACCTGCATGTTTATCTTCAAAGAACTGTTCCAATGTGCTAACTGATCCAACATTCTGGCACTGAAGAGCAATTCAGTCACCTAAAACTTACATCACTTAGTGTCTGTTGACACGTGGCTATGGCTGAGAGACGCGGCACTTCAGACAATATTGTTGGCTCGTGATGCATCTGAAGTCAGGTAAGATGCCAGCGGATTGCGGTTGAACCTTTGCATTCCAGCTCGGAACCAGAAATGGATGCCCCAAACCATCTGCCAGAAACGTGTGTGGGTTTGTTTTTAGAACAGGAACCAATGGGGACCCTTTAGTGTGACCCTTGGGCAAGCAGAGATGAAGTGGGGAAGCTAGAGCAGGAAACGGCAGCCTGCATACACAGCACACATGCCCAGGCCAGCAGGACTGTCCATCTTGACCCACCCACTGCTAGTTGCATTAAGTATCTAACTTAGGGCACTTACCTACATTTCCAGTTAACGAATGGGTGGAAGTCATCTTCAAAAGGAACCTCACAGTTACAACATCACATGTGAGATCTGTGGGTCACACTGTGGGTTGGGGAAAGCCCTGGTGAAGTCCCGCATGCTTCAAGGAAACTGGAACAAACAACCCACAGAACACACATTGTAATGCCAGGACACCAGCAGACAAAGTGACAGTATTCATGACTTTCATCTTCTTCCAGGTAGGACTGAGAAGGCCAGAAATTCTTAGCAAGTCTTCCAGCTCTGATTCATTGAGAGGAAACAAGGAAGACTATGTGTCCATGTTCTGTATACACTTCTATATTGTTTCCCCGCCCTTCTTTTTCTTGAGTAAGATAAGGGGTGACCATCATGAAATCCATGCAGTCCCCATCCATTCCATAAGTCTGGGTTCCCTACTTCTGTGCTCTTAGTAGAAATGACTAAATCTCATGTCCTGTAATACTCAAGTGTAGATCGGTCAGGCTGGGCGGTCACAGAATTCTTACGTACCATAGCTTTGTCTCTGTCTCCTAGTTGGAGGACGAGCTTAATTGCCAATCTCTAAAAGTTAGTTAAGAATATCATGAAAATGGGTCACTTTGTTTTAGGAAGATTCATGAGGTCTTATTTAAAATAAACATTTTCATCCTTTAAAGATCAGGCCATGAGGAAAAGAGTTGTTTTTTTTTTTTTTCTCAAAGTCTAAACATTTCAAGGATTTCTCCATTGGTTCGTTGCCACAGACAAAAACAACTTAAGCTGATTCTTGTTGTTTATACAGTGTAAAAAGTTCCACCAAAATAGGCAGTGACATTTTTGTGTCCATAAATGTGCATGCAAGCCCAATTATGTATTTGTTGTCATTTAAAATCACCGCCATTCTGGGAACAGAGGTGCGGCACTAATTTTTGCTGTCACACTTTCCCAAAATGAAAATAAGGCTTTTAAGTAAAATGCTAAGGTTTTCACTGTGAATTATTCATTCTTCGCATGGCCTCAGCAGAACACCCTCAGCAAAATAGCTAAACAAAAGCCTAGCAGGGTTCTGGTTTCTAATCTGGTTAGGAAATACATTATAGGATTTTTCTTTTAACTTTGCAGTTAATGGAAAAGTTTTTTTCCTTCCCTGAAACTCGGCAAAGAGTTCAAGAAAGCTTCTCTTAACTGCCCCAGTCTCCAGCTAATTGAAGTACCTCGAGCAGACCTTGAAAACAGTGTCATTAGTCACACAGCTAAACAAACTACCTTTGATGGTGCAGGCCAGCCAATGAGAGCCATTCCCCAGATGATCTCTGTGGAAATGGCAGCCATTAATAACAACTGAAGTGACGCCCTTTCCTGCCACCCTCCATTCACACAGCCCACTCCACGGGCAATCTATCAGGGGAGCTGTTAGGTACTCCAGTGTCCTTCAGAAAGGGCACACGCCTGCTCCAACATTGATTTCCTCTCTATCTCTCTCTGTCTCTCTGTCTCTGTCTCTCTCTCTCTCTCTCTTTCTCTCTTTCCACATAACAGCCTTTTAGAAAATTAAAACAATTCTCACATATCCAACAGGTATATAAGGGATAAAGAAAATAAGAAATGGGTGAGAGAATAAATAAACTGGGAAGAAAACCACCTCTTCTACCCCCGAATTTCAAAGATGCCAAAGCAAAGTAATGCACTAATTGTAATGTCTAATGGTATTTCCTATTCAACACCTGGTGTCCTTAGGAAGCCTATATCGATGTACATCTAGATAGCAACTAAATACAAAGTTTCATGGCACTATAGAGCCAAAGGGTGAGGGGGCGTGTCCAAACCTTCCTCTTAGTCTCCTGCAACCAGCCCTTCAGCTCCATACTGGGATCTGTGTCCTGCTTATCTTTCACATCCTGTGTCTTGCTGCTTGGGCTCAACAAATGCTCATGAAGAAACCCTCTAACATAAGACACACCAGAGGTTAAACTAGCCAAGATCTCATTGAACATCCTGTCCTTTGTGGACTATTCCATTCCTCACTACAGAATGCATTATGTGGTAGAATTTTTACTGTGTTCCCAAACCTTCAGACTAACTAGCTGAGAGGGGGTTGAGGGGAAGGGGGGAAGCAGCTTCCTCAAGCCTACAAAATACTCAGTGGTCTTTAACTTTCCACAACACCAGCAGAGTTAACATGCTGAATAAATAAGCAAAGAGCACTAGGGACACGTCAGACAATTGATGTTCACTAACTGCACATGTCCAGAATCTGTGCTGGGGGATTGATTTAGACAGAAGATAAAATTCAGAGGCTTTGGCAACATTGCCCCTTCGAGAATCTTCTTTCACCCAAGGCCCTCTCACTAGGTCAAGACTTAGTGTTGTTTCAGAGAAGATGGGATGGCATGAGGGAACACAGAATATGAAGGTATCAAATTCTTATTTTCTGATTGCTGCATCAATTATGAATTATGAAATTGAAATTCTTGACCACCAAGGCAGAGAGACAAACAGAACAAGCTCCCACATGAGATGTGCCCATGTTAGCCTTCAGCTCAGCATCTGCTCTGCCTTATCTGGACCCTGTACTTTTCTGCTTGAAGTACAGCAAATCCTAGACATGATGTCATTAAGCCACAAATATTGTTTATACCTCCCCAAAATAAATAAACTTACTTATGTTCTTCTCTGTCCATCTGTTTGTTATATAGCAGTAATTGGATAGAAGAGAATTGTTTTTTAAATATAAGTAGAATAGTATCACATTTAAGCATTAAATAGTAACCTCTTAATGTCTTCAATTTTCAGACATTTGTATTTTTCTGTCCTATGATAAAATATAGCCAAGGAGAAAAGCTATCTTATCTAGATATCTTGCCTAGATAGGAACAATCTTACCTTGGGGGCACCAACACAATCCAGCTGGAGAAGAAGAGCATTTTGGTGCAATAGTGGTACCGATGATATAGGAACAACCAGCCATTCTGATTGGATTTGAGATCTGTTTACTAGGAGGAAACCCGTGGCTAGTGACTGCATACCTGACAGAGACCTCCTGACTTAGGAGGGCCTAGGCTCTAGAGAGGCCAAGACCGTTGTCTCGCCAAGGGAACATGGTAGCACACTACCCTCGCAGCACTTATCATGAACCCAGAAGAATAGTGCAGCTCTCGGCTGTCTCCACAAGACTGCTGACAATTAGACTGATGAGATGAGCTACTGGCAGAAGAAAAGCAACTGAGGAGCATGAAAACACAAAGAGGCCACCCATGGCACCCCTGTGGCCCAACACCAAAAATCAGGGTACACCAAGGAGGATGGAACAGAAAGAAGGTGAGCACTGGATTAAGGGTGAGGCACTGAAACACAGTGTCCTTGAGACATAAACCAATGCAACCAGGAATGCACTGCAGCCAAGTTCACCTGCACAGGACCTACGCAGGAGAGCCCAAACCCAGGCACAATGAAGGAGGGAGAAAATCAGGCGGCCCCTGCCTAGGAGAGGCCATTACTGTTCAAGGCTGACCACAAGAAGAGCCCCCCCCTTGCATGAAGACTCCGCCTGCTGAAAAGTTGCCCAGACACATGCAGGAGGAGACACCCCACATGGGACTCAGAGGGACACACACCCAAGAAGGTGGGAGAGGGATACCTCATGGTGTCCTCTCCTTAGAAAGGGGGTAGCAAGAGTAGCTGGCGTGACTAGTCAGCTTCTTGGAAAAATAAAATAGTATTTAACCACGTGTGTGTTCAGGGAGAATTGTGTTCTTTCCTGGTTCTCCCTCCCCCCAAAACAAAGAACTATCACCCTTGAAAATGGTCACTTTGAGCACCATGAACAAGGAATCAGCAGCTTCTCATTCCTGGGGCCGGGTGGTCTCCTGGCTATAGTTCCAAATTGTGTCACATTAATACAGAAGTAAGGAGGAGGAGGAGGAAGAGGAGGAGGAGGCGGAGCAGGGGCAAGAGAGCCATCTGAAGGGCACACAGTTCTGTGCTAAACACTTCATGTGGGCTGTGCCAAGAATCTCATGCAGGCTTCATCAATTAATTTCTATTAAAGCCATTAAGGAGCTGCTGCATCCCAAACCTATAGATGAGAAAAACAAAGTCACATAAAAATCTAATAAATGAAGATGCATTGCTATTTAGAGCCCACATATATAAATGCTACACTCTGTGCACAGGCAATTAAAAGACAAATTCTTCTCAAGCATAGCGCCTCACCGAGCGACATTCCCTTGAACTCTAAACTCTTCACACTTTTATCCTGCATCATCGGTTTAAACTTCAAAGAATAGAATGAGAACAAAAGATGCTTAAAAACTAAATTCTCTAGCATGTCAACCCACGTTGATGCTTTGGTTTTTTTTTTAACAAAAATAAGCTTTGAATTTATTATCGGACTGCATTTTCAAGCTATGAGTATAGAATTTGACCCAGTATTCATGACCAGTTTCTGTAATTCCAAGTCAGAATTATGAGAAAAATTATGAGACAATGGTTGATAATACTGAAAAAAAAAACTCCGTATTTACAGGAGATTTTTTCAAGTGACTTGCTATGATGTCTATTCATTGGAAGAAAGCTTTTGAAAAGACGAGTCTATGAAGAAGTTATCCTACAGTGCACAGAACAAAGCCCATTAATGACGACGGTGTGGACAGTCAAGGAATTATTAAAAGAACCTTTCACTTTGAGGGAAAATTAATTTACCCAGAATTTAGTGCAATTGTTGAAAGAGGAAAACCAGGGAAGCCGGCAGCAGACCTGTGGCCAAAGTTTGCCCCACGTCCAAGTCCCTGAAAGACCCTAACAGTCCCTTTCTTCTCTAGTGCACAGCGAGAAGCATAGGGCTCTCAGCCATGCCGGGACTTCAACCTAAAATAATTAACTGCCACGCAGACCGTGATTTCTGATTTATCTCTGCGTGTTTAAAAACCCTTACTTCCTAAATCCTAGGAAAATGTTTTATTTCCTCTAATCCTTTATTCTTGTGTGGATATGACAGTACACATAAGACTCGAACACATCTCCCCACCCAGCAGCACCACCCTGATGATGAGGAAACACGTTGCCTCTCAGGTCTTCTCAGCTCCCTGGGACCCCTGGTATCCCAGTGTCCTCTGCTCCGAGCTTCTCCCTGACACTTTCCTCGGCTGTCTACATCTCATGCCCACACTGACTCATGTTTGCTTTCCCCAAATTTACCCATCTACTGTCTGCAAGTCTATAATTTTGCTGCTGGAAGTGTGTCGTTATGTTTCCAGGTGAGCTCTGTTGAGGGACGGCTTCAGTAATGGTAACGATGACTCAGTTATAGCTCCACTTTTAATTGTGTGTGTACATGTGAGTGTGCGTGTGTGTGCGCATGCACGCGCGTGTGTGTGTGTGTATGCACGCGTGTGTGTGTGCGTGTGTGTGCGTGTGTGTGTGCGCATGTGCTCAAGAGCTGTCCACCTATCCACATAAGCTGTCCCACGGGCCCTGGGGCTTGCCATATGGGCTAGATTAGCTGACCAGCAAGGCTCTCCCCCAGCCCCCGCTTGTCTCTGTTCCTTGTGCTAGGACTACAGTACATGTCATCACACCCACATTTTATGTGGGTGCTGGGAATTGAACTCTGGTCTTCACTCAAGCGATTACCCAGCTGAGTCTTGTACCCAGACCTCAGCTCTACTTCTTTTTTTTTTATTTATTCAATTGTGCGTGTGTGCTCGTGTGTGTGTGCTCGTGTGTGTGTGTGTGTGTGTGTGTGTGTGTGTGTGTAGAACCACGGGCGAATTCGGGAACCACCATGGACGCCTCCATCTCCTCCTTGTTTACTCTGCCCCAGGATTCACAGGCTCTGCCCCACCAGGACCAGAAACGCTTCCTCCCAGCGTCTATATGTGGGGTCTAGGATCCGAACTTAGGACCTTCCGCCTGCAAAGCAGAGGCTTAACCCCTGAGCCACCTCTCCAGCCCCAGCTCTACTTCTTTTATATTAGATCTCTGTCGACATAACCATGCTGCCTGGATCTCTAGACAGTACTTCTCAGAGCTTAGTGAATCATTCAGATTCCTGATAATCATACCTAATAGGTGAAAATTTGTGGCTCAGACAGCCACCACTCTGACGCACTCTTCTGTGGTTTATTACACACGTTGAGGATCATCTTTAATGTCCCTTACAGTTACAGATGCCCAGACTTCTAACATTTCACTACCTTCACATTCTTGTACTGACTTAGTCCACCAGCCTGTTACAACAGTGTTTTTTGTTCTGCTCTGCTCTCGAGTGCAGTCTTGCTTCACCTTCACATATTAGTAGACAGCTTCCCCTAGTAAGATGACTTATCATATCATGGAGATAAATTAGGTGATAATAGTGAGTACTGCTTTTTGTCGATAGACAAAACCTGTCACTCCTGCTGGATACCTCAGTAAAATACGTATGCCTCCACTGGTAAAAGTTTGAGAGCAAAAGACATCCAAAGAAAGGCAACGTTTGAAATAGTCAAAGAAACTCAAAAAACTTTTGCCCTTTTTTTTAAAGTTAAGTGTTTAAAAAAATTGTCTTTTCAAAATCAAAACCTGGTGCCTTTGAATAATAGGTCTCAAGACAAACTGGTATCCTTTCTGTGCAGTGCTCTGACACTTGGAGCAGAAGAGCCAGTAAAGTTTCTCTTCCTCCTTACGCTGTGTGAAACAGGTGCTCTGACCAGCAAGTAAGAGGGAAAACAGCCAGCCTATTTGAATGACTGGTGAGGAGGTGAGGGAAAAAAAGAAGAGAGTGAAAGTTGTAGGCCCTTTCTTTCCCCACACCCACCCCTTAATGATCAACCATCTTTTGGGATCCCAGTGAATTACCATTTTATGCACTCTATGATGATATCTAAGAGGAAAATCAATAGAGTTACAGAGAATAAACGTGAAAAAGAATGGATACTCTTAACAGGAATCTAGTTGTCATTCAAACATAGTCATTCACCCAGTGTCCATTCTCACTTTCTTCCTTACTAATAAAAACTCTATGCTCAGAATAAAGAATGCCAACCTTGTAATGAAGCTTCCTTTGCAGCTAGGATATCATGCAGTGAAGCCTCCCTTGCAGCTAGGATACCATGCAGTGAAGCCTCCCTTGCAGCTAGGATACCATGCAGAAATGAAGTAAACTGAGAAGTGCACACCAGCAAGAACTAAGGAACCAGGTAGTCCATGATGATCATAGAGCCACCATGTCAAATCTGAGCAAATTACCTCCAGAATAATTTTACTTGAGAAAGCAAAAAGCTTTTAATCTTGTTAATGATTTTGCTATGCAGCCAAACCTGTGTTACCAGTGCTAACTTGTGCTAACCTATGTTAACCTGTGCTAACCAGTTCTAACCTGCGCTAATCAACATAACCCCTGCTGCCTAGACTGCATACAGCACAGTAGTAGTCCTGAATCTCTTCTGCTATGAGCAAATTTAACAAAGTGATTATGAGAAGAAGGTTTTCAGTGTTGGAAGGCACAGGGATGGAATTGAGAAATATGGCATGAAAATGACTTATATTCATTAAAGATATGCATAAAGTTATCAAAGAATAAAAAATGCAAAAAGTGATTCTATGTGTAATGATTACTTTTCTTTAAAAATATTTTAGCAAGCTACTAAACTCACAACTGTGAAATTCTTCAATAATAGTTGAGAGGCATGAGGTGGTACAGTCACTTGCAAAGGACCCATGCACATTTCTGCATGATTTGAACAACTTTTCTGTTTTCCTAGCAGTCTACACTGATTCAATTTTAAGTTAACTTGGAACTTACATCACTACCATTCAGCAAGTTTCTGTCTGACTTTTTCCATTGTAAATTACATTATTTTTCTAACAGCAATTGTGTAGAACAACACTGGAAACCTGAAAAATATAGCTATCTTTCCTTTCCCTTGTTTCTCCTGTCCTTGGACTCCCAAAGGAACGCATGGCAAAGGTGAGGAGGAGGCTGGGATCTAGAGAGTTCTAGGAGCTGAAGGAAAGGAGGCGCTGGTGTTTTGAAGACAGCCAGTTTCACAGGGGCTCCTTTTTCCCAGCTTGTTTTCCCTAAAGTTTTCCAGCTTCTCTTCTTATGTAAATACGTAAGTCTTCCACCATTTCATGCTTTGTTATTTCCAATAGCGAATGCATTAGGGCCTTTGATTCATCTGTGGAGAATGCATTCTGAAGCAAAGCTTAATACTCTAAAATGGTTAGTTCATGGGGTTTCAATTTTAGGAATATCAGAAGAGCAATAACTCATAGTCTTCAAATGGCACAAAATTCACTGCATCTCCCCATAGAAAGCACCTCGCCCGTCCTCAGCTCAGACCTATGCCAAGGACTGAGTGGAAATCAAAAGTCCTGAGAAAACTTAAATGCTTTCCTGCCAGCTTCCTGGGCCACAGCCTGGAAGGAACCTGCTTCCATAAGGGATGGTCATCAGTGGCCCAAGAAAGCCCTTCTTGTCTTTGGAATTTTTCAGATGCCTTTTGTCAGAGACCTAACTTTAGCCCCAGGGTCAAGGGCAAGGTTAGAAGACACGGATTTCTCCATTCATTTCTGACCGATCAGATCGTCCTGCCCAGTGGGCTTTTTGTGAAAATAGGGCCATCTGGTCTGCATTAGAGTTAGCTTGAAGTGGGTGCTAGCTCCTAACACTGCCTCATCCAGTGATAGAACCTCAATCATCCACCTTTGCTTCCCCATTGGCCTTGTTAGTTAATTATGCCGCCAATGATGTTTCAGGAAGGGTAATTCCATGAAAAAGGAACACTTGGCCAGAACTGACCACAAACAGGAGGGCTGCCATGGGTCTCACAGTGTTCTCAGTGTGACACTAAATTAAATATCACCAGAAGAAATTTCCTAATAAAAAAATTGGTGGAACCTCACCAAGTCATTTTTTGATAAGCACTGCCATGTCTCCATTGCTTGTCAAGGTTGTCCTCTATGTCAGCTCATTTTATTATTCATACCATATTGTCATCCCAGCTAGCTACGAGTCAGAAAGGCCGTGTTATTTGAAACGCATGTGGGAAGCTGGGTGTAGTGGTCCAACAGTTGTACTTCTGGAGTCACAGGCAAAAGGACCATTGTAGGTTCAAGCCCATCCAGAAGTTCCAGACCAGACAGGACAACAGAGACTTTGACTTGGATAAAAACAGACAGAAAAATGAAAAACAAAAGCACAAATGTGCTTTTTGGGCTTAGTCTGTTTGAGCCTTCCAAGGGCCATCTGAGGGAGGATCAATTTCAAAATCCAATGCATTTTCTTTAACAAATAGTGTTCTGCCTTGTACAGTATGTCTGGTCTTCTCTCTGGAATTTGGGACAGGAAACTACCCAGAACTCATTGCACTTATCCTGACACCCACAGCTGGCCCGAGTGTCAGTTTGCATCAGGTCCTACACTGCTTCCACTCTGCCTCGTGCTTCCTCCAGAGCTCCTCCTGGAATTCCCCAAGAATGAGAAAGACTGCCGGCCTCTTTCTGTACCATATGTGGTCACTGTCTCACTGCCTGCCACCTGTTGACACCACCATCCTCTGCACATTGCTGTTAGCTAAAGTGCCTACACTAGTCCAAAAAGATGCTCTACCTTTCCTGGTAGACTCCAAACTACCCATCAATTTTGGGCCCCGAAACAAACTCTTTCCACTTATTCTACAAAGTACAAAGCAAAAAACAGTTTCATTGAAGTGTTCACCTAAAGGATCACCAAAGAGTTCACCAGAAAGACCACCAAAGGGTTCACTTCAAGGATCGCCAAAGGAATCAAGTCTTTGGAACAAAAGCACTTGAAGGATTACCAAAGGATTCAAGTCTCTGGCATAAAAAGAAAAACAAAACACACTCTACGTTTATTTTTAACATCTCAGAATCCCAGAATGAAGGCAAGATCCTTCCTACTTCAAGATGGCTGCAGTCATTCTCAATATTCCTTAAATTTTTCTAAACAGCTTTGTCAAGTACAGACATTGACAGAATTCCATTGTGTTCCCTCAAGGCCTGTTTCCATTGCCAGCCAGTTTTTTTTCCTTATATCATAGGTTAAAGTAGTAGTTTTTTAAATGCATGTAAAGATTGGCACTTTTTAAGGGGCAATTTATTCAACCTTTCATTTCTTGAGCTTGTAAGAGAAGTAACCATAAGTCACAATAGTAAAAATCAGACCCAGACATTGGTCCTGACACTGTCTGACCTCTGAGAAGCCATTTAACTTCCCTACTCCCACATTTCTTCACCTGTAAAAAATAACCACTAAATTACTCCTCCTGCATCTCAGAGCTGCTCATAGTAAGAGTTACATCTGGCTGACTTTGAGCTCTGTATTGTAGGCACAGTACCTCACTAGTCACAAGTGCTGTTGGAAAAGAACCCATTTTCTAAGCCAGGCATAAGGGTGCATACCTGTAACACCAGGACTCAGGAGACCAAGGCAAGAAGGTCACAAGTTCTAGGCCAGCTTGAACCCAGATGGTCCATTTCAGCCATCAACCATAATCTAGAATTACTTAGGGAGCCTTGGGACATTCCTATGGAAGATTATCTTGAACAGATTAGTCAAGGGGGGGAGACCCCCCCACTATTGGTGGCCAATTTCCTGGGTAAGGATCTTGGGCTGAATAAAAAGGGGAAAGCTAACTGAGTTCCAGCAAGCATTCCTCTGTTGCTCTCTATGTCTACATTGTGGTGTGGTGTGACCAACTGCCCCAGGCTCCACCACCATGATTTCCCTACAATGATGGATGTAACCTCTGAACAGGAAAAGATATCAGTTCCTTTCCCTTCAGCTGCTTTTGTCACAGCAACAGAAAAAGGAACTAAGGCAGCTGTCTAGTAGGACTGCCAAGAAAGAAGGAAAGGAAGGGAGGGAAGGAGGGAGGAAGGAAAGGAAAGAAGGAAGGGAAGGAAGGAAGGAAGGAAGGAAGGAAGGAAGGAAGGAAGGAAGGAAGGAAGGAAGGAAGGAAGGAAGGAAAGAAGGAAGGAGGAGGAGGGAGGGAGGGAGGGAGGGAAGGAAGGAAGGAAGGAAGGAAGGAAGGAAGGAAGGAAGGAAGGAAGGAAGGAAAGAAGGAGGGAGAGAGGGAAGGAAGAAGGGAGGGAGGGAAAGAAAAGGGAGGGAAGGAAGGAAGATGGACAGACAAACCCATTTTTCCAGATGGCAAAACTGTATCCCAAAGATTTAGCAGTCTGTCACTGGAGCTTTCTGATTTGCAACTGTACTATTTTTATTATTGCATTTATAGAACTTTTTATATATATGTATATTTATAGTACTCTTTTGAAAAGCTTATGTGTTATTGAATTTTGTTCCAAATTATTGCTCATCTTTTAATTTTTTAATAGATATTTAATTAACTATAGGAAAGATTTTAATTTTTATGAAAACAAGTCAATTCTTAATTATGACTGGGTAGTTTGTATTTAGGTTGGAAACAATTTTCTAACTTAAAGACCATGAAAATATTCTCACGTATTTTCCTCTGAGGTATTTGTGATGTTATTGTGTTAGCATTCTTATTATATTGAAACATTAATGTTTCTGAACTTTTATTGTGAACAGTAGAAATCTAACTGCATTTTTCCTCAAAAATGGGCAACTTGTTCTCTCAATATGCTCACTGAACAGTGTGTCACCGCTATCATTTGAAATGTGTTTTTGTCACAACACTGTGTGCACCAACCTGCTCTAGCCTTTGCCTTCTGTCCGTTGATTCCCTGATCTACTCTGCTTGAATTCTCCTTTGCATGCTAGCGTATGGTATTAACATAACCTGCTAATGCTGGTAAGGAAAGTCTCCAAACATCTTTCTCTCCCTTGAACACTGCCTTGGCCACTATAGTAAATCTGTCAAAGGGCCCGGATTCACCCAGGACAGCCATTTATATTTGGTACGTGGCCAAATTCACTTTTGAAAAACAGGGCTGTTTTTAACGAAAGCATCATCAGTGAAAACCCAGCACAGAGAAAAAAATGCTGCTGGCTGGTTATCCCAAGCAGCAAGTCATCATTGTTCCATTATGTATAACCTTGATTGAATAATTCTAACTAATTTTAAAAAATCTTGGAACTGAAAAAACACCTCAGTTGGTAAAGTGCTTGCGTTGCAAGCATGAGTTCAATCCCCAGAACCCATGTAAAAGTCCAAGCATAGTGGCTTGTGCTTATAATCCCAGCACTAGAGGGGCAGAGACAGAGGACTCCTGGGACTCACTGGCTGGCCAGCTTGGACCAGTTGGTGAGTACCTGGTCATAAGAGACCTGTCTGGTGGGCACCAGGCTGTAAGATACCCTGTCTTGAAAAGCTGTGAATGTTCCTTGAACAACAACACCCAGGGTTGACCTCCACAAGCACACACACACCTGCATCCTTGCACACCTCTGCACCCTGCACACACATGCACACATGCACCCATGTACACACATACACATCTGCATACACATGCACACTTGCACATACGTGCATCTATACACACATGCATACCTGCACACACCTGCACGCCTACATACACATGCACACATATGCACCTATACACACACATGCATACCTGCACACACTTGCACACTTGCATACACCTGCACACTTGCACACACATGCATACCTGCACATGCATGCACACCTAAACACATATGAAACTATACACGCACGCATACCTGCATACACCTGCATACCTACACACACATGCACACCTGCACACATCTGCACACCTACATACACATGCACACCTACACACACATGCACCTATACACACATGCATATCTGCACACACATGCACACTTGCATACACCTACACACTTGCACACACATTCATACCTGCACACACATGCACACTTAAACACACATGAACCTAATCACACATGCACACACATGCATATTTGCACACACATGCACACCTGCATACACATGTACCTGTACACCCATATGTACTTTCACATGTGCACACACACACACATAAAAAAAAAACCTTGGCTTTGCAGCATGTATATTTCCAAAGACCTGCATAAGAATCATCTTATTGACATTTCACCATAGAAAGGGAAAGATCTCAAAAGACACCCTCCCCCCCCCCGCCTCTCTGAGTGGACTGATGAGGGCTAATGTAGACGGGGAGGAAAGAGAAGCTGCTTCTCTCAGCGGTGCACCCACTGATATGTGATTCACACTACAGCAAGTGCTCAGGCACATGTCATCAAAGCAAACCAGATGAAGCCCAGTGGGCCACACATGCAAAAAGACTTGAAGATTGTAAGAGGAATAGTAGGGGATTAAGGTGTGAAAGTATCAGAAATTCACTATATTCATGTATGAAACACCAAAAGAATAAAAAAGTGGGAAAAGATTTTGTTTTTTGTAAATGACAAGGTGAGGACAATATAATTTGTAGCTTTCATTTTAGCCCACATCTTAAATACTGATGATATAGTATAGATATATTTAAGAATTTAAGTCAGAGTAACCAATTAATTTAAATTATAGGTTTTAGAATCAAAAAGTTGGATCCAAGTCCTAGATCATACTAACTTCCTTAAGTTCTCCAGAGACTTGGTTTCCTTTCTACATGAAGATTAAAAATACCACCTTTGCTCTGTGTAGGGCTTAGACAGTTTGGGCATGAAGAAGCCCTCACGCACTGAAGCATTCAGCAGGCGCCTATACACTGCTCATGCTGGTGTCCGTGCTCTGTGTGCACCTTCTTTTCCTAGAGTGCTAGGTGTGCCTTCTCTTCATGGGCGCAGGGGTGGGCAGAGGAGCTGCTGCCAAGCACCTCTGCAGCCGGAGGAAGGTGAGCAGAGAATGCCCTGCTCCCAGGAATCTCAAGGACGCGGCTCCCTTCCACATCCCCTGCCAAGGCACACGAGGCGGACTTCTTGAAAGCATGCGAGCCCCAAACAGTTAGAAGGCTTTTTATAAGATGATCCACTTAACACAGAGCGCATTTAATCCTGTTTGGATCTGGTGTAGAGGAACTGCTTTATATCCCACAGCCAGAGTTTCTGAAGGTGCCTGTCATCAGTCGGAACCTCTGTCACCTTTATATCCAGCACTGATTATCTGAGCTTTATTTTAGTCCAGTAGACCACATATTAGAAACCCTCTGTGTAATCACTGGACTGGGAAGTAGAGGCACGAGGATCAGGAGTTCAAGGCCATCCTCAGCTATTCAGAAAGTTTGAGGCCAGCCGAGGCTACGTGAGACCCTATTTAAAAAAAAATTGCTAACTGCTAAATCAGCCCGTCACTGTGCGGCATAACCTTTCATAGTAAGTGTTGTGTAGGGAAGCTTAGATGCTGGGCAGTGGTTTCAGGTCAAGCAATGGATGACTGTGTTTTTACATTGTAAAAAAAAGTCATTCTCTATTCATTTGTTGAGGGACTTGCCTAAATTATCTCCAGGACATTGATCAATGTGCTTTGGTATGTATAAAATTTAATGTAGAATAACAACAGCCTTAAAAAACAAACCTTGATTTACTCAAAACTGGGTCCGTCTTAGACCAAGTCAAAGGCTGTGCTTTGGAGTGAAAGAGCTGTACAAACACCACTTTGTAGGTAGTAATTACTCTGCATTTAAATGCAGTTTTCCTTTCTGTCTCCTACACATCCATTCCTTGTCAGTCATAAGATTATACAAACACTGACATTACACATGGAAAGGGAAGAAATACATATTTTAGAAGTTTGCAATATAGTGTCTGCAATGCACTTGAATTTGCAGCTCATGCCTTTCCAGCCAGTTCTTCAGTGGACAAAGCAATAATTTATATGAAAAAAGAACAATTTTTGCAAAATTAATTAAAAGACCATTTGGCACATATGTGACCACATAGTTTTATATTTTGCTTTTGCAGATAACGAGGCCTCACATGGTCTGCAATAATTGTTACTGACTTTTTAATATTGGGCAAAGCACAAATATGAAATGTACTTGAAGCTCGGCTGTAAGTAGATTATGAACATTTAATGTAGAATGTTATCGTAATATTCAGAGCACCAAATTGCAGACTTCTGTCACCCACTTTCAAGCATGCTTCTGAAGATCATAGTTAATTCTGCTGATTTATGGTAATGCTTCAGCATTATCGTCCACGGCATCGGAAACCACTAACAAGCTTAGGATAAGCTTGGGCTGAAATGGTTTGAGGTTTAAATTTCTGTAGCGATTATAAAGTAGAATGAGTAAAATCCTACTTCAGCAAAAAAAAAAAAAAAATAGAAGAAGAAGGTAAAGAAAGAAAAAAGTCTTCTTTTCTACTCGGTATCCACTGAACATCTCTTCCACCCCCACCACCCCCTGGACTCCCCCCACGCATGGAAAAAAGTAACTTTTAATGGGCTGGCATTTGAAATGTTGCATGGACTCTTTTCTGAATGCTAATATTCTGATTCAAATATATAATGCTCAAGGTTTTTCCTTGGTGAAGCTTGTTCTAAAAAGAGCCCCTCACCTTATCCTTCTGAAATGATTGCTCTTTTTCAAACAAATTCCACTCTAGAAATGCCCTTTATGAACACTGATTTACATTACATTCAACCTCCTGGAAAATGGTTGGAAATCAGAACATTTTAATGGTCATTAGCCCCTTGTAGCCAAATGACTGTGTCATTACCGTGTGACCCTCAAGCAGATGGGACCCACCACTGCTTCTGTGGAAGCCGAAGGCTCCACCCAGCATGGTAAGCAACAAGCAACCACAAAAGCTGGGGGGGCATCTACCGGGCTTCTCCCCCAAAGATGACTGAATTCTTGTGACTGAGCGTGACGGTCACTGCCAGTGACAAGAGGTGGATGGTGTCCCCAGGAAGAAGAGTATTTTAAGGCCATCTTTGCCCCCCAGACAAAGGGCAGCTTCTCTGACTGAAGATGGTCCTGCACGAGGTAGAAGGAAGAGGGGGACTCACTTGGGGTTGGTTGTCCTGCTCAGAGCATGGCAGAGTGCCGAAGAGCCGGCTCTGCGCTTTCTGTCGCAAGTTATTGTCACGCATCATGCACGTCCTCAGTGTCTTTATGTGAAAAAAACTGATTTTTGCCTGTTGTTTGTGGAGAAAAAAGACACAATAGAAAAACACTGAGCTGGTCCAGAAGGCCCAGTGGCCAGGGGTGGAGAAGCTGGGAGAAGGAGCAGATGTCTTGCAGTCCTTCCTCAGCGAGTCAGGCATGGTCAAACTCTAACTTCACATTTCACCCCATATAGGGCTGGCTCTTAGGCCACACAGCCAGGGTAACCGTGCCTGCGAACGATGGTGCTTACTCCATCATCAAGGGCCAAGCAGAAATGCTGTCTCGCCATTGCCACCAGGATGGACGCCCGGACTGATCAAGACGAGCCCACTTTGGGAATGGATAATTTACATGTTTCTGTTGGGGGCTGGAGACTAAGCACAGTGGGCAGCATATTCACCTGGCATGTGCGAAGCCCTGGGTTCGATGCCTACTGTGCATAAATTAGGCATGGTGTTGCCCATCTCTGCAGCCATGGAGACAGGAGGACCAGACGTTCATGGTCACCTTCGAGTACACAGCAAGCTGGAGGCCAGCCTGAGCTCCACGCGACGCTGTCTTGTAAGAGAGAGTGTTCTAGGCTCACACGAGAGTCCAGGGAAGGATCACTGGTCATCGAGCAGAAAGCAGAAAGTTCTCGCACAGGTAGGTTGGTGGCAAAGGAAGAAGGGGGAAGAGAGGTGGAAAGTCTGGGGTTGGCATGATGGTTGAAACACAAGGGGTCCCCAGTGAGCTCGCCACGTCCAAGATCAGGCAGCAAGAACAGCAACAAGTTTTCACCTAAAAGTAGATGATGGCCGCGAGGCCCAACACAGACACGCAGACCCAGAAGGCTGGACATTGGTGGATTCACGCCTCTGGAACCCAGAGCAGGGAAGACCAGGCGGCTTGGCTTCTCTCAGGTCCAGACCAGCTCCACTAAGGCTAGCTTTCAAGATGTCAGCCTCCCGCCTCTGCGCGCACTCCCAAACAAACACAGAAATCTACTACTGTTCTCCCCAGGCACTCCATTTTCTTCCAATCTGAGAGCCATTTGTGTGTATAATTGAAAATTAGCAGTGCAGCTGTTTGGAGAGAGTAATTTATCACCGCACATTGTTCCCGCCTGACACTTTAGACCCTGTTCTAACAAGCCAGTGCTCGCCGGGGGTTGAGCTGCCGAGCTGAGTCGCTGCAGTGCGAGTCTCCCCTGCGCTGGTGCTAATTGTAGCCTCTTTCTCTCCATTGAATTGGGTGTTGAGTAAAAGAGCTTGTTTGCTCTGTGCCATGAGGCTGCCTGGACCGCTCTGGCTATTATCACAAGATACTCTTGATCTTTTGAAAAGCAGGAAATAGAATTTTTCTCCAACAGGGAAAGTAATTTGCGATGCGTCCATTAGTTCTTCATTAAAGCAAGATTAAATTGCACGGCAAATCACATCTGTGTTTGGATGATTAAAGGGTGGCATTTTAGAGGCCAAAACTAATTACTAGTCAAAATGAATGGGAGTGAAACAACAGTGGTGTTTTTACATTAGATAGTGTGGCTTGTAATTAGATTCAAGCTAATTCCACTATTTCTTCTCTTTTAATGAGATGAGCCTCTCCTCAGCTTTTTCTAGGCCATGCTAACAGCCCCAAATGTATAATTTTGATAATGCCAAGAGTTTACTTTATTGAAATTTCTTTACTACCTGCCACAAGTGACTGTTCTCTCCCGGGGTGCTCCACCGCACGGACACAAGCTACCGGGCCACGTAGCTTACAGTAAGTTGTTCCTAGATAGAAAGAGTGACTTTAGGTGACAACGTACACATCTAAAAGCGCAGACTCTGGAAAGTTATTGAAATTCGCTCCAGAAATTTCCTCAGCACAAATCCTTCTGGGCTAGGCGTCGCAAGTATTGCAAGCTGGAGGGACGCTAAGAAGGCTTGGTGAAAGTGAGGCTTGGGGGTCCTTCTGCTCTCTGTTGTCCCCCGCTTCTCCTCCTTCTGTGCCTTTTCCTGTATTAAGGCGCCACTGGCAGATTCTCCTGAGATCCATTTTTCATTTTTGCTAAAAAAACAAATCTCAGAAATTGAAAGAGTTGCCTTGGGAAGAAACAAAATGTAGGCTCTTCAAGTAAATGTACTGACAGCTCATGAAGTCAGTTAAATTGGCTCTTGGAAAGTGGCTTTTAGTTTTCAAAGGTGGAAAATGGTTGTTTGTAAGGGGGAAAATCCGGCATCCTATTTAGATAAATGAGCAGCCCCTGAGGAGAAAGAGAAGTGAATGGACTTTTGCTCTGTGACGCTCTCCTGATGGCTGTCTGCCGAGAACACTTTGGGAGGAAGGAATCCAGCTGTCTGGACCACAGGATGCTCCAGCGTCAGAGCATTTCTCCTGCTAAAGAGACTTTGTTCTCAAGCTCCAAACTCCCTCAGTGTCTTCCCTGAGCCCAGGGCAAGAAGGTGACGAACAGTTACCCCAAAGGCGAAAAATGAATGAATGAACTGCAGAGAGACATTTTGCAAATCAGATTTTCCTCTGTGTTTTCCCTGTAAACTGATGAAACATCATTCTACACAGTCCTCACACGGTGTCTTTCACAACATGTGACATGTGTCTGGGTATGTCAACATGGAGGCAAGGACAGGACAATGTCAGGTGTGGTGGACGCCTGCAGCCCCCCCAGCAGAAAGCAGTGGTGGGCCACGGCAGCTTTGACAGCACAGACAGACACTGTCCCCAGAATTAGCAGATTCCTGAGAAGCAGCAACACCAGACGCGCACGCTTATGTCATCATTTGTCTGCACATTTAACTGCCTTTCCACCCTGGTTTTAATCGTATTAAAGAAAATGCGTCCTTTAACTCCTTAAACTATCCTCACCATGTTCCCGTTCTCTGTCATCCTCGTCTCCTATGTCTTGTCTTTTGCATGTTATAAAATGCCACCATCAGCCAGGCAGGCAATCAAAAGACCACCATGGCCAAAAGCTAGGGTGGGAGAAGCAGCCGTGGCGCAGGTCCGCGTCCTGCTTTCTCTTGCGTTTGCGGCTGGAGCTGCGGAAAGGGACGGTCAGGACTGATTTCAGCCAGTGTCAGTTCTAGAAAATGGTGAAACCAGGAGAGAGGTCAGAGTTCAAGATATGATCACTGGAAAGTAACCTGAACCCCCACGCACAAACACACATCACCCCAGGGCCTATTTACAGTTCCTCCCAGGCTTCAGAGGGGCCAATGCCTGTGTAGCATGATGACAAAAAAGAGAGAAAGGAGAGAGAGAGGGAAGGTTGGAGGTGAGTGTGGGGGGAGGAAGGCTGCAGGAGAAAGGAGAGAAAGATCTAGGAAGCTGTCCATATTTGTTCCCAGTGTTCGTTTACGTACGCACATGTTTATATCCACTTATGCATATCCATAACCCTATATTAACCTGCCTGACACCTAGAAGGAGGCCTTTGAGTACACCTATGAGGAATTCCTTAGTCAAGGCAGGCCTCTGAGCAAGCCTATAGGAAGCTGTCTTGATTGCATAGCTGATATGAGAAGCTCCAGCCCTCAGTGGGCAGACCCTATGCCTGGGAGGGTGGAGAAGAAGGGCTGGCTGAGTATGGAGCCACCAGGCAGGTACTAGTTTTCCTCAGCTCTTGTCCTTGGATGTGCTGTGCTCAGCTGCCTCTGTTTCTGCTGTAACTCTCCAGCTACGTTAGGCTGTGACTTGAAAGGATAAGCTGGATAAAATCCTTGTTCATCTAAGTGGCTTGGGTCACCTGTTTACCTATTTATTATGGCATAAAAATAAGACAGGTGGCCAGAGATGGCTCAGGGGTTAATACTCTGCCTCACGAGCATGAGGACCTGAGTTCAGATCCCAAGTCCCATGGGAAAATGCTAAGCAAAGATGGTACCAATCCAGCACTTCTAACCCTGGTGGGCGGAG
>JALPQD010000614.1:0-350000 GCA_023101885.1 Typhlomys cinereus | reverse complement strand
ATCTCACTTGGGTTAATAAGCAGTAATAGGAAATGAAGGGTTTCGGAATGGATTTCTTCGGCATCCTTTTCATCAAGAGGATGAACAGAAAAGGCATTTGAATATTAAAAGATAATGCACGTCTGCTAGGAAGCCACCTACTCCGGCCCAGAAATTTCAGATTACAGAGCACAGAGGTTCTATTTTACCTAACAGTGAAAGCCAAGTGCCTAGAGTTCACCCACTTTGGAAAATCATGGGCTATAACAGAAAAAATAAATCAGTTAGCTCAAATCTGCCACACTTCGAGGCTGGGGCCCTCCTACTGAAACCTAGTCAGGGCTGGAGAGATGGCTCAGGGGTTAAGACTCTTTCTCCCAAGCAGAAGGACCTCAATTCGGATCCCAAGTCCCACATAAAAACACCAGGTGGGAATGTCAATGGCCTGTACTTTGTGATCCTGGCGGGTGGAGCCTGGGAAATCTCAGAGCAAAAGAAAAAGAAGGTAGAAGCAATCCAGGATGACTCCCAAAGTCATGCTTGGTTTTCCACAGGGACACACACACACACACACACACACACACACACACACAAGATTCACAAGTCAGACAGCAGAAGAATACAAAAGAATTAAGACACCAGAGAGTCACAAGCACAAGGTAACTAGCGGAATAAAAGTAAGTGGCTTTGTAAGTACCCAAAAGTTAAAGAACGCTTAGCTCATAAAGAAAACAGAAACTGTTACATTGCATAAATCATTAAATATCATACCAGCATTTACAGCACACATTCATATGAACAAATGTGAACAGGACAAACTGAAAGAAGAATTCACTCATCACTTCAAATATAAGAGTAGAGTCCACGAATTTTGCAATCCTGATACTTTAAGTGGAATTATGCAGAAGAAATGCAGTTTTCTAGAAAAAAAGAAAAGCAGGTGTAAATCCTGTTTAATTTCATCACTGAGAAAGGCTTCCTAGCTATGAATCAAGACCCAGAAGTGATTAAGGACACCGGACATGAAAGACAACTGGAAGTTTCCACCTTGTCTTAGACCCGTAGCCCAAAGAAAAGTTGCCGGGTCCACCGCCCGCGATGCTGAGGGTCCACGGCCCATCTGAGCTATGTAATGAGACCCTGTCTCAAGGATTTTTTTGAGAAATTTGGATATGAATTTTAGTTTTTCATGGCATGAAACACCATTGGTAACTTGAAAAGGTACCTGACAAACTGGAGAAAATATTGATAACATTATTGCAAAGCAGATGACCTTTGAAGCAGGCGAGATGGCTGGCAGTCAGGCCTTGCTTCCAAACCTGGCAACCTGAGTTCCATCCGGGAAGTCCATGTGCTGGACAGAGAGAGCTGACCCCAAAAGGTGTCCTCTGACCTCACCAATGTACCATGACATTTTGCGTCCTCACTTCCCCCTCTCTTAAATAAATATTAGAGAGATGACCTGAATATAGAAAAATAAAGATTCCAAGTGAAAGAAGTACCATAATATAAGTCAGTATGAGTTAATAATAAGAACACAAACAACCCAATTTAAGATGCAGATGTGAGGGGCTGGGGAGACGGCTCAGGGGTGAAGCCTCTGCCTTGTAAGCAGAAGGACCTGAGTTCAGATCCCAGATCCCATGTAGAAATGCCAGGCAGATGTGCTGGCAACCTGCACTTTTGACCTTGGAAAACAGAGCCAGGGAAATCCCAGAGCCAAGCAGTAAGAAGGTAGAGGCAATCCAGGATGATTCCAAAAGTCTCCCTTGGGCTTCCACAGGCGCAGAGTGCCCTTTTCTATACACATACACACACACACACACACACACACACAGAGAGACAGAGAGACACAGAGAGAGAGAGAGAGGCACACACACATGCATGCAAGAAAAGATGCATTTGAAGGCCATTTCACTGGAGAATATACACAAAGGACAAATGAACGTGTGATGTAATATTTGCGAGCACTGGTTCTTAGGGAAATACTCTCAAACCACAACAAGACACCATGCATTCACTCACTACAAAGGCTGAAATTCAGACTGACAGTATCAAATCATAGTGAAAGTGGAACAGCTAGAAGTATCAACTATCATCGATGTACATGTAACATACATGAATTTCAAAGCAACATGCTAGTATGAAGAAGCTGGACAGGAAGGCATATAGTCTCTGTGCTTAATCATGTGACAGCCCAGAAAGACAAAGGCGCTACAGTGAAAACAGAAAGGAACTGAAGAACATGGATGGAGAAAAACTAACCTTTATAGCCCTGAAAAGAGCAGAAGCAACCTCAGCGGCACTGGGTGGATAAGAACTGGAAGCTCTTGGTGTGCAGATGAGAGCTGTGTGTGAATGTGTGTACAAGTGTGTGTGCGAGTGTGTGTGCGAGTGTGTGCCATCTGAGTTCTCTCCACAGATGAGAGCTCTGTGTGTGTGTGTGTGTGTGTGTGTGTGTGTGATCTGAGTTCTCTCCACAGATGAGAGCTCTGGGGTGTGTGTGTGTGTGTGTGTGTGTGTGTGTGTGTGTGATCTGAGTTCTCTCACAGATGAGAGGTCTGTGTGTGAGTGTGTGAGTGTGTGTGTGAGTGTGTGTGTGAGTGTGTGTGTGTGTGTGAGTATGTGTGTGTGTGTGCATGTGTGCCATCTGAGTTCTCCCACAGATGAGAGCTGTGTAAGAGCGGGTGTGACCTGCATTCTCTCCACAGGTTTGGAAGGAGCCCTGTGCTCTGGGAAGGAAACCGAGGCAATATACTTCCTCTGTGACCTTGAGCACAGACCCCAGCTGAGCCCCAGATTCCTGATCCACAGACACTGTGGGTAACTGATGTGCTTTTTCTTTTTCTTTAACCACTTTCATGTGCGTGAAGGGGGCACGCATGCCTGCACTGGTGTACATGCACGAGTGGAGGTTGATCCTGGAATCATTTTGCTTTGCTTGCTCTTCCCCTTCCTTTAGACACAGGATCTCTGCTCATGCCCCCGCACTCACTGGTAAGGCCAGACTGACTAGCCAACTTGCTCTGGGAACCCCATTCTCTGCCTTCAGGGAATGAAGGCAGATCAGCAGACTCATCTTGCATTTTATGTGGGATCCGGAGACTCTACTGCTAAGCCATCTCCTCATTCCCCATTTTTTTTTTCAATGCCACTAGATTATTAGAAAGCAATGGCAAACACACCATGAGACAACGTCACTCTAGCACCCGGCTCAGCTGGCCGAGCACTGTGGAGAAGAAACTCTCTAGACAGTGGTCTGCCCCTCAGCTGCACAGGGGTTACAAAAATGATTTTTCTTGCTGTTGTGACCAAACACCTGACTAGAAGCAATGCCATGCGGCTGAGTTTGCTCACAGCTTGAAGGGGTGTAGTGCACCGAGGCAGGAGAGATGTGCTGGCTGCGGCTGATGGTCACACTGTTCCTACAGCGGGAGGCAGAGGAGAGGGAGGGGTCACTCCTCAAGGCTCTACCCCAGAGAGCCAATCTTTCCATAAGGTCCCATCTTCTGACCATCCCACAACCTGCCAAAGCAATGCCCTCTGCTGAGGACCAGGCGTTTGGCTTGGTGCAAGCCAGATTTGCTCTTCTGCTTTATTATGCAAATTGGCTACTTTATTATGCAAATGGGCTGTTGTGACTATGGTCTCCCATGCACGGGGGCTTCTTACCATGTAAGCCTTCAGCCCAACATGGCCCCGCCCCCATGTCACTTTCTATGGGAAATAAGTACTATAAGCTGAAGGCAGCACCTATCCTGTATATTGGCAAACTATTTTTAAAAAGGACATTTCGTGGAGTTTTTAGTTTGCATACTGAACACAAGAATTAAATTTTAAATAAACCTATAATATTTTATCTAGAAAAAATAAGTCATTGCAAACCTTCCCTGAGTAAGGGGTTCTGCGCCTTCCACAGTGAGTAATTCTCGTAATTACACCTTCTCATCTGCTGCTCCGCGGGAACAGGAAAAAGGCTTTTCTCCTTGTGTTTACTCACGTGGGCCTGGCTACCTATTAACAATGTGTCTGAGCAGCTGGAATGAAAATTACACCCTAAAAAGGACCAGCAAGACCCACTTGGCGAAGTTGCTTTCACAGCCCACTCTGGGCAGAATCAAACCCCACAGGGCCCAGGTGTCACAGAAGATCCGTGCTGAGAAATGAATGGGGACAGAAGAGACAGCAGAGAAGTCTGTCAGGGCCAGCTCAGGGCAGGAAGGAGGCAGAAGAGATGACTCTCATCCGGCCAGGACAGGCTCTAAGGGCCGCCTCCCGGCCCAGCCCCAAGTGCTGTGTGACATTTTCTCCGTGAGGTCGAAGCCTTCAGGAAAAGGTACATCTTCTCTGGCTGGCGTGGACTGATGTGTGTGTGTATGTGTTCACACGTGAGCGTGCATATATTTGTGGTCAAGTCTTGCGCGAGCATATGTACATGTTTGCATGTGTTTATATGTGTAAGTGTTTATGGGTGAGGATATGTGTGTGTGTTATGGTTACTCTTAACTATTGCTGTGAGAGAGCACCTAAAAGTCAAACAACTTAAGGGAGAAAGGGAGATTTATTTAGCTTATGGTTCCAGAGGGGAGATACAGTCTTTCATGGCAGAGGCAGCATGGCTGGCTGGCCAAAGCTGGAGGAGGCTAAGTTACTGCAGACATCTTGGAGGCTGAGAGCTGTAAGACTGCTTGCTGCAAAGGCAGTCTTGCAGGTAGGATGGGACTAACCCACTTCAAGACCCACCCTTGTGACCACCTTCCTCCAGCAAGACTCCACCTCTCTAGGTGCCATGACCTTGTCAAACACATGAGACTGCGGGGGACACATTTCAAACCATAACCGTGTGGTATGTGTGTACATATGTGAATGTGTATATATTTGTGGTATGTATATGTGTGTGCATGAGGATACGTGTGTAGGTATATGTGTATGTATAGATGTGTGTGCACATGGCTTCATGTGTATCTCTGTATGTATGTATATGTGTATGTCTGTAGATATGTGTGTATATGGATATGTATGTGTAAGTATGTATGTATATGTGTTTTGTACACATGTATGTTCATAGGGACCTATTCACTCGCATGTATGCATGGAGCCAGAGGGGTGTGCATATGTTTGTATGTGTGTACACATGTGCCCATGGGGGTCCATTCACTCATGCATGCATACACGGAGCCAGAGTCATAATGTATTGTATATATTCATGTGTGTGTACATGTGGGTGCATGAGGATCTATTGACTTGTGCATGTATGCATCGAGCCAGAGGTGAGTGTGTGTGTACATGTGTATGCATGAAGATCTATTCACTCATGCAGGTATGCATGGAGCCAGAGGGGTGTGCATGTGTTTGTATGTGTACGTATGTGCCCACAGGTGTTCATTCACTCATATACATGGATACATGGAGCCAGAGCTGTATGTACCATATATATGCATGTGTGTGTGTACACGTGTGCGCATGAGGGTCTACTGACTCATGCGTGATGCATGGAGCCAGAGGTCCACGGTTGTCTCCCTCTCTCCCTCCCTCCCTCCTTCCGTCTCTGCTTCTCTCCCTCCCTCCTTGTCTCCTTCCCTCGCCACCCTGTTCATTAACACAGAGCCTCTTGCTGTCCCTGGATCTCACAGCTTCATTCGACTAGCCAGGGAGCCCAGGGAGCCTCCTGTCTCTGCCTTCCCAGCCCTCGGATCGCATCTGATTTCTGTCACAAGGTTTTGGACTGAAAAGACTTTGGACTTACCATTGCTGAAGCTGGCTGGGCATTTTACCTGCATAATTCGAAAGGTGATGACAACTTGGAAAAACCTACAGCCTTTCATTCCTTTTATATCCACTGCCTATTCATTTCTTCAATGCTGGGAATCAAACCCACTGCTTCCCCTCAGACCTGGTAGGCCCCTCTGCCGCGAAGCCGCACCCCACCTTCTGCTTTACTTTATCAAAGGATGAAGCCCATCTCCATCTTGATTTCCAGAGCTTCTTTCCTCACTCTTTTTCTGCAAGCAAAGTCCTCTCTTCTGATGTCTAGTCCCGAACGCATAATTACTTTCCTCTGTTTCAAGAAAATAATGATAGTGCCTTGAGTCCTCACATTTTCCCTTGTTTAGTTTGTAAAATAAATTTAAAAAATAAAAGAAAAAATGTATACCTTTAATTAGCAAAATGGTAATTGCTGCTTAAATGAACCACACTTTTAATAAACCAAATAAGCATGTTTTTTGAAATTGAGCTTTGAACGAGCTGCACTGTGTCGCGGTGTCCACGTGCACATCCTTCCGGACTCTCTCCCAGCATGTGTTCAACCCTAACCTGCCTGTTCTCTCTTCTTTCAGTTAGAAAGTTAACCACTTTCTGAGATCCACTGCGCTGTCACAATGGACAGTACCTGACAGTTCCATCCCTGGCAACTACCTCACTCTTCCAGCTGACGTCAAGCTGTTCCTGAGATACAGAAGAGAAATCGGGCCAGGGAGGAAGGTTTTCAACTGGAGGACTGGCTGTGGGCCGGTCACTGACACTGATCTCAGAGACAGCAGGCTGGGGTGGTGTGGCCCAGTGGGAAGAATGTTTGCCTCCTCTGCAAGAAGCCCTGGGTTCCATCCTCAGCACCCCATAAATTGTGTGGTGATGCACAACCCCCAATTTTAATCCTAGCATCAGGAAATCGAGGCAGTGGGACCAGAAGTCTCACCTGAGCTATAGGACATCCTGTCTCAAAAAGCACCAAAACAAAAAAGATAAGGTATCTTTTTAATTAAAAGACTATATCATAATTATAGCTTGTTATAACAAGTTGTGTTTTAAAATCTGAATTTAAAATATGACTAACTGGAAAACCTTGCTTTAGGATGCCAATGCAAATATTTCAACTGAAGAGCTCCATGCCAGGGAGCTGTGATGGAGAGAAAGAAGAGACAGATTGACAGGCTGTGAAGGGTTACACAGGAGCTGGCCCCTCCCTCTGTGCTCCTGTAAGTTATAGATTGTGACCATTTCATAAACATTTGCTGATGCCCTCTGGTGACAGGAGGCAGGAGAATTTACCCAGCGACACAGATCCCTGTCCCAGGTGGACATAGAGGTGGGTGAGGCGGACATGGGGCACCCAGGCCTCTTCGCGTGCATGCAGAGCTGTCTAGACAGGCTCATGTGCCCCTCGGTCTTCCTGCTGCAGCTCACTGATGGCCTTCGGGTGACTCTGCAGGGTTTGTGGCATTTGCTTCTGAACCCCGGTTCTCAACGTCTGGAGCCTGCTCGAGGTGATGGGTGATGTCATGCACATCTGGTGCAGCTGCGTCCTCCGGCCTCTGGGGCGCCTGCTGCCAGCCTGCACATCGCATTGTGGAAAGGAAGGCGGGAAGGGCGAGCCACGCGGGCCCACGCGCGGGCTCACGTTCTTGTGATCTCATGGTCTCACACAGTCTCACACGTGGAGCAGCGAAGCACCTGGGTGGAGTCTGGCTGGAAGAAAGTCCTGGAACGGGCCTATGGCGAGCGCCCGTCTTGCGCGACATAGCCCACAGTGCCCAGCTCTCCTACAGCGGTGAGGGAACATGCAGCATGTTCTTTATTTGTCTCGCTGAGGCTAAAACTCTCACTTCAGACCAGAAGAAACCCGCAGAGTTAAACAGCCAACCGGAGCTTAACCGCTCCTTGTCTGGTTACAACGTGGTGAAAACAGCTTCCACCTCTTGTCTGAGGAAAGAGACCAGAGATGGCTCAGAGTGGAAGTCTTTGCCTCACAAGCAAGGACCTGAGTTCAGATCACACATAAAAACAACGGGTGGAAATGGCAGTGGGCTGAAATCCTGCACTGTGGCCTCTTTACTGAATATGGATCCGTCACCAGCCGGGGACGCACTGATTTGTCTATCCCCAGGACCCTGCGTGTCCACCTCTCCAGTGCTAGAATAATAAGCACATGCCACCTCACCCAGAACATTCACCTGGGTTCTGGGGCTAGAACTCAAGTTCCCAAGTTTGCTTGGCAGATACTCCACCCCGAGCCAGCCTCCCTGCTGGCTTGGGCTTTCTCCACCAGTCAGCTTTCTCTCTGCGCAAGCCCTGCCACTCTCCTACAGAAAGTTGGTGTGACTGTTAGTGCTGTGTTGCAGCTGCAGAGGCTGGGGAAGAACCACATCCCCCTGCACGTCACAGCACCCGCCCCAAGTTCACGTTCAAGTTCAATGGAGGAAGGCATCTGATTGATCCACTGAGTCCCAAACAAACAGACCAAAGACAATCCAAACAGTCATTCATTTCCAGGTCCAGCACGTGTGGCCCCAGTGTGGTTGCATGCCTGTATGGTTGCATGCATGTGTGGGGGCACATTCAAGGGCATATGGAGGTCCAAGGTTGGTATCAGAAACACTCTTGACTGACCTTCCACTTCATTTCTTTAGAAAAAGGAGCGCTAATCAAACCCGGAGCTCATTGCCAGGGCTAGAGTGACTGGCCAGCTTGTCTGGGGATTCCCAGTCTCTGCCTTCCAAAGCTGGAATTACAGGCATTTCACATGGGATCTGGAGATCTGAATTCCAGTCCTGTTGCTTGTGTGGCAAGCATTTCAACCAATGAATGATCTGTTCAGGCCCTTGTAACTTCATAGCATCAAGATAATACTCAGAGACTTTGTGCTTTGAAAGTATTATCTCATAATGCTCATAATCAGCATTTTATCATTTATTATTTCAAGATAGTGAGTTTTATAACTAACGTGTTTTTACTCATAATTTTAAAAAAAATGACTCAAGTGGTTCCCAACCATGGTGACCCAAGGTGGCTGGTAATGTCTGAAGACAATTTGGAGAGTTGTTCTCATCTTTTAGGGAGGGGCCGGGGATGCTAAATACCTACATGGCATAGGTTCAGCTCTTTACAACAAGGAGTTATCTGGCCTGGATGCCAATCATGTGAAGACTTGGAAATGAGAAAAATCAGGCAGGTCCGACTCTATGGCTCAGGCCCCACACAAACAAGTGCAAACCTAAGTCCAGAGAGGCCTATAGATAGAAATTCTTTAGAGGTCTGAGGGTTCGTGCCTAAGTGTACCCCTCCATCAGCAATGAACTTCTCCCTGCACTTCTTAGAAGCTAGTTTGAAAGCAGGTATGTCAAGGATTAGAGAGAGCCCCATGCCTGCACTTGAGACAAAAGAAGCAGAGGCACCCCCCCCCCCCGAGGAATGCGTCTTCTCCCAGTTGGTGCAGCCTTTGAGTTGCCCTCGACTCAGAGGTTACCGACCATCTCCGCTTTACAGCTGGACGGGTGCTGAGGACACATTTCAACGCATCTTACTACACGTGCCCAACTGCATTTTTGTCTAAGAGTGCATTAGAGTCACACACAAGAAAATGTGTATTTCAATAAGCCAAAAGTTACTGTAACAAGCATGAAACAAAGTGAGGTTTGGCTCAGCTGGAAAAGGACTTGCATAACCTGGAGACCTGAGCTCTATCAACCAGACACGCACACATGGCGGAAGAGAAATCGGATTTCTGAAGGTTATCCTCATCTCTCTTTCCCTCTCTCTCTCTCTCTCCTTTTCCCCCTCTCTCTCCCTTCCCCCTTTCTCCCTTCCCCTCTCTCCTTGCCCCTTTTCCTCCCCCTCTTCCTTTCCTCCCTCTCGTTCTCCCCTTCCTTTCCTCCCCCCTCTCTCTCCTCCCCTGTCCTCTTAAATAACGAGTTAGCTTTGAAAATATGTAGCATCACGTTTGGTTAAGTTTGTCACTCTCATTTCCATAGCGACTTACAAACAATATGTCACGCTCTGTAATAGGATGAAGTGAGATTCTTATACTGAACATTATCAAACTCACTCCACTAATATATGTCAAAGGACTATTCATCCTGTCTAAGTTGGATTTATCCCCACAAGGTTAAGATCATTTCAATTTAAAGCCAATTAGCATAACCTAGTATTGTTGTGTGGTACTGAGATTGAACCCCAAGGCCTCAAGCATGCACAGCAGCACTGAAACATTAAGCACCCCAATACTAAGTGCATCTCCATTCTAGGAAAAATACCATGTAACCTACCAAGTTCAGAAAAATGGTTTTTGATAAAATTGGCATCTACTTATGATAAAACTCATCATAAACTAAAATGGGAGAGAATAATTTTGACTTAATACAGAGCATTAGCAAATTAATAACCATCATGCATGGTAGTCGTTTCTGTTTGTTTGTTTGGTTGGTTTGGTTTTTGAGATAGGATCACGATGCATGCTAGGCAGGCTTCTAACTCAGTCCTCCTGCCTCAGGCTCCAGGTGCTGGGAGCACAAGTGTGGACCACCACACCTGCTGAGTTTTCAGGACCAAGACCACCACGCCCACTGTCACCATCTCCACTGGGCACAAAGCATGATTAATACTGGACTGTTCCAAAAGACTGTTTGCACAAGGTACACGTGTCAGGAAGGAAACCCAAAGCACTACAGGTAGCTTCAGACCAGCAGGGTTCTACACAACTACTGGAAAGGAAACTGGACTACAAAAATTAATTGTGGCATTGCTTGGTGCCATCAACAAATAATGATGACAGCATTAGACAAGCCAAGTAACAATGAGCAAATTTGGGAGACTTCTGTGGGAAAATCATAAAACTTTATTAAGTAATCTGTATTAGTTAAGGTTTTCTGAAGAAACAGAATCTATAGAATGTAATGTATATATAATATATATGTTTATTAAAATAACTCACAATAAAAATAGTGTCCTTCAAAGTAGCCGCCTTGCTCTTGACCAGAATGTTCCACAAAACCAAAAGATCCCAGGAAGGTCTCAAGCCTTTCCTTCTGTGGAGGGTCGAAAATGCTGGGTTCTGACATTGGTGAAGGACAGCTGGGCTCAGATTCAGTGATGAACAGCCAACAGCAGCAAGGGTTAGAGGGCAGGCTCCAAAGGCAGAGGGAACAGCAACAACTTGGTGGAAACGATGACGTCAGCCAAGGATGGAGGCAGGAGCAGCAGCAGCAACAAAGAAGGCCATGATGGCTCTAAAAGAGAACAACGCTTGCAGAGTGGACTCCACAGCAAGTCCACACAGAATAAGGGAAGAACAAGTCCCTATTCCTTGTACTTCCTATTATCTTGTCTACCAGTGGAAAGTACCACCCACTATGGGCTGGGTTCTCCATAGCAATCAATCAAATACCTGCAGACTTGTTCAGGGGCCATTCTAACCATGAACCCTCCACAGCTGTGCCCCAAATAGTCTGCAACTGTCAAGCTGACACCAAAAGGCAACCATAACACAATAGAAAGGAGACCAAAATAGAAAGATATGCCATGTTCATTGAGTAGAATACTTGATAAAGATGCACTGTCTCTTAAATTCATTTGCACATTAAATAGAAAACAAAATTTGAACATAAATCTTGGTACTGGATATGCAAGTAGATCACAGACAAGTCACACATCCTTACACATATCACTCCAGATTATTGTGGGAACAATAATTGCTTCAGTGAATGGTGGTGAGCCTATTTAGTAGATACTAATAACATTTTATTCCTACTTCATACCACACACAAAAATCAGCTCCAGTTTCTACAAAGTCAGGACAAGGTTGGCGAGACCACTCAGTGTATGAAACCTACTGATGCCCAGAAGTCCGTAGACATGACCACAGACATGACCCCTGAAAGCTGACTTCTGACCTCCACCTGTTCACCATGGCTTGCGCATGGATACCTTCTCTCTCTTTCTCTCTCTCTCTTTCTCTCTCTCTCTCTGTCTCTCTCTCTCTCTTTCTCTCATAATTATTTTTTAAAAGAAGTGAGGGGCTGAAGAGATGGCTCAGGGTTAAGACTTCTGTAAACAGAAGGTTCTGAGTTCAAATCCCAGGTTCCACCTAAAAACACCAGGTGGTAATATGGGCAGCCTGTACTTTTGGCCCTGGTGGGATGATTCCCAAAGTTAGTCTTCGGCCTCCACACGCACACACACAAATAAATAAATAAGCACATAAATAAGGTTAAAAGAAGTGAAGATAGTGTTTTCCTAATTTGGAACATGAACTTCCTCATCAGGTACCCAGAGCAGTGAGGATAAGGAAAAATGGCTATGATTAGCAAGGTTGATTAATAGTAAGTTAGTAAATTAAGACGTCATCAAATGCTCTCAGAAAAGACAAGAACACAAGCCACGGGTTAAGCCCATCACAACACACATGACTGAAAGTATTTGTATGTAAAGAACCGAGGCAGCTCTGGGAGCTAAGCACGAGAGAACCTGTCTTCAGAAACTTATACCTCCGTGAGGGGAGACTGAAAATTAAATAATATGCACAAAATGAGACGGTTGAACCCTCACAAGAGTAGTCAAACCAGAGAAAACACTGGGGTCCATAGAAGCAGACAAGCAGGAGGGTGGGAGAGAGTGGGATGGATTGATGATGGAAAGGGAGGGAGATGGACACAGGGGGGATGGAGGGAAGCAGGGATGAGTACTTAGTATGCTTGTAAAATTAAAGAATAAAATAATTTTAAAAAAGAAAAAAATGAGATATGTTCTGTTAGGGAAAGTTCTAGAAGTAGCAGGGGTCACAGGGAGGGCCTTCGCAGGACTCTTCTCTATACAGATATCGAGGTCTCCAATGTCATCATTAGGTAGTTAAAGGCAAAGTCTTCCTGAAATCTCGGTGTAGAGTGACTCTGCTAGATGACCCGCCAGCACTTGGATATGTGTGCACCGACCTGAGCTGCCCACCCGAACAGGTGGGGTGCGGTTTCTGCCCCGTTTAGCCTGTTCTGTGCTCTGTCACTAAGTTCCCAAGGCCGCACACTTCTCTTTTGGCAAGGTTTTGGAAGGAAGCAAGAAAGTTCAAGCAGCCCATGCATCTGCCCCGCCTTTGCTGAGGCCTCCTGGGGTTCGGCTGGCAACCAGCCCCTCCCTCCAGGTCACTGGCTCAGGCCTGCCAGAGGAGACTCGGGCCTGCGGGAGGGAAGACTGAGTCCTGCTACAGGGAGGACTCAGGCTTGCTGGAGGAGCACCTGCTCCCACAACTCCTGCAGTATGAGCACCCCAGCGCTGCTATGCTGGGGACCAGTTTCAACATAAGCTTCATGGGGACTCACTGCATTTATAGCCCAATGCTCATGGAGGCTAGCAGACCACACAGTATGCCAGGCAGTGCTTCTTTCATACTCTACACAGACCCCAGCCAGAGTATTCTGACAGGGAGCAGTGCCCAGACAGAAAGACCGAGGGAGGCGCCAGGCTCACTGTGCCGGTACATTCCCAAGTTAACAATGGACCCATTTCCTGCCTGAGAACCCGAGACATCACAAAAAGTAGTAAAAAGGAGAAAAGGAAAGAGTGAATGTTCTCCATGGGTGGGAAGCTCTGATGAGCAGTCAGGACACACACACAAACACACATGTGCATACACACATATACACATGCACATGCACACACATGTACACACACATGATGAGCACACACACACGCATGAACACCCATGCACACACGTACGCATACATGTGCATGTGCACACACACCACACACATGCACATGCGCACACACAACGCACACACACATGCATGTGCACACACATATACACGTGCACGTGCACGCACATACATATGCACGTGTACACACGTATATGAGCACACACACAAGGACCCTTCCTGCTGCCTCCTATACCTCATTGGGCCTCTAGATGGCAGCAGCAGAACAAAATAGAGGTGAAGAGCCCTTCTCCCCAGAATGTTTCCTCCTGTCTTCCCTGTAGAAAACAAGTCCCGGGTTGTTATTTTAAACCAAGTATGCCTTCAATTGTTTTTTTTTTTTCTTCTTCTTCTTCTTCTTCTTTTCAGTATAGAGGCATTTCGGTGAAGTCCAATAATCAGAGGCAATGTTCTCACAGTGCTTCAACACGCTGGCGGCCAAGTGACATGGAGGCTGTGCTGTAAGAACACCTCTGTAGGATTGGGAAGAACACCGCAGCAGACTTGTGCTCAGGCGCTAAGGTCTGCGGGCTGAACACTGACAGTATTAAATGTTCTCTGCTGGGATTCTGGGTGCAGGATGCCGGTCTGCATGGCAGGTGGAAGCCAAGCCTCGGGGCAGCTCCTCTGCATGAAGCACATGCTCGCGCACACAAGTTTTTAAAAAGGAGTTTGGGGGTGGGGGGGCTGGAGAGGTGGCTCAGGGGTTCAGCCTCTGCCTTGCAGGCAGAAGGTTCTGAGTTCGGATCCTAGACCCCACGTATTGAGGCGGGGCAGAAGCGGGGCGGCCTGTGTTTCTGGTCCTGGTAGGGCGGAGCCTGTGAATCCCAGGGCAGAGTAAACAAGGAGGAGGTGGAGAGAGTACATGCTAGTTCCCGAATTCGTCCGTGGTTCTACACACACACACACACACACACACATGTACAATTGAATAAATAAAAATAAATAAATAAATACAAATAAAAAGGAGTTTGGGACATGGAGGCAAACAGCAATTATAAGAGCAGGCCTATTCTGAAGACCCTCTTTGTGGGACCACCAAAGGTTTCTGACATCAAGACCTGCTATTGGTCTTGTCTCACAGCACTTCTGCCTGATGGATGGAGATTCTGGCATGAATCTGGGGAATGTATTCTGTTATATCAGGGGCAAAGAAGAACTTGCTAGACAGTATGAAAAAGTAAAGCTCATTAAGGTAACGAAGAGTTGAGGGGTTAGGAAATCTGTAAAAGATCAAATCGTAGTGTAGACAAAATTAAAGTTGGAGTTTATAGTGACAGGAACAATGAGCTAGTCATGTAAATGTGCCACTGAGACCGCTCAGAGAACCTCAAGGTGCAACCCAATGTACCATTGCTTGACTACTTCCTTATAAAGCACAGTATCATGACAACTGAGGGAAATGCTTGCATCTCTCAACAATGTTTCCATAGAAATTATTTACAGATAGCAAACCCTGATTATCCCAACCGAAGAATTCAAAAGAAGAAAGTTCCTAGTGTGTCACTTGCCAGTAATCTGAGTCTCGACATGTACTTCATGACTCCCAAGGAAGAAACAGTGACCTTCCTGACCAGGTATTCCCAGGAGTAAAATCCTTTCCCATACACCCTTCATGGAACTTTCTATCAGGAGTCAGGGAATTTTATCAAATATCAGAAACTAAGTTCTTTGGTTCTTCTTGTGTATGTATGTCTGTGTGCATGTATATGGACGTGCACATGTGTGTGTGTGTGCATGTGTGTATGTGCATGTCTGTGTGGGTATATATGCCTGTGTGGGTGCATGTGAGCGGATGTGCACATGTGTATGCATATGTGTGCAGGTGCGTGTGTGCTCAAGTGTGTGTGTGTGTGTGTGTGTGTGTGTGTGTGTGTGTGAATGTCCCTAGGCAAGGAGTCTTGTAGGACACATTGAGACAACATGCTTGGTTCTGAAGTTGGGGGGCAACTCACTTCCAAAGCCAGCTCAGTAAGTTTAGCACATGACAAGTACAGGGCGTGCTCAGGTACACATTCATACGCATGCGGAGGTCAAACACAACCTTGGGCATCGAGACTCAGAAGCCATCCACCTTGGTTTTTGAGACAGAGTTTCTCACCACCCTGGAGCTGGCCAAGCAGGCCAAGGGCGTAAGGAGCAAGCTGCTGGGATCCCGCATCTCTGCCTCCCCAGCATTGGGATTAACAGCATGCACCATCATGTCTGGCTTTAAAGTGAGTTCTGGGGACTGAGGCAAGCACTTTACAACTCCGCTGTCCCTTGGTTTTGAAACTTCTCATTGTTGAGCCTAAGCCAGGTATGATGGGAACCAGGACAGTGGGAGCCTCAAGCTAGCCTGAAACTATATATAAAAAATTCCCATAGTGTTACAGAACACAGGGTTATTTCCTATCATTTAGTTCTAAAAAAAAAATCTAATCAGCACACAGGTCTGCTCTGATTGGTTCTCATGAATGGTTCACTGCTGCTCTGGGACAGGGGAGCTGCCATAAAGATGGATGTTCGTGTCACTACTTCCAGCCTTGTGAAATGGACAGAAGTTTCTCAACACACTGAACTGCTGTCACAGTGTGCACGGGAGCCTGGCAGGACAGGCAGCAATGATATCCATGCTAATTTTAACTCGTGGTATTTCTGCAACCATTTGTTCAAGAGTCCAGATCCAAGGCCCTTCTTTTCCCTTGTGTGGCCAAAAAGTCAGTTATTTTTGTTGCTGAAATTCCTTTCATTGTTCCTCCTCAGGCTCTTTCAAATCTAGAAACATCCTTCAAACATGCTGGATATGAAATTTCATTTTGCCATTTCCTCTGTTTTGTTCTGCCTCCGTCTCTTGTGGCTTCCCCAGACACCTGTTTCTCATATATTACTGGAAGTCACATCCACAGCATTAAAGTTGTTAATTACAGAAAACAATTCTCTTCGCAGTCAAATTCTTCTTTGCTTTTCATAAGCACAGGACTTCCCTCAAGTCAGCGTTTGACAAATACTTATGCACTCATTATTAGCAGAGCTGGTAAGCATGTTTGGAATGATGCTAATTTTGGACTCTTGATCTTGCGGTATTTCTGAATTTGCAAGATGATCTGCAAGGTGCACTTGTCAACATGTCCTACCCTGGCTGGGTCTGTGACACCATTATGTATGTATTAGGAGGCATCCGAGGGCGTCTCCCTTTCTCAACACATGGGCCATTCTCAGCCCAGCCAACTGTCCCCAGAGGCTCAGACTACACTCCCACTTGCAAGGTGGACAAGAATAGCAACTTCAAGGGGAAGCGGAGCCCAAAGTGCCTGTTGCTGTCTGCTGTATTTCTGAAGTCACAGCACTTATGTGACCTGCTACTACTGATCCCCTATCCCAGATGGCACCCAACTTAAAGAATGCTGAGAAGTGATTTATTACAGAAATGAATTCTCTCTTAATCCTGGTTCATATTTTTTGGGCCTCCACAGGGACACACAGTGCCCTCTGATACCCCCCCACTACATCATACATACATATATACATACATAATGTTAAAACTAGCTTGATTCATTTCATCCTCACACCATCAGCAGTAAACTCTTGGACTTGGGGTGAGATGTTCAGCATCGTGGGCTGCAGCTCAACTGCATAGGTGAGTGTGAACCGTTCCAAAGAGGTTAAAAGCCCCACAGCAAAGAAAATGAACTGATAGTTGATCCTGAAGCACAAAGCGCAGGCCCATCTCCACTGAAGCATGCTTTTGGGGCAAAGCTCATTTCACTACAAACTGCTTCCCAGCAACAAGACTTCTAACCCCATCTCTACAGTGACACCGCTTGAAGCACAGCAGTCCCAGGCGGGGAGAGGATCCCTGAGTAAAGAAGGTCCTGTCCCAGCTATAGAAATGGATCATCTTGAAGCTCAGGGACATTTGCGGAAGAGGGGGCGGTAAGAGTGTAAGAGCACAAGGATGGGAGGAGCAATGATTTGCAAGATGCTCCACACAAGTTAGGGCCGAAGCAATCATAATTGGACTTTGCATGCCCTGCGCAATGTCTAACACACTATTGACCCCACAAAGTCTAGCATCTGCTAAAGGCACCAAGATCCTTGGAGGCAAGGGATTGACAGCCACAGTAGTGTTCCTATGCTTAAGGGGAACATGAGAAAGGGTTCAGGGAAATGCCACTGGGTCCTTATACGTCATCGGAGAGGAGGGCCCAGAGGAGAGTCAGGCATGCACAATAAAGGACTCTCTGGGAATTGGAGCGGGAGGCACTGGGGGATGGGGAGGGAAGGGTGAGGGGAGGGGGAGCAGAGGGTTCGGGGGGGAGGAGGAGGGAGGGAGGGAACTGGTGTACCTATTAAGTTTGTATGAGCTGAAATAATAATAAAAAATATATAAAAAAAAGAAATGGATCTGTGGGTAAAGCCTTTGCCTTGAGCAAGAACCTAATGAGCCCAAGATCACAAGCAAAAAATGCCAGCTGGGTTTGGCTGTAATTCTAGCCATGGAAGGCAGAGCTTGGGGATCCCCAGGGTAAGCTGGCTAGACACACTAGCCCTATTGAGGTGTTGTGAGTTTGATTAGAGACCTAGGCTCACAACCAGAAGGTGGAAGAGAGATTGACGATGGTTCTTGATATCATCCTTGGACCTCCACAGGATACACAAGTGCAGTGATGTACATGTGCCTACATATAAAAGCACATAAATATGCTTACATGTTCCCCCACACACATACATGATAGATAGAAAAATAAAGAGAGCCCAAACTATAAGGGTGGAAATGATTTCAATTTTTTTGTCTTTCTCAGTATAAAAATATTGAATGAACATTTAAGAAATTTCTGACACACAGAAAAGCATAAACAAGAAAGCAAAAATCATTATCTTACCTATGAATATTTGGTTTTGGACTTGCAATCTTCAAGTATAATGTGATTATAATTTGTATTACCATAAGAGTATACTCTGGATATATTAGATCATTCAATAGTTTTATTTTCTCTTTCTCTCACTTCGTACCACGTCAGAAATTCTTTAAAGATGTGATTTCAAATCTTAATTCATTGAATATAGTCTTTTCTTTTGGGACAAAGTCTTGTCTTAGTTGGCCTTGAAAATAAACTCCTCCTGCTTTAGCCTCCCAGGCATTACAGGTATGGGCTGCAGTTCAGCTAATAGAATTTTTTTAAATGTTAACATTTTTTAAATGTTATGTTATTGAGAGAGAGAGAGAGAGAGAGAGAGAGGAGAGAGGAGAGAGAGAGAGAGAGAAAGAGAGAGAGAGAGAGAGAGAAGAGAGAATGTGTCACGGCACAGGTATGGAGGTCAGAGGACAACTTTCAGAAGTTGGTCTCTCTTTCCCACCATGTGGGCGCCAGCAATCCCAGGCATCAGACTCAGTCACCAGGCTTGTGCGCAGGCATGTTACCCATCACCCATCTCGCCACTAGCTGCAGTTTGCCTGCGTGTTGCTGATGGCTTCAAAACCAAACAGCTTAGGGGAAGAAAGAGGTTCTGTACTTGCTTATGATTCTTCCTTACAGTTCATAGTTCTGCTTGGAGAGAGCTCACACCAATACCAGGAGCTGAAGGAACTGGTCATGCCATATCTACAGGGGCTGCTGAGAGAGGGACAATCCTCACCACGAGACCGCAAGTCTGTCAAAGTACTGAACCAGTTCTCTCCGCCTTTGCACCTGTCCATCTACCATGGGTTGGGTCTTCTCACATCTATTATATCCTCTTCTGCAGGCTTGCTCGCGGCTTGCCTTAGGCATCAATTCTTCACAGATGTGCCCAGAGCTCAGCCTTCAGTTGTCTAACTAGCTAACTGAATCTGACTACCTCACTGTCCCATAAGGACCCATCATAATTTTATCACTTATTTACTGTACACAGTTATAGGCCTTTTAAAGACAACTTCAATGCACTGCGACAATGTTTACTCCCCAACACGTCCTCTTCCTTCTCCTCCTTCTTATCCCTTCCCACTAGTCCCCTGCATCCCCGTTTCTCTTCTACTTCATGTTACACTTATATAAATGGTTTCTTGTCTATGTATGTACACTCTACAGATATGAGAAAACATACTATTTGTCTTTGATAATCTCACTTATTTCATTTCATTATGAACTTTAGTTGTATCCATTTCCATCAAATGACATAATTTTGTTCCTACTATTTTTCATGGGTGAATAAAACTTTATTCCTTCATACATTCATCCCACAGCTTTGCCACTATGAATAGCACTGTGGTGACCATGGACATGCAGATATCCTGCAGTAAGTCCACACAAGAGTCTGCTGATATACTGGGGTGCTGTAACAGGGTCATATGACCATTCTAGTTATATTTTTTTTGAGGAACCTCGATACTGACTTCCATATCGGTAGTAAATAAGGTCCCCTTCTGGGACTCACCAGCACCTGCTATGGTTTTCTTTATGGTGCCATATGACTGGGACAAGACAGAATCTCAATACAGTTTTCCTTGCATGTCTCTGATAACTAGTGAAGCTGAGCATCTGTTCACATCTATTGACTGTACTTCATCTTTTGAGAACTGTATATCCATTTCATTAGCCCATTTGTTGGTTGGGTAGTTTGGTTTCATGGTAGTTTTTTGAGATCACCATATAGTCAAGATAGCAATCTTCTGTCCGATGTATAGCTAGCAAAACTTGTCTGTATTGTGTAGGCTGTTTGAGATCATCTTATACTCTAGATAGCATCTTCTCTCAGATGTAGCTAGCGAAGCTCTTCGGTTCAATCACATGATTGTGTCTGTTGCTGTGCAGAAGGCATTAGCTTCATGCAACCCCGTTTGCCTGTTCTTCTATTTTTTTCTGAGCAACCAGGATCCATGACAGAAACCTGTGTGGACCCCTGTGTTTGAGGTGTTTCCCCTCAACTTCCCTCTATCAGTTTCAAAAGTTTGGGGTCTTACATTTGGGACTATGATTGAATTGATTTTTATTGATTTTAGACAGGGATCTAATTTCACTCTTCTGCCCTGGGACACTCAGTTTCTCCAGCACCATGTGTCAAAGAGGCTGTCTGGTCTCCCATTTTTGGTACCTTTGTCAACGACCAGGTATGTTATCTATGTGGGCCATGAACCAGCTTGGATTTAACTGACATTCACAGACTCTGTATCTGTAGATGGAGGGCTAAAGATGAATGAAACCATTTTGCTCACACAAAAATAGACAGGACTAGAGGACACACTGCATCATGATGGCGGCCCCGAGGAGAAGAAGAAAGGCCAGAACCTCGGCCTCCAAGACAAACACACTAAGCCACAGTCCCTATATGCACAGCTCAGTCCTTCTCAGAAGGCACCCTTGGGAGTCACCGTAGCATCTCATCCCCTCTTGCTTCCTCCCTGCCCACGGCGAAGTCCCTGGGTCGAGCACCACAGACCCTACACTGACCCCAAAGTCTGTGTTTTGAGGAGGAGCAGTGTAACAGAAAAAAATTATCTCTAATTCAAGGGAAACAAATCAACTTGACTAGACGGCAGCTGTTTTCCCCAGAGCTTAGTGATAAGGCTTGGTGTTGATAAGAAGACTAAAAACCTCAGATTATGTGTGGGCCGAGGTGAAAAGTTAGATCACAAATCAAAGTGAGCAGCGAGCTGTCCGCCTCATACAGGAACTGCTGGTGCCTTCAGAAGGGGCATAAAGTCTGTGAGAAGCAAGTGGTCCACAGCATCAAGAAGCAGCTCTGTGTGTGCTGGGGGTAGGAATGGTGGAAGGGCACTGAAATCTAGTTACGTACGCACACATTGCACTGTGGACTGAATGTTACTCTGCCCGGTTCATACCTTATTAAAAATGGTTTAAGTCCTTAGCACACAGTAGGTAATCAACGAGGTAGGCACAGAGGGATTTGACACTTTGGACACTGGAGAATGCGTTCTCTAAGCAAAGCAGCCACCATCTTTGTATCCAGCTGATTGGCTGCTGACGTTCCAATGAACATAGCAAATCTCCCCCAAATCTTGGGAACTCTGAAGGACGAGATTCCATAGACACGTGACAGATGGGCAACAATGCACGATGTCTGGCAGCCACCCAGATGGGCTAGTAGGACAGTGTCCCACAGTGGGGGAGGGGTGCACATGAGACTCGGGGGAGGCTCACCATCTACTAAATGCTGTCTCCATGCATCTGGAATTCTTGCTTGTGACAGTGGGACCTTTACAAAATGGGTTAGCTTTTGTAAGAGTAGTCTAGCACTACATGGTTGCTTTCATTCCAGGGGTGCCGGCGAGGTGCTCACAGCCTTATTCTGCTGCAACTGTTAACCTCAAGGTGGCCTTACTCAGCAGAGATACATGTGTCCCACCAATGAGGTCATAGTGTCTATGTGTATGTGTGTGTGCGCGCACGCGCGCGTATGTCTGTCTGTGTGCCTGTGTGTCTGTTTGTCAGTGGAAATGAACATTTTCCAAAAGCGAGATGATACTGTGTGCGTGTCTGTCTGTCTGTCTGTCTGTCTGTTTCTGTGTATGTGTCTCTCTGTCTGCGTGCCTGTGCGTGTGTCTGTCTGTCAGCGGAAATGAACATCTTTCAATAGCGAGATGATGTTGTGTGTGTGTCTGTTTCTGTGTGTCTGTGTGTGAGTGCACACGCATGTGTAGATATATAGTGAGCACGTTCGTGTGTGCTCACGTGCTGTGTGGAAAGCAGAGGACAACATCAGGTCACTCCTCAGGCCCTGCCCTTTGTGTTGTTCTTGCATGTCTGTTTGCCACAGGCCTCTCCACCATGGACCTTACCAAGCAGGCTGCTGGCTTCTCAGCAAACCCCCAGAATCCCAACACATAGCCTGTGTCGTGAAAACATGGCGCTATGCCCAGATTTTTAAACTTGGTTTCTGGGAATTGAACTGGGGTCCTCATGCTTACAAAGTAAGCGCTCTACTGGCCGAACCATCTCCCTGGTCCACTCATACCTACTGAAGAAAAGAGGCCCTTCTCTAACATTGCAAAAGATCCTCTGAAGACTGGTTGAGGTTGGGAACTTCAGGTGCTTTCGATTTTAAATGAGCTCCTGGCACTTACATTTGTAGTTTAGGCTTAAATGTGGCCTCCTCTTCTTTCTTTTTTTTAAGAACATAGCGAAGCACACTGGCAGCAGGACCTCACTTGGGGCACCCTGACCTCGCCTGATGCAAGCTCATGGGCAGGAGCCAAGGGCTGCAGAGCTCCGGCTTGTGAAATGGGACGGGAGATGCCGGAGCCTCGAAAGGTAACTGAGCGAATATTAAGGTCAAAAACCCCAATCTCAGTCTATTCGAAGTCCAGCCCAACTCCCAGAAATCCAATTCTTCCTTTCTTAAGCCTGACAATGATCCGACACTTCTTGAAGCCAATTCGGGGGAAGGGCGCGGTGGTGCAGCATCCAGGATTACAGCCTTTGTTATCCAACGGCTCAGCGTCGAAGGAAAAATGTTTGGAAGAATCAGGGCTACTTTTCCTTTGCTCAAGAAAAATTAGAGTTCATTTGGGAAATTGCACTTTCTCTGTGAAAGGTCCGTGTGAAATCTGAGCCCATAACGAGTCCCTGGATAAGATTGTTCTTCCCTTTCAGGAAGGAGAAACTCAAGTCTCCAGCTACTTTATTCTGTCTAGACAACACACAAAACTTACAGCTGTACCCATCCCTTGAATACATAAGTTTAGTCTTAATTGCCTGGCCTCTCTTGGTCGTGGTGTTATGTAGCTCAGTGTGGGACGAAGGAAGCATGTACTTCTTTTGCAGTAAAATGTGTGAATATTCACACCACATGGCGTAAGTAAACTCTCAAAATTTACTACAAGTTACTTACAGGTTCTTTGTTTGCTAGCCAGACCAGCAAATCAAGGAGTTCTGGAATAAATGGAGGAACAATTTAGGGTGATTTCTGATATCAGTCCTGGTCCTCACACCCACATATATACATACATACACACATATGCATCTGAACATGTGTGTGTAGTCATATATCTCACATACACATACACATAAAAATGGAAAAAGAAAAAAACAACAATTTTTATCCAGTTACTAAAGTAAGACCATTTTTTTCAAACCCCTGAGTGGATGCTATCATAACTGGCCATAGCTGGTTGGTAAGATGTGAACTTTAACATGAGTAGCTCCTAGTCTTAATGACTGACTGAGTAAAGGTTTGGACACAGCCAAGTTTGGTGGACTAATAAACTACTTACAAAAACTGTCTTGGGCCTGTGAGATGGGTCAGTGGGTTCATATGCTTGTGCCCAAAACCAGTGGCCTAAGTTCAATCCCCAGAGCTCACATGGTGGAAGGAAAGGGAAGAATGGAGATGCTGGGCTGACATTCCACGGACTGAGGTCAACATCATAGAAATTCCCTGCTCCTCACCTGTGGAGTCTGAACTCAAGCTGCTGGCTGAGCTGATTCAAGTTCCATGGTTGTGAGAATTAGGACTTTAAAGAAGTGAAAGTTGAATTTATTGGTCATATTGAAGATTGTTTAAAGATGAGAATAATAGTTAGCTTTAAACTCCATAAAACAACTGCTCTCCAAATGTGAGAGGACCATTGGTCGACTCACAGGTCAGGCCTCTCTAGCCAGAAGGTTCTCCAGCAGGCATGGTCCACATCCTGGGCTTTTCTGCACCCACACTGTGGACTTTGGATATGATAGGCCTGATACCTAAATGAACAATCATAACTCAGCAACACACACATGCACACACACACAGAGTTGGTTTTGTTTTCTAGAGACCCCCAGCATAGAGGGGATCCCCAACAAATGTAGAGGAGACCCCCGACAAGTGTAGAGTCTACTCAATTCAGTGCACCTCAGACTCTCAAGGACATCTGAGCAAGACTGAAAAAAGAAATATACCGTAGAACTTTAGCCTTCTGTTCTGGTGAGATGGCAGGAGGCCATGAAAGCCTGGTGACCTGAGTTGGATCCCTAGAACCTGAGTAGAGGTGGAAAGAAAGAACAGACTCCACAAAGATGTCCTCTGACCTCCACACATGAACCGTGGCACGTATGCACCCACACAGCATAGACTCACGATGATTATAAACGAATGAAAAAGAAAACCTGGGCTGGGGATGTAGCTCACACGGTAGAGAGACATGCTTAGCGGACAAGAAGCACTGGTTATGAACTCTAGCACCACATAACCTGGGTGTGATGGCACATGTCCAGAATCCTACCCTTCTGAGAATCTGAAGTTCAAGATCATCCTCACTACATAGCAACATTTAAAGCCATCCTGAGCCATATGAGACTCTACTTCAAAAAGTCAAACAAATGAACAACAACAAAAAAGTGTGCCCTGTCTTGCATCATAGGCCATGACCTGTGGGGTATTATAAATCTATCTTTCATGGGCCTATGGTCAGCTAGCAGATATTTCTCAGTATTTCAAGCAGCACAGAGAAGCCTTAGGAATTCCAGAGCCGCAGCAGCTCTGCTTGAAAGTTATTCCAGCTCAGGAGCTAGGACACCTCAAAGCTGACAAGCGCCAATCCTTCTCAGCGCTGCATTTGCCTCTTGCTCTTGGGTCCTACTGAATCCTCTGTCCACTGGATTGGGGTCCTGGGTCCTGCTGAGTCCTCTGTTCATTGGCTCAGGGTCCTGCTGACCTCGCCTGCTGGCTCCTGCATCCATTCTTCTTTCTCCTCCAGCTTGGGGTACTCACAGATAAACTCTAACCTCAGCCAGTGCCTAGTTAACTTGGTATCTGGCCAGGACTGGTGTGAGAGGCTCTGCCTGCCTCTCCCTTTCCACATGCTTCCCAGCCTCCTCTGCCCTAAGCAGACTTCTGTGATACACATGGGTCCAGCCATCAGGGAACCTGCATTCTGAAGAGCAGCGAGAAGCCACTGATACACTGTGCAGCAGGTGAATGACGTGACTCTGTCCATTGCAGAAAAATTTCTCTGGAGTTCACGTCTCGGGAAGCTGAGATAGGAGGCCACAAGAGAGGGGCCACAAGGGAGAGGCTGTAAATGTGAGGCCAGGGGGCTTAAGCATGAGACCCTTTCTCAAAAAATAAGCAAGCAAACAAAGCAAGAAACAAATTTAAATTTGTGTAAAGAAATTTACCTCAACTGTGCTACATGGATTGGAGAAGGTAAAAATGGACACAGGGAGGAAAAGTAAGAAGTCTTAATAGTAATCTGGGTGAGCGCAGCATGGATCTTCTCAGGATGTCACAACGGAGACACAGAAAGCAGGGGGGTGTCCTTGGGAATGAGTCAGATATGAGGAACTGGGGAAGTAGATGTCAGTAATGAGCCAATGGAGAGATGAACGGCTTTACCCACACTAAGATAAAGAAGCATCAGCAAGTGGCTTGGAGGGTTGAAGACGCTTGTCGTCAAGCCTGAAACCTGGATTCGTTCCTGCAACAACCTGAGAATAAAGAGGAGAACTGATTCCTAAAAGCTGGCTTCTGATTGTCACTTGTGTGCCCTCCCCACACATAAATAAACGTTTTTTAAAAAATAAGATAGATGCAGGTGAGATAATATTTCTCACGTGTTTGGAAAGAATCCAAAGTCTCTGTCTTCTGAAGTGTTGGGAGTCAAACCTGGTATGTGCTAAGCGCACAATGCACTGAGCCACCCCCACCCCCAGATCCAGAATCCCGATGCCAAGAGGAAGCAAACACCATCTGATTCTGGGGTGATGCCAGATGGCAAGACCCTCGCCAAGAGATTCAGCAATATAAGCATCTGTCAGGTTCAGCAATATAAGCATCTGTCCTTGGACTCAGTACTCTCTCCCTCCCAAAAACTACCCTCAAAACACACTGGCAAACACCCAAAACTGACATATGTACAAAAGCATTTATCAGAGAAATATTTGTAACAGCAACCAAAGAATCTTCCAGAGCTGGCTGTAATCCACTTGTAAGAGCAACTGTTAAATTCTGAGGAATTTAGCAAGTTGGTCTTTAAACAGATCCATTGTTAGGAATTAAATCAAATTTAAACAATCAAATATGCTTTAAAAAAGCACACGTAGAAAGATTCAAAATTCATCTTTCCCACTTGTCTTATTGCACTTATTGTCATCTCTACTTTTAAGGGTATTTATGTGTTATCTCTGACCACTAGAAATGTTAGGCATCTTGGTGACATCTGTCATTATCTAGAGATCGCCACAGTGGATGACCACACCTCAGATACTTGTGAGCCCTGCCAACGAGGCTGTTTCCCTTTGGCAGACAGCTAGTGGCTGAATATTTTCTGGCACATGGAAGTAAGGCACACATCCATCACGAAGTGTCTGCTTGGATGAACAAGACATGACCCCAGGTGAAGTCGTTGAAGAGCAAGGTGTGAATACGAGAAATGCGCACTGCTGTGCATGCATGGAAATGTCATAACAAAACCCATCGTGTTACATCCTGAAGAAAAACGATGGTGAATCTGAAATGCATTATGAAACTGGAGAGGGAAACATGACTAATTCTATATAATGCTGTAGAAGAGATCACTGCGACATCAAGGCAAGTTATAAAAGCAAGCAGAGTAACGCTGTGTGTGCAACCATGAGTCTTTAAGAGGAAGAGAAAAACAAAGAAAGAAAACAAACAAAACAAAAGAATAATTTGCTTGTTGTGAAAAGAAAGCTAAAGGAAAAGGTTTTAACATGACTTGGTGAGAGGGAATATGCAAGAAAGATAGGAATGGACAAGAAGCATCTTCCACATACCTTGTTCAGTAGGTTTCTTTCTCACTATAACATTGTTACATATGGTGAAAATAAATGTAATTTAAAAAGAAATGTTTGAAAATATAACACAAAATAAAGCAAATCTATGCATAAACTCACGAGGAAGAATTATTTCAAACATGAAGATTATATTTGCTTGGTTGGATATTACAGGATCAAATTAAACAAATGAAAAGTAAAAAAATAATTTTGAGCAATTGTATTTTTGTGATGAGTGGGTTGTGTAATTCTCAAACTACTGCATAGAACTTAGGTAAAGAATATAAATAATTACCATTAGAAACCAGAACTTTTTATAGTAGAAAGTATATAAATATAAAATCAAAGAAGTAAAAGAGTATAATCTTAAATTTGAAGTATTATGATCTCATTTTCTTTCTGCCTGCCTCTACCTTATACAACCTCCTCTATCTCTTATTTTTATTTTGAGGCAAGGTCTCCCTCATATGTAGACTGGCCTTGAACTAACTGGATGGCGCACAGAGAGACAGAGAAACAATCAAAATAGAATCCAGGGCTTTCTCAGCATATGCTTAGTAAATGAAATGAAAATGTCGTTTCATCTGTCATTGTTTCTATTTGTTTTGAGACAGATTTTCACTCAGTAGCCCAGGCCGGTAATCATTTATATTCTTTACCTAAGTTCTATGCAGTAGTTTGATAATTACACAACCCACTCATCACAAAAATACAATTGCTCAAAATTATTTTTTTACTTTATCTAGACCTACCTGGCCTGGAACTTTCCAGGATCCTCCTACCTTTGCTTACCAAGTCTGAGGCTACAGTGGTGAGCCCTGCCTTGGCTAGCACAATCGTTTTTACAGATTGGAATGCGTAACACACACTGAGGGGTTAGCTAGGTGGCTCGGTCGGTAAAGACTGCCACGCATGCCTAAGGACCTGAGTTCAGTCCTCAGAACCCATTTGAAAAAGCCAGGAGCGGTGTGGCATATGCTTGCAATCCCAGGGCAGAGGAGGCAGAGACCCCTGAGGTTTACTGGCCAACATAGCCTACATGGAGAGGGAGGTCAGTGAAAAACCTCTCAGGAAATGAAGGGGACAGTTCATGAAAACCAACCCTCAAGGTTTACTCCTAGCCTACACACATGCTCACACACACACACACACACACACACACACACACACACACACACTACTGAGCATCCATTAGGGGTGAAGTGCTATTCTGAGTTGAAATGCACTTACTCTTCACTGTACACCACACAATAGGTATTAGCGGCTCCTCTGTGTCACTTTGGAAGCTGAGGCAGAGTTCAGAGTCATCCAAGGGAGCTGTTGCTCTGTAGTTGGAGTTTGGAGCCACAGAACTGAGCTCTGTGAGACCATGACAGCTACAGGGCTATGAGCACAAAACAATGTGATCACATGGTGTCAGTGTGAACACAGGGTATCAGAGTGAACACAGGGTGTCAGCGTGAACACATGGTGTCAGTGTGAACACACAGTGTGAACACACAGTGTCAGTGTAAACACATGGTGTCAGCATGAGCACACAGGGTGTCAGTGTGAACACACGGTGTCAGCATGAGCACATGGTGTCAGTGTGAACACACGGTGTCAGTGTGAACACATGGTGTCAGCATGAGCACACAGGGTGTCAGTGTGAACACACGGTGTCAGTGTAAACACATGGTGTCAGCGTGAGCACACAGGGTGTTAGTGTGAACACAGGGTGTCAGCGTGAACACACAAGGTGTCAGTGTGAACACAGGGTGTCAGCATGAGCACACAGGGTGTCAGTGTGAACACACGGTGTCAGCATGAGCACATGGTGTCAGCGTGAGCACACAGGGTGTCAGTGTGAACACACAGTGTCAGTGTGAACACAGGGTGTCAGCGTGAGCACACGGTGTCAGTGTGAATACAGGGTGTCAGTGTGAACACATGGTGTCAGCGTGAGCACACAGGGTCAGTGTGAACACAGGGTGTCAGCGTGAGCACACAGGGTGTCAGTGTGAACACAGGGTGTCAGTGTGAATGTAAACACATGGTGTCAGCATGGGCACACGGTGTCAGTGTGAACACGGTATCAGCGTGAACACAGGGTGTCAGTGTGAGCACACGGTGTCAGCATGAACAGATGGTGTCAGTGTGAACACAGGGTGTCAATATGAACACACAGTGTCAGTGTGAGCACATGGCGTCAGCATGAGCACAGGGTATCAGTGTGAACACAGCAGCATTGGTGTGAACACACTATCAGCATGAACACGGGATGTCAATATGGACACAGTGTGAGCATGAGCACATGGTGTCAGTGTGAACACAGCAGCATTGGTGTGAACACACAGTGTCAGTGTGAACACAGTGTCAGCGTGAACATAGCAGCATTGGTGTGAACACAGTGTCAGCGTGAACATAGCAGCATCGGCGTGAACACAGCAGCATCGGTGTGAACACACAGTGTCCCTGTGAACACACAGTGTCCCTGTGAACACACAGCAGAGCTCTGCCCACATGGACAGCTATGCACAGGAGAGGAAAGGGCAGGGAGAGGACTTAGAAATGAAGCAGCCTATGAGGCACTTCTCTAGAGAAGGACAAACCCCAAACAGAGAATGTTCCTGGAGGAGGAGGCTGGTGGCATAACCTTGCAGACAGATCTAGGAAAAAGCCTGCTGGAACTCATCCTGAGAAGTAGCACGCTCTGCTCACCAACTCAAGGTGATCTCATGTCCTGCAGAGCCCCTCACAGCAGAATGACAGTGCGAAGCTGCGAAGCGAGCACCTAAAGGAAGACACTTTCATGGTAACATAGCTTGCCTTAAAGTGCATGAAATAGGGCTGTGGAGGTGGTTCAGGGGTTAAGCCCTTGCCTCACAAGCAGGACTTGAGCTTGGATCCCAGATCCCATACAAAAATGCCAGGCAGAATGGCAGTGACCTGCACTTCCAGCCCCAGGAGGAGGAGCCTGGGAAATCCCAGAAGGAAGCAATAAGGAGGTAGAACAATCTAGGATGATTCCTGATGTCACCCTTGGGCCTCCACAGGCGCACACTGTGCTCTCTGATACACATAAACACATAGACAAAAATACACATACGCATGTACGTGCATGCACACATGCAAAAAAGGTTTATGAAATACATAAATCAGACATTCAAAATATAATTTTGAGAGGATTTTCTGTGGTTAATAACAGTTTACCTAAGATTTATAGGATTCATCTTTGGGTTCTTTCATGTGGGGATTTCTCCTAATTCATTTAAAATATGATTAAATTTTCAACTCTGTCAGATAAAATTTAAGTACAGTTTTACTATATATTGGTATTATAGTTACATAAATTCCAGTGTTTGCCAAGATTATGAAAACTTTTAATTTCCAGGAAGAACGAAGCTTTAGAGCTGTTAAAGAAAAAAGATGAGCTTTTCCTACTGCTCACAGATTATGAGCTTTGCGTTTTCAAATCTTATTTTGAGTTTCAGTGAATATATTGCTTGCCTGTATGGTGTGTGGTTATTAGGGAAAGAATCTTCACAGTCTCCATTTTTGACAAGTATAGCAGTGAAGGCCTTCGTTTTCATCCATACACGCACTGTTATGAAAATTTTGATCAAGAAGTATGTAAGACAAGGTGGGAAATTATAGACTTTCAAAGAATTTATTTGTAACCATCATTGTATAGTCTTTTATCAGAGAACTATATAGTGTGTAAAGTGTTTTCTGGCTTGAATTTTTAAAACTTTTATGGCAGTATCAGAAAATAGGAGACACTTTGACATTGGTTTGATGCCCAGTGTGGCTCAGACACGGTGCTTACCTAGCATGCATGAGGTGCTGAGTTTTGATCCTGCTGTTCTACACTGCCAGGATCAACCAATCTTGCACATGCTCCCCATCTAAGTGTCTGAATTTGATACCAAACACACAGAAAAAATAAATAAAAATCATGTGATAAAATGTAGACCTACAGCTGGGTATGATGTTTCACACCTGCAATCACAGCACTTGACGCTGAGGCAGGAGGACTACCATAACTTCAAGACCAGACTGTGCTAGGACCCAGTCTCAAAAACAAACCCATATTGGCCTGTGGTTCAAGAGGTTAATGCCAGGCTGGGTTTCACTTGATGAGAAGAGCAGAGGGAAACAGACCCGAGGATGCCCATAACCAGTAACCTTCCTCCCCTCCTTCACAGAACCCAAGCACGCCGATTGCACAGCTATGCTCACTGTGACTCCTGCATCTGCGAACCGCCCTATCACACAGTGGGCAGGTGGTGGTTCTAGCCTTTGTCCACATGGCCTCACAGCTGGCTAACGTTACAGCCATGTCATTCATTTCTCCAGGTTTACAAACTTCCTGCTGCACCTGCTGCTCTCCTTTCATTCCTACCCTCCCCCCCCAGGTTACATTAGTATTAGATTCTTTGGAGGCTGTGTGTGGAGTCTGCTCTCGCTACTAGTGGTCTCGGCTGCACTTCTTGACTCTGTCTGGAAATCATTTGCCTGGCAGGGTAGCAGTGTAGTATGCAAAGATACAACCACGGATGTGGGCTTTGCCTTTGGGCCAGATCCAAATTCTGGTCAGGACACTTGTAAGGGGTGATCTTCATTATTAACTTGACTGGATCTAAATGGCCATAGAAGAGCCGACAAGATGACTCAGTGGGTAAAGGCGTCTGCTCACACCTGACAACCTGAGTTTGAATCCCGGAAGCCCCCATGGAGGAAGAAGAGAACCAGCTTTTGAAAGCTGTCTTCGGATCTCCACATACATGCCCTCCACAAGCACATCTATGTGCATGGGCTCTCGCTCTCTCTCTCTCTCTTCATAAATAAAACACTTTTAGAATCACAGTGGAAACACGCCTCTATTTGTCTGTATGTTCAGTTGCAGACATTAAATGTGGACAGAAGGCCCACCCTGAATGTGAGCAGTACCATTTCATGAGCCGGGAAACCTGGAATGAATACAAAGAACATGAGCTGAGTACTATTACTTCTTTTTTTTTTTTTTTTGCATCCTCGCTGTGGTATGTGGCCAGCTCATGCTCCTGCACCATGTCTTCCCCACCAAATTGTCTAGCTCAGACCAATCTGGAAGTCATTATATGTATAGCCCAGGTTGGCCTCAAACTCAGGATCCTTCTGCCTCCCAAGCACTGCGATTACAGACATGAGCCACCCTTTCAAATTATTTTTTATGATAACATTAACTAGGCAACTTTACCTCCAGCCTGTTCATTACTACCCACGGCACCAAGACAACGGAGGGCCATGTAGTGAACTCCTTGGAACCACTGGCAGCTCTGAGACACTTCACCTCTGTGAACTCACCGCAACACAGAATGCCCAAGGCTGGGATGTGGAAAAGCTCTTGCAGACAGGCGCTGGGTCAGCGTTTGATCACCAGCACTCTGTGCTAATAATAATAATAATAATAATAACAACAACAACAACAATAAGTAAAAGACACATACATCTTACTGTGTGCATAACATTCTGTGGCAAGAAGGAAAAGCACGCATAGCACTCACACTGTGTAGTGCAACGAGACACTTGGCACCTGAGTTATACAAGAGCAGCGATTTTGGAATAGTAACAAGAAAACCCATGAGCAAATGGTGAATTTTCAGATTACAGATTTTACCAACTTTTCTTCATTAATAACTAAATAATGCTGATGCATCAAAGAGAACAAACCCAGTGCTCGTTTCCAATTTCAGTTTCTTCACACATGACCCACGCAAGGCAGGGATAGGAGGGACTGTTCCACCACAGAGGACGTCAGGACAGGCTCATCCACGGCGAGAACAGATGTGACAACCAGTGTGACACACTCCTTGCTTGTCTGCACCCAGCAAGCTCTGGCCCTCCTCAGCCATCTGCCCAGATGGGAGGCGGAGGTGCTGGGTCTTCCCACATCATGTGTGCAAGCAAGACAGCCCTGACAGGCGTGCACAGGGGCCAACCTTACTCTACACAATCCCTTCAAATGGGCCTGCAGACCCGCCTCCTAAGGGGTTAGGCTGACAATTAATACTGTCACCTATGATACAATTTAAGTTTTTAAGAGAAATATTAAATTTTGGAAAGTGTGGAGCTGTCACCATGGATTTGAAATTTTTCAACATGTTTAGGATTACACAGGATGGGTCAGGACACTGACAGGCTCATCTAGATTTAGTGTCAGAGAGTATACAATCGAGGATGAAAGCAGCAGATGATCAAGTGTCCAGTGTCCTTGAGAGGCAGTTGTTCAGTGTCCCAGATATATTTGTCCCAACCCATCGATACGACAGTTCCGTATTACTGCAGTGTTGAACCTGACCTGGAACTGAGATGCGAAGGAAGCACATCCTCCTTTTTCAGGAAGATGGAGACAAGAAGTGTTCCCAGGGGGGTGTGGTCACATCTGCCTGAGATTTAGAATAGCCGGGCCCAGCAGCTCGTGAATCTTTCTTTTCAAAGATAAGGAAGCAGTGGTCTGGGGACACCCAGCATCTTACTCAAGTTCTCACAGCGCGTCAGTGGCAGATCTGGGATTGAAGCCTGCAGGCTCGCTCTGCACAACTTGACGATTGGATGACTTTTATCCTTGATTGTCCACTCTCTGGCACTAAACCTAGATGGAGGTTTTCCTCACCACAACTAAAAGGACACAGCATGCTAAAGAACCTGTTAAATAGAATCAAGGAACCCTATTTACTTTCAAAAAAAGAAAAAAGATAAAAACTTTCATTACATGCTAAAAAGTTCATAATAGTCCGGTCAGTGGATACAAGTTCTTACGATTCAATTACAGAAAAACATTATTGGCCAGGTCCACAAGCACTATCCTAATTTATCAGATTACTTTCTTAGAAAGAGTGCTTTTGATCTGCTCTTGTACAAAAGAACAAATGTGTAGACTTCAATGCTTAATAAAGTTGAAAGCTTCTCTCTAGGATAACTGAAATTTTTATCAAAGAGACGGTAGACCTGGTTACAGCTGCAACAAAGAAGGGCCACATAAAGCCAGCAGAAAGAAGTTATCCATCACTGGTGATACAGAGCCATTGAACACGGCCATATTAATTGGAATCTATTGCATAGGACATTCCACTGCATGCTGGGCCGATGACCCTGAAAGTGTTGGGTGTCTCTGTTGCACACAGAAAGTTCAGATGTAAAAATAATCATACAGATGGAAGCTTCTCTATCCTTGAATGGGCACAGATTCCATGAGATCTGGGTGGCCAGAAGCCTTCTTTTTTAAATAATGCCTTTCAGCGAGTCCCACATATACATCTTCTTTTACAACCACTTGAAAACTTGCAATAATCTCACACAGAGCTTTTAGCCCAACAACATTCAAAAGAAGGGAACTAATGGAACACGGCAACTGTTACGTCTTGCTTTTGTGCTTTTGGAAATTTCTGATTAAAAGATGCATATAAGTTCAAACTAGAATGTTTTTATTTCACCCCAAATGAATAACTTCTGTTCCAGTAGCAAATTAGAGATATCAGCAGCTAAGGTAATGAAGGTCTTGCTACACATCTGTCAGGATGCAAATCCTGTGGGTGTGTGACTCAGTACTGTGTCCTCAGAGGCTCATATTGTTCCTGGAGACAGGTTGTGTACGTGGAGCAAGCTAGGCTGTATGCATTGAGCAAGGCAGTCTGTGTGCAAAGAGCAAGCTAGGCCATATGCATGGAACAAGCTAGGCCGTGTGCACGGAACAAGTTAGGTCATGTGCATGGAGCAAGATAGGCTGTGTGCATGGAGCAAGGCAGTCTGTGTGCAAAAAACAACCTAGGCCGTGTGCATGGAGCAAACTAGGTCATGTGCATGGAGCAAGATAGGCTGTGTGCATGGAGCAAGGTGGTCTGTGTGCAAAGAGCAAGATAGGTTGTGTGTGTATATGGAAAGCCGGGCTATGTGCACAGAGCAATCACTGTATTTATTTCTAAGTGTGCTGCTCCTGAATTTAATCACATTCTCTTTCTCCTCTCCTTTGAACTATTAGAAACAAAACTGCACAAGATATCATAATGTCATCAAATAATAACTCTAAAACGTTAGAAACAAGACATGTTAGAAACAAGAAACGTTATCAAGACATGTCAACTGACAGGAACAATGGCTTCCTAGAATTTCCAAATTTGGCCCAATTTTACAAATAAGTAACTTAGAATGTAAAGCAATGAGAGGTAAATCTAGCTAGATGACAGCTTTGAGTCACTTTCCCTCATGCTACAGTAGCAGTCCTGAGATTTTAGGTATATCTATGTATCCTCCCGAGCCATGCACCTAAACTAAATTCCTGCCACATGTATACCATACCTGACTTCTGTTCTCCATGAAGGATCAACAATAATGTTGGCTGGGTTTTTAAATTACTTTAAACTGGCACATAAAAATTGCAGCTGTGTATAGTAGTGTTGAAGACTTGTGATCCCAGCACTTGAGAGTCAGGGGCAAGAGGATTATCTATGTACCAAGACTGTCTCAAAAGAAAAATGACAGGTGAATATAGTTATGGTACACTACACAGTATTTTACTCCATATATGCATTTCAATTTATCTATTGGACAAATCAAGGTACTTAACACAGGCATTACCTCACGTTTGTCACTCTTTATGAAGAACACATTTAAGATCAATTTTCTAAGCACTTCTCAAGCATACATACTACGTATATGCTCTCATGTGATATGCAGTGGCTCTCTTGCAATTATTGCTCCAAAAACTGAAAATCAGCAGTTGGGATTCTCATCACAGGTGGCCAAGGGAGGAAGCGGTGCTTTGAGAACTCTGGAAGCTCGAAGACAGCAACTTGGAGCACTCTTCCCTACAGACAGTTGGACCCTGGAGCACTCCTCCATACATAGGAGCACTCCTCCATACACAGGAGCACTCCTCCATACACAGGAGCACTCCTCCATTCACAGGAGCAGTCCTTCATACACAGGAGCACCGAGCACTCCACCATACACAGGAGCACTCCTCTATATACAGGAGCACTCCTCCATACACATACTTGCACCTGGAGCACTCCTCCATACACAGGAGCACTCCTCCATACACAGGAGCACTCCTCCATACACAGGAGCATTCCTCCATACACAGGAGCACTCCTCCATACACAGGAGCACTCCTCCATACACAGGAGCACTCCTCCATTCACAGGAGCAGTCCTTCATACACAGGAGCACTCCTCCATACACAGGAGTACTCCACCATACACAGGAGCACTCCTCCACACACAGGAGCACTCCTCCATACCCAGGAGCACTCCACCATACACAGGAGCACTCCTCCATACACAGGAGCACTCCACCACACACAGGAGCACTCCTCCATTCACAGGAGCACTCCTCCATACACAGGAGCACTCCTCCATACACAGGAGCAGTCCTTCATTCACAGGAGCACTCCTCCATACACAGGAGCAGTCCACCATACACAGGAGCACTCCTCCACACACAGGAGCACTCCTCCATACACAGGAGCACTCCTCCACACACAGGAGCACTCCTCCATACACAGGAGCACTCCACCACAGGAGCACTCCTTCATACACAGGAGCACTGAGCACTCCACCATACACAGGAGCACTCCACCATACACAGGAGCACTCCTTCATACACAGGAGCACCGAGCACTCCACCATACACAGGAGCACTCCTCCATACACAGGAGCACTCCTCCATTCACAGGAGCAGTCCTTCATACACAGGAGCACCGAGCACTCCACCATACACAGGAGCACTCCTCTATATACAGGAGCACTCCTCCATACACATACTTGCACCTGGAGCACTCCTCCATACACAGGAGCACTCCACCATACACAGGAGCACTCCACCATACACAGGAGCACTCCTCCATACACAGGAGCACTCCTCCATTCACAGGAGCACTCATCCATACACAGGAGCACTCCTCCATTCACAGGAGCACTCCTCCATACACAGACTTGCACCTGGAGCACTCCTCCATACACAGGAGCACTCCTCCATACACAGGAGCACTCCTCCATTCACAGGAGCAGTCCTCCATACACAGAAGCACTCCTCCATTCACAGCAGCACTCATCCATACACAGGAGCACTCCTTCACACACAGGAGCACTCCTCCATACACAGGAGCACTCCACCATACACAGGAGCACTCCTCCATTCACAGGAGCAGTCCTTCATACACAGGAGCACTCCTCCATACACAGGAGCACTCCTCCATACACAGGAGCACTCCTTCATTCACAGGAGCACTCATCCATACACAGGAGCACTCCTTCACACACAGGAGCACTCCTCCATACACAGGAGCACTCCTCCATTCACAGGAGCAGTCCTTCATACACAGGAGCACTCCTCCATACACAGGAGCACTCCTCCATACATAGGAGCACTCCTCCATACACAGGAGCACTCCTCCATTCACAGGAGCACTCCTCCATTCACAGGAGCACTCCTCCATACACAGGAGCACTCCTCCATACACAGGAGCACTCCTCCATACACAGGAGCACTCCTCCATTCACAGGAGCACTCCTCCATACACAGGAGCACTCCTCCATACACAGGAGCACTCCTCCATACACAGGAGCACTCCTCCCTACATAGGAGCACTCCTCCATACATAGACTTACACCTGGAGCATTCCTCCATACAGACATTCTTAGGGGTAAGACATGCCAAGGAGACACGTGGATTCAAAGACATGATCCTCAGATCTCACTGTAGACCAGACTCAGCTCGGTGGACAGGCTCACAGTTCACTCAGCGAAAAAAAGGGCTCACAGGGGAATTCTTTCTAAAAACTGGGACGAACTGGTCCTCGTGTATGGTGTCACCTAGCAACACTCGATCCGGAAGGGTCAGGTTGCTTCCATGTAACCTGACTATCTCCCAGTGGGAGCAAGAACTTTCTCAGGAATAACAAAACAGTCCATTTGCTTAATAATGCAGAATTATTCCACTGTACACAATAAAAAAGGATGCAGACAGGAAGAGAAATAATGACCCACAACAAGAAAAGTACAAAGAGAAACTTACCCAGAAATGATAAAGTTGAGGCTGAAAGACACTAAAACATTCACTTCAGATAGTATCACTGTGCTTCATATGTTTGGTGAGTTTAAAGAGATGGAGTAGGAAGGAGGATGGCTGCAAAAACGTAACGTAAGATGTCAAGGCGAGATGGATGAGGGGACACAGAGAAACTGAAGTACAAGTTACAGAAGAGAAAGGAGGTGGAAACACAGATGAGCTCCAAGGAGCTGATACAAGTGTAACTCAGGTCTCCAAAGAACACAGAGGAGGAGGGAAGAGATGTTAAAAGAACTAATACATGAAGTTTTATCCAAATTCGATAGACACTGTAACTTATATGTCCAAGTGTCTGATAAGCAGCAATCATAAACAAGATAGAAAGAAGAAACTAGAACAAGAGGATTGCACATGAATCGCTTACATCCTTAAGAGAAAAATCTGAAGAGCAGCCAGGAGGGAAGAGATAGCTGTACACAGAGAAACAAGATAAGAAATATTACAGATGTTTCACTGTTAACCAAACAAGTTGGGGGAGACAGTGATATCATAATTGTAACATATTAAAAGGAATACCAGTTGATCTAGAATTTTATGCTCAGAAAACCGTGTCATAAAGGAAAGGAAATAAAAAATTTTATTACCAATATTTGCATATAACCACATGCTGAAGGAATTTATCATCTATACAGAGATGAAAAGCACAGGAAATGGAAAACGGGTTGGGAGGAGAAGCTACATGGATACTAGCTTTTGCTAATTAAACCTCTTTAAAAGAGAACTGGCTATTTATTGTGTGTATGTATGGGCATCCATGCACATGCACGTGCCCGTGTGCATGTGTGTCCATATTATGCATGTGTGTGCATGTATGTGAACATATGTGGGGGTGTCCATGTACATGTATATGCACATGTGCATTTGTGTCCGTGTGGGTCTGTGTCTGTGTGTCCGTGTGTGTGTGTGTGTGTGTGTGTGTGTGTGCGCGCGCACGTGTGTGCAGGGCCAGAGGTCACCTCAGGGCCTGTCCTCAGTTGCTTTCCACCTTATTTTTTGCAACAAGCTCTGTCATTGAACCTGGGCTCCTTGATTCAGTTAGACTGTCTGGCCAATCAGCTCCAGGGATTCCTGCTGGGATCACATGTCACTGACATAACTGGCTTCTGCAAGCAAAGCCACAGCCCAGCGGATGAGACGAGGTCCAAAGTTTGGAACCCTGGATCCACGGAAAAGCCAGCAAGTATGGTGGTGACCTGTCAGCCCAGCACCCACAAAGTCGTGAAGCCGAGATTGACGAACTCCAAAGTGAAAAAGAGAAGCCCACACTCCAGCTGAGATTTCAATGTCTTTCTCTCAACAGCTGTCAGAACACGAAGACACAAAATCGTTGAGCAAGCAGAAGACACTGGAAAGACTATTAACCGAAGTGACTCAGGGTTCAACCCAATACCAAATAACACAATTAGGAAAGAAGGTTGGAGGAAATCCAAAGAAGCAGGAAAAAAAAGGAGATAATAAGACCACAGCAGAAATCAACGAAACAGAAAAGAAACGTCAGAGGATAACAAATGAAAGCACTGACTATGCGAGCAAATTAATAAAACCGAGACCCCATGACTGGTCACGAGAAAATGAGAGAAGACACAAATGACCAAAGTGAGGTGGAGATCGTAACTGGGAGATTCGATTCTGCAGAGGCTGAGGATGCATCACAGTGGTGGAGAGCTGGTGGCCTCACATGTGTGAAGCTCTGTCCATGATCCCCGCCCCTCATAAAACTGGACCTGGTGACACATGCCCGTAACATTTGTACTTTGGAATCAGGAAGACAAGCAGATCAGGAGCTCAAGGTCATCTTTGGATATATGACAAGTTCAAGGTTGGCATGGGATACATGAAACTTTGTCTCAAGGAAAAGTTTAAGAAGAAAATATTTTTTAAAATGTTATGGCGACTGTCCTTTCAGAAGCCCATGCTCACATTCCCGGATGGCTTACTTTTTTCAAGAGTGCCCTTTTTTCTCTTGACCCTAGTGTTTACAACCAATGTTAGAAACTCTTCATAAACTACAACTCTGCTTTATAAAAAAGCAGCTTTGTGTTATAAATTCATCAACTTAGATGACAGGCCAACTACCTAGCATTTCCTCTGGATGTGAGATGGTGCTTAATGACAAAATCAGATGATGATGAAACTGAAAGAGGCCAAAAAGCATATGTGGGAAACAACAACACACACATGGGAAATGACAGCGCACATCACAGGTGTCCAACACCTGGACCACTTCGTTTTCAGGTTCATGCTTTGGCAGAAAGACACCAAGTAAGAATGGAATGGGAAACGGTGACTTTTTCAAAGCCTGTGAACAAGAACTGATTGTGTTTCCTTATACGTTTATGTAGAATCTTAGGTGAAAAATACTGTTTATGCAACGACGAAGCCAAAGTGGAATATTTCTTGTATTGCCCAGCATACACACACACACACACACACACACACACACACACACACACACACACGCGCGCGCGCGCGCGCGCACATGTGTACATATGTACGCACACACACATACGCACACACACAGACCACAGGTCACATCCGTGTCCTGCTTGATCTCCCTTCCTTTCTGTATTGAGAGAGTCTCTCGCTGAACCTAGAACTCACGGAAGCTGGCCAGGGACCTGCAGGAAGCTGCTTGTCTCCACCCGCCCCCGCCTTCAGTGATGCTGGGGATCTGAACTCATGTCCTTTACTGACTGGGCCATTTCCTCAGCTGCGGGATTATTTTCTTAAGGACCTAGAGAAAATACCTGTAATATTTATAACTGAACAGAATGAGCAGCTGCACTCATAAGTTTTCACAAACTAGCAAGAAGACTAAATGAAGCTGTAGAGAAATTGTCAAAAGATACTGTGATAGTTAAGCTTGGGTGTCAACTTGACACACCTGATATTAACTAAGATGGGCTGAGACCACCCCTGGAAGGATCAACTAAGACTACCTGAAAGGATTATTATACCAGCCCTAGATCCTATCAGAACCTCCAAAGATCTCATAGGATCCTCCCAGTACTGGACCATATTAAAAGGAGCCAACAAAAAGAAGGGATGCTTTTTGTAGCTGTACTAGGAATTGCTCTTCCTTCCGGCTGCCCGGCTTCCTCGCTTCTTCAACCCTCTAGCCTTCCAACCCTTCAAGTCTTCAACTAGACGGAAGACTCTAGAAATTCTCCAGCCTTCAGCCATCACTCACTTGACTACCAAACTGAGCAGCTACTGTCAGCCATCGTTGGACTACCTTGGCCATATCTGTAAGCCAACTCAATCGATTCCGTGTGTGTGTGTGTGTGTGTGTGTGTGTGCGCGTGTATTCTGCATCTCTAAAGAACCTGATTAATACAGATACTCACTGCAATTTATAAGAAAAAGATGTGCAAGTCCACAGATAAATATTATGACGCCAGACAGGTATGGTGGTACAAGCCTGAAAAACCAATACTCGGAAGGTTGAGACAGGAGGATCCTGGGGTCAGTCCTAGATTACTTCCAGGGCAGTCTGGGCTATATGACAAGAGTCTGTCTCAAAAAGCAAACAAGAAAAAATTGAAATATACATATGTACATATCTTCAATATAATTCTTAAAAATATGAAAAGTAAAACAATGAAGCCACTCTTCATGTATTAAACTGAGAAGAAGATAACCACTAATGAAAATGGGTAAACAAATAAAAATAAGCAAATACATAAATCTCATATGTGTGAGTGCAGGGGTGTGTGCATATGTCCACATGTTCCTGTGTGAGTGTGTGCATGCACACATGCTTCTGTGTACACCAGAACATGCATGTTCCTCTGTATGTATGTGCACACATCCATGTTTCTGTGTGTGAGTGGGGGCATGCATGCACAGCACATATGTGGAGGTCAGAGGACAGCCTGAGGAGGTACTTGGGACGGGGTCTCCCTACTGCTCTGCAAGCTGGCTACCTTGTGAGTTCTTCAGTCTCCACTCCCACCTCCCATGTCCTTTGGGCATGCAGGGAAAACAGTAGCTTGTGCTACTGCATCCAGATTTTGTGTGTGCTCTGGGGGCCTGAACTCAGCTCGCTGAGCTTGGCGATAAGCACCTTTGTCTTCTGAGTCACCTTGATGGCCCTGGTGACTTAGACTCAACACTAGAAGCACAACCATGCTAAGGATGCTGTTCGCCCAATGATAGAACATTATCCAGCAATGGGAAGGGATGAAACTCTGGTGTGCAGTATATCATGGGTGAACTCTGCAAGCAGTGTGTGAAGGAAAATGGCATCATGGGGACACAGGTTCTGCTTAATGGATGTATCCTGCATGGATCAAGTTGCACCACATAAATCATGCTCGTGAGGGGACTTGGGTAACGAATGCTAAGGGTGCAGGAACCTTTCATGATGGTGTTAACTGAATGACCATGAATACACTAGCACCCACTGCATATGAGCTTCAAACAAGAGAACTCCATATGAAATAAATCTCAGTACATCTGTTTTCTCAAAGCAGGCATAGACCTTCTAGTGGTCTCAGGTCTAGGAATCTGTGCTGCAGTAACAGCACTGAACAGACCTTCTAGTGACGCATATCAGAGACACCCAGTTTTGCAGGGTGTTAGGTGGCATTAGAAACTAGGTTTCTCACACTCTGAAGCACAGTCTCGCTGTCGACTTCATGCTGTTTCTAAGAGACCAGCCACGTGGCTCATGGCATCAGAATCGGGTGCCTCACAAGAGAACAAAACTAGTTTATTCACTCTGCTGTGGGTTCTTAATCTCATGGAGCTGGGAGCTCAATCACAGCAGCCATCTGCATCCTAAATGTATTTTCTCTTTTTGCTCACATGTTATCTTATATTGCAGTCTTGCTTTTTTTTTAAGGGAAAGAAGAGGACAAGCAGGTGGAAGGGTAATGTGTTAGGAGGGTGTTCAGGAGAAGTGTAGATATGATCAAAATGTATTGTATGCATATATGAGATTGTTAAAGAATAAAATATATGCAGATTGTTTTAAAAAATTACATGTGCACAACTAAGGTCAGGGATCTGGGACAGACAGCTGTTGCCTTGTTAATTTCCATAAATTTGACCTTTAAAGGGAGGGGAGAGTGTCTGAGTCATGATCAGCTTACTTAGAACCCGGGCCTATCCCCAGCACCAGGGGGGAAAGAGGGACTAATAGCGGCAGAATGTACAGAGGAGGGGGGCTTTCAAGAGCACAAGTGCAAACGTATTTGCAACAGGGCAGAAACAGTTGAAGACAAGGTGACGTAAAGATTGAGCCCAACGGCAGCTCCAGAAAAACGCTTCCCCTCTCCCTCAGAAAACGCTCTCATTATAGATCAGATCCTTCCCAGCAAGTTGGAAGGAGCCTAGTCCCTCCCTAACGTCATTCTGTCTCCAGCCAATCATATCCCACTGCTAGAATGTGAGTTTCCAGAGCCCAGGCCACCATGTTCCTCAGTGCTGCAAGCTGAAGCTTCCATTAAATGGTGAGATTTCCTGCCCGGTATGGGGGGAGGAGAAGGGCATTTGGAGGTGGGGTGCCCGAGACCCTGAGTCAAAAACTAAACTAAATCAAGTATATTAACTCAGAAATTATGTATGTTTGGGTGTGTATACGCATGTGTGTGTGTGTGTGTGTGTGTGTGTGTGTGTGTGTGTGTGTATGTGTAAAATAGGAATCCCCTGCTCCCTACTCTATGGTTGGCCCAATGTCTATGAAAAAGGCCCCATGGGGAACTCCCCACTTGTCCAGTCCTCCCACATTCCCAGCTGCTATTGCTGACTGCCGCACTGTCCTCTTGTGGCACTCCGTGCAGGGGAGGGAAGTCTTGCTCGGCAGATACTATTTTAAGGTGGCTTTGCACTCTGCACTTGGCAATGCTGAGGCTGAGTCATCTTTAAAGAAGGGTTCATGGGTTCTCCAAGACCAACCTCAGCGGTTCTGCTGACTCGGCCCATCGGGCTCCTACAGCTCCGGCAGCTCGTGTAGTATCCCTAGCTCCTGGCTCCTGCGTCTCCTGGACACAAGAGTCTCTTCTCAGAATCAGTGTTGGATGTGAATGGAAAGTATTGCTATGAGCAATTAATTCTACCCTTTCCCATCACTTTACAACCGGCTCACAGTCTTAGGTTTTCTGCAGTCAACTCTCACTGGCAACTCAAGTCTACTGTTTTCTTCCTAGTTCTTTTCCTTATAAGAGGAGTTGCTTACTGTGGCTTTGATTTCTCTTTAAGAAATGTCAATTGTCCTGATTTAAACCAAAGTGCAGTGCCTACAACAGCCTCAGTGAGCTCTTCAATAGGAAACTTACTTCGTTGCATGATTATGAATGAAGTGTAGTAAGAGGCCGGAACTATAGCTCTTGGCTGTGGGGTTTTGCCAGCACACCTGAGGCCCTGCATTCCATGACCAGCTCTGCATAACCAGGGCATGGGATGGCACATGCACCACCTCACCACTCTTATGGTAGAAGCACATGCAAGTCTAAAGCTAGCCAGGTGATATGACAGTCAGTCTCAGGGAAAAAAGGTAATAAATGATTCCAACAAGTCTGGAGCTAAGGTGGGTAGCTGCTTGCTACGTGAACGGAGAATGTGAATTTAAATCCCCAGCACCCACATAGGAGACGGATACTGTAACTGCAGCACTGGGGCTATGAAGATAAGTGGATCCCAGGGTGGACTTCTTGGCCAGTCAGTCTGAGAAAAATGGTGAGCTCCAGATTTAGCAAGAGACCCCATCTCAGGCGGTAAGAATGGAAGACATCCAATATGATCCCTAGCTTTCACATGTGCACATACAGGAGAGTGCATGTGCACACACATACACACACACACACAGACACACACACACACACACACACACACACACACAGAGTGAGAGCTTTATTCCAAATCTAAGCAAAGGAAACATTCTCAGACTTTTCTGAAATTGATAGATTTCATTCTTGCTATATTTGGAAATTAGATGGAATGACCACATGTTTAAGGCAATAACTGTAATACATCTGCCTTAAAAACCCTCAAAAAACCATAAGACTAAAACAGCAGTAATAATTTTATAATCATCTGGCATGCTAACCTGAAACAATGATGACCCAGTTTGAACCAAATATAACTGATCTACAAAAACAATTATTTCATAAGTAACTCAGAACATATTCTAACACAAAAGACTTAACAATTTAAAATTCCTTTCTTTTTATATGTATTTGTATACATGTACATAACTTCTAATTTTTATAGGGATTATTCACAGACTTTATAAGAACAAAACAGTGCAAGGAGCAATGAATGTCCTTTAAGTCACTCCTTTTATTCTGAGTCAGCCTCTCTATGTTGCCAAGCTAGTCTCAAACTCAATTCTCCTGCCATATTCTCCCAAGCGCTGAGCTACAGGTGTACACCACCAGCTTCTGCATGTGCACATTTCTGTAGCATCTTCAAACATAAGGCAAGATGCTCTCTTTACTAGTACGTCACACCTGCTTGCTTAAAGCTCTTGCTGTACCACAGATGGAAAACTGTCTGACAGATTGGCAACAATGGCCCATTTGAGCCAAGCCAGCACTGTGCCTGCCCATAGACATCACCTACCTAAGACATCCTTGACAGATGTCTGCAAACAGAGGCCAGCCTAGGCTGTGTGCAAGCCACCTCACAGGCAGCTTGTCTTCTTTCTTCCCTCCCTGTCTCCTTCCGTCCTTCCTTTCCAATCTGCCTCAGTGCCACATCAAGGGTCCTTTGTCAGCATATGAGGTCTTGGTCTTCTGTTTGCAAGTCTGTGTGATAATCGCAAGGTCCAGACAGCAACAATGAAAGGCAGCTCATTTTCACATTGAAGAGGACCAAAGGAGGTATGTTTGTGAGAGATGCCCTGTCATGGCACGGGCTTGCATTACAAGGGAAGAGTTCAGCACAAGGAAGAGTATAATAACGTATGCTGCATATGGTATTAAATACTCCCAAGGGTTGGGTCACTGTGGACACCCTCAAGGGTCCCTTACACATTGTGGCATGCCATATCGATGATGCCACACTGGGCAGCCACAGGAAGCCGCCACAGAACCAAGATCCAAAGGCATCAGAGAGTATTTTTAGACTTCGGTGGAGTCATGATCTGTTCTTTTCAGGTGTGGATTTCATGGACTGAAATTCATGATGGGTTTTTTAATTTCATAAAAATGCTTTGGCCAAAAAGCCACAATGCAGAAGGCCCCTTCTCTGCAACCAGGGGACATCCAAGTCAAGTCCAGGGTTTGTCTGCCCATGTGCTGCTGGGCCGGGGCCTTCGTAGGCAGCACTTTGGAAAAAGTTTCTGCCATCAGCACTGTGGGAGCTGATGTTACTGCCAAGTAACACAAGTGCCAGGCTCCGTCTCAGCCCAGGACAGCAACAGATAACATCCCGTTTGTATCTAAGGAACTTTTATTAAACAAAATTCCCTGCCAAGTTGGGATTCATTTCAACATAAAAAAGGATGTTTTCTGTATCTCATTCAAGCATTAAAGAAAAATCTCAGCGACACTCTGAGATTTCATACTGACATTCAGATCAAGCTTGTCACACTTCAACAGTTGCTGTGAACTGTAGTGAGGAAGGAAACTCTCTCAGTTGCACAGTCAAATGCTGAGGCCCAAGCCCAGGACTCATTTCCCAGTATGTGATATATGGAAATACTATAATAGATATGCAATGCTCCTTGGAGAATCCCATACCATGTTCTTAGGTCTTACTTTCTTCCCTAGTGCCTTTCTAGATCTTAACCCCAGTGTGGAAACCTACATGGAAATTTCTCAATGAACTCTCTCTCTCTCTTTCTGTCTCTCTCTTAAATGTGTGTGTGATATATATAGAATTAGAATCAATTTTGAGTTTGTATTTTCAACTGTACTTACAAATGGTACCGTACCTGGAGTCTTCTGTCTGAATCAGAATCACAGAGAAAATCTCTAACTTTGTATGTGTATTGTTTCAATAGTGGTCACATTTTTAAGATAATTTATATAATTTAGGAAAATAAGATAGTATGGATTTATTAAAATAAGATTTCATATATATGTATATATATATAGATATTTCCATTGGGGTGGAAGAGAGTTTGGTGCCAGCCTGTACTGTGTAGGACAGTCTGCTTCAAAAAAAACAAGCAAGGAGAGAAGGAAAAGAAGACACAATGTCATGAAAATGCCTGACCTATGGAATGCTGAGAGGCTGACGACGTTTGCAGGAGAGGACTGGGGAAAGAGCTTGGTGAATAAAAGCACTTGCCATGTAAGTACCAGGACCTGTGGGAACCCATGGGATCCAAATAAAAGGCTGAAGCGACCATGAGTGTCTATACTTCTAGCGCACTTACGGAGAAAAGGGAGACGAAAATAGGAGAGCCCCCAGAAGTCTCTGGCCCTCCAGCCTGGAGCACTAGGTGGGAAGCACTACGGGAGGCCCTGTCCTAAGCAAGGTGAGGATGGATGGCTGAGGTCATCCTATGAGCCCCACGCAAGGGCTGTGGCAAGATCACACCCTTGTTCACACTTTGACTGTGCTCATCTGTGCATGAACACTCACGCACACGCACTTTGTGCTCATCTGTGCACGCACGCACACACACACTTTGTGCTCATCTGTGCACGCACACACATGGGGAAGAGAAGGAGTAAGAGAGATCAAGAATATGTTCTGAAAAATCGAGTTCTTTGGCATTATAAAAGCAAAAGAAAATGAAAAACCTTGCCTGCTACCCCAGAATTGTACATCTGTGAGAGACTCAGGAAACCATTTTATACTCTGTTTTACTCTCCATGCCTTTAGATTTCTTAGCTAATTGAAAATTAGACTTCATTGCATCCTTTATTTTCTAATTTTTAAATAGTTTATAAGAGAGAGAGAAAGAACACGCATGCATGTGTGGCAGGGGATAGACAATCTTTGGACGCTTTCGGTTCCATTCTGAGGGCTCTGGGCACTCTGATTGCCAGCACACAGTCCTTACCAGCTCAGCCACCTTGTCGGCCCTCTCTTGTTGGCCTGTCTCAGAATCAACACACACAAACTATGAAGCTCACTTCCTCCTCCCTCCCTGCCCAGGATGAGCACACCTGCCCTCTACTAGGCTGAGCTTGGTCCTGCTCTGTCTGCTGCCCACCTTGTTATGAGGTAGATGCAGCCGATCTTGCTGTGGTACCTGTGGGCTCCCTGCCTTTCCTGCATTACATGCTGCAAGGCGTGGAGATTCTACCTGTCCATCTTGCTCAGCTCCATTGCCTGCATGTGCTCACTTACTATGTGTATAATGGACTTATATGAAGTTCCTGAAGAGTGAATGATGTTTTCATGAACATCATCACTTAATATATGCAGCTAAGAGCTAGGTCTGGTAACACACATTCTGCTAACCAGCTATTGGGGGAGGGAGGAGGGAGGGGCTCTGGGGACCTCAGGAATCTGAGACCCCGGTTAGGAGAGAGAGGAGACCACTAAAAAGTGACCCCTAAGGTCCTGATTGCTTTGCTCCAATACATTCGTGCAAATAGCTTTTTGCACTGAGAGATGCAGTAACTATGTAAAAACAATGACATGAAAAACTTCACAATATTTTCTGCCTGAAAAACTGGTGCTTTTATGTTATGGGTGAGGTGTTGCTTTGCCCCCGAAGGGCTGGGGATCAAACCCTACCCTTGTGCAAGGGTCTACCACTGAGGTGCAGTGCAGCCTCAATAGGTACCTTGAAATGAGGGATCAAGAAGATGAAATCCAGTTATCCTGTGGTGAGTAGCTCAAAACCACTCTCCAAAACGGCCGTCTACCAAGAACATGCTTTTCCCTCAGAAGGTAATTCTTTGTAGAGAAAGAAATGTTTCTATGGCCCAGACTTGGTCAAAAGTATTGCTAAAGCAAGACCAGAAGAAAAAAAAAATAAAATCACTTTGTATGAAACCCGGAAAAGAAACTTTACTGAGTTGGCAGCATTTCTTGGTACATTGATACTTCGTGAGTTCTTTTCCATTTTCCTGCAGAAAGTTTAGGAAAAACCTGATATTTCTTGAGTTCTTTTCCATTTTCCTGCAGAAGTCCCTGTTCGTTTAAAAAATAAATCATGACCAGTTTAGAAAAAGATTAGGAATAGTTTGAGAGAATTATTTATTTTTTAAGACACTATTAGCCCAGATTGTACTGGATTTCACTGTGTGGAAAGACTGGCTTTGGGCTTGAAATCCTCCTGCCTCAGACTACAGAGTGCTAGAAGTGTAGGTGTCTTAAGAATAGAAGGTGAATTTTATTCAGTAGCTAAATCCAGTATTCTCAATTTCCTCATCTTGTGATTTTTACATTATTATGTGTGTGGGGAGAAGCATTCATAAAGATCAAAGGACAATTCTGTGGTATGGGGGGGTCCCAAGACTGGAACTCAGGTCATCAAGCTTGCTTGGTGAATGCTTTCATCCACTGAACCATAATATTGTCCTTCTAATGGCTTCCTAACAGCAGTGTACTCTTTCCATCATTGCCGTTTCACTCCTTTGTTTTTGAGGCATGGTCTCATGTAGTTCAGTCTGGCCTTGAACTTGCTATGTACCCAAATATTGGCTTTGAATTTCTGATCCCTCCACCTCTCCTCCCCAGATGGAATTATAGGCATGCTGAACACACTACTGTACGTGTGCGAGAGTGTGCACGCACACGGCAGGTATGGATATGTGTTTGCCACAGCGCATGTGTGGAGATCAGAGGAAAACTTTGGTTCTTTCCATCCACCTTTGGAGGATGGACCCAGGGCTTGAACCCATGTTGTCAGTCTCTTTGGCAAGCTCTTTTACCTGCTGAGCCAATTTGCAAGCCCACGTTATTGAAAATTTAAAGTCATTGTTTGCAGGGAACAGAATGAAAACCTCACAAGAGAAAAACAAGAAAACAAACAAATAAACAGTAACACCAAGGAGGAGACCCCCCCCAGCATCCACTGAATACCCTTCTCTTCCCCATCGCTGCGTAGCTGTGGTTGCCTGACTCAAAGCTCCCTAAGTAAACACGTTTTCCTCTCAACACCACCCAGTGTGCACTTAAAGCAAGACGATTTAATCAAATTCACATGTAGATTATATAAGCTTCAGCCAACTTCTCTTATCATAATCGACCAGAACTGTGTTACAGCCATGCTTTATAGAGTTCAAGAAGAATTTTCTTTGATGCACACTTCGTATCATTATTAAATAGGATCTGTGTAAAATATGCTCTATAAAATCAATTCCTCTTTTGTCTTAACTTTTAAAATATTAGACAATAAAAATTTTGAAAGTTATTTATTTTATATCTTGTTGGCTTTGAAATTTCCTTTATATTGGAAATTGAAAAAAAACTTAAAATTTACCTGTGTTTCTAAGTAGTTTTACTTTTCATCTCAAATGTATTAAGCAAGCACAAAGCATGTTTAATTTGTTGTTTTCTCTCAAAGAACCTCATGGAGATCGTGTAAGCAAAGTTAGGCATGGGCTGGGGAGACAGACTGCAGGTAGGTGCACAGCCCTGGGTTCAATTCCCAGCACCAACAGGCGTGATGACACATACCTGAACCCACAGCACTGAGGGGCAGATCAGAAGTTTAAGGTCATGTTCAGCCTGGTCTATGTGAGACCCAGCCTCGAGAAGAAAAAAAAAAAATGTTTTGAAAGGAAATCAGTGTTCAAAGCAGATGAAATGTATAGTGAAAATAAAAATATCACTTTTGTAGTCACCTTTAAAAATTTTAGCTGTAGGGCTGGAGAGGTGGCTCAGGGGCTAAGCCTCTGCCTTGCAGGCAGAAGGTCCTGAGTTCGGATCCTAGACCCCACGTATAGACACCGGGCAGAAGTGGGGGCGGCCTGCGCTTCTGGTCCTGGTAGAGCGGAGCCTGTGAATCCCGGAGCAGAGTAAACAAGGAGGAGGTGGAGGCGTCCATGGTGGTTCCCGAATTTGTTCTTGGTTCTACACACACACATACATACACACACATACATACACATACGCACACATGCATAATTGAATAAATAAAAAAAATTTTAGCTGTATAGCACATGCTTATTCTTTTACAAGTGTACCTTATATTCATAAATGCATGTAAACATAATCACACAGTACAAAGAGCACAGTGAATACCCACAAATACGCTGGCTTATTGAAATTCCTTTTTATGTCTCTCCCACACTAAAAATCTTTTCTCATATCTCAAGAGGTACCTGCTATCCTAACTTTAATTTAACTCTTTTCTTGATTTTTTTTTTATGGAGTAGATTACAGAATCACAGATCTCTAAAGATTTGTTAGTTATTGTTTAGTTTTGAAAACCAAAGTAATTCAGCTATAGTAATTCAAACCTATAATCCCTGTACTTGGAAGGCTGAGGCAGGAGGATCATGTGTGTTCCATCCAATCTGGACTACAGAGTGAGAGAGATAGAGAGAGCAGAGAAGATAGGTAGAAAGAACGAGCATCCAACTTAAAGCTAGTGACCCAGAAGCACACAGCACACACCTCCCAAATGCTGAATCCCGAGCTTACCGGCTTGCTCTTTTCTTCAACGCCTACTGTTCATATATGCTGTTCTCTACACTGGTATTCTAACTTTCTTTGGTTTCCTGCTTTTTAATCTACTCTCAATGTAGGAGAACACAAGGAGCCAGGTTGTGTGTCTCGTTCCCCTATGAATTTAAAATCTTTTTGTTTTGAAATAGGGTTTCACTCTGTAGTTCAATCTGGCCTTGAACTTCTGATCTCCTTACCTCAGTCTCCCATGTGCTGGGATTACACGCATACACCACTATGCACACACACACACACACACACACACACACACACACACACACAGAGCAAGTGAGATCAAAGTGAATAGTGAGAACAGTGTAGAGAGTGATGTGTGTGTGCTAGAAAAGCTAGAAAAGACAGTGATAATGTAAGAAACACACTGAAGATCTTGCTGAATATCATTGTGACTACTGCCAAAATATAACAGGAATATGTGCTTATGTATAAGTAAAATGTTTATTAACATACATGAACCATAGATGCTATAGCTCATGGGTCAATATTGATGTATTGTGTAAAGTTATAAAGAGTTTCTGGAAATATAACAATATGAAATAAGTGCAATATAATAATATAAAGGAAGTAAAAAGCTACATTGAGAGTAGATTAAAAAGCAGGAAACCAAAGAAAGTTAGAATACCAGTGTAGAGAACAGCATATATGAACAGTAGGCGTTGAAGAAAAGAGCAAGCCGGTAAGCTCGAGATTCAGCATTTGGGAGGTGGAGTCTCAGGATCTACAGTTGAAGACCAACTTTAACTACCTTGAGTTCAAAGCCAGCATACACTACATGAAATTCTACCTCAAAATGCAAAAAAGTAAATAATATGAAAATTAAAATTAATATAAAAAAGGGGCTGGAGAGATGGCTCAGGGTTGACTGTCTACAAATAGAAGGTCCTGAGTTTGGGTTCCAGGACCCACGTAAAAATGCCAGGAAGAAATGGAGGCAGCCTTCACTTCTGGCCCTGGTGGGCAAAGCCTGGGAAGTCCCAGAACAAAGCAAGAAGGAAGTAAAAGCAATCCAGGATAATTCCCACAGTCACCCTTGGTCCTCCATAGGGACACGTGCCCTCTGATACACACACACACACACACACACACATATGCAAAATAAAGTTTTTTAAAAATGTTAAAAAGCTGTAAAAACAGAAGAAATTGTAAGTGGACAAAGAAAGCATCACTGAAATAAGGCAGGGACATGTCCCCAGGAGAATACATTCCCAGATTGGGAGACCCTGTTTGTGCTGAACATTTCATCATAAGCAAACCCACAGCCAACCGCATTATTAAGAAATTCCAAGACACTGGTGATGAAAAAGATATTGTTTGCTCCTGGAAATAAAAGAGTTTTAATCCACGCAGAAGATGAAGGACTGAAGTTGCCCTTTAAAGTAACGATAGAACAAGATGGTCCTTAAGGCCTTTCAAATGCAATGTGGCTTCAACTGCCAAGTGCAGACCAGCAGCAGGAACAAAATCAGGGAAGTTTTAGAGAAAGAACAAGGGAGTCTGCTGGAGGCACATGCCGGCACTCCAACACTCAGGGGGCCGTTTCAGGTTTGCTCTGGTTCAAGGTCACTCTGGGCTGCATAGAGACAGAGAGGACAAGACTAGCCAGCCAGGACTCCTGATGAAATTTGTGGCTTAAAGAGGTGTATGTGTGTGTATGTGTGTGTGTGTGTGTCTGTCTGTCTGTCTCTGTGTGTCATCTGTGTGTGTGTGTATGTGTATGTGTGTCTGTCTGTGTATGTGTGTCTGTCTATGCCTCTGTGTATTTGTGTGTCTGTGCCTGTGTGTGTGTGTGTGTGTGTGTGTGTGTTGAAGGTGGGTGGTTGGCATTTGGCTGGTAGAATGATTGACTATCTCATTCATAAATCCCTGGTTCAGTCCCCAGCACTGAACGAGTTGCAGGCCTTTGCCCACAGTGTTTGGACGGGAGGAAAGGACAGTGACTCGGAGCATCCTCAGTTACAGTCTCAGGCCAGCTTAGGCTTTGTGAGACTCTCTCAAAAGAAATGGCAGGATAGACGGTTACTGGTGTCAATCTGGCAATGGAAGCCTGGAGCTGTGGGCACATTTGTGAAGAATTAGTAGTTGAATTACTACTAAGCCTGTTGTCTAGTTGATGGGGAGACCCAGGCCAGGATAGGTGGGACGAGTTTCCTGCTGACGAACTTGGCATTTATCAGCACCCTTGGCAGACATGCTATCTGGCATGTGAGTTTGCGCCTCTCACAGCAGTCCTGTGAACAGCGTGGCCAATTCCCTCAGCCCCTGGTGCTGTGTGGACTCTCCTGCCAAGCTGGACTATCACAACTGGACAATCTCAAGCCAGAATAAAGCTCCTGCTTTCCATGAGTTTTTTGTCCTGAGTTCATCAGCAACAGGCAGAGTAAGTGCAACAAATGGCAACAAAAAGCTTCTGAGACAGACCTTGCTATAAACCCCTGACAGAGACCTTGCTGTGAATGAACTTCTCAAGAGGAGATGAGGAGGTCAGTGTAAAGTTTCGGTCTCAGTTGCTGATAAGTGGTTAGAATTTACAAATGTTCTGAAGAGGTTTGGGGCTGCTGAATGGCTTGGGGAGTAGAGGTGTCTGTGGCAAACTGGAGACCTGAGTTCAATCCCCAGAGCCCCATGGTGGAAGGAGAGACTTTTGAAAATTGCCCTCTGATCTTCACCCTTTGGATATGAATAGCATGGTTATGGTATCTGTGCTCACTCTCTGAAATTAAGAAAACCCTAGGTGAAATACAAACTTATTCTAGAAAGGTAACCCTACTTACTGTTTCAGTTCTGAATGGGTGAACAGTACAAAATATCCAGGTGGTGAAATTCCCGCAGGATGGTGTAGGAAGAGCAACAGTGAGTGTGTAGAAGGGAGCCAGGGAAGGCTTTGAGCCCCCCAAGCCACCAAACTCTGACTTCCACATCAGGGGGTCAAGACACACAGGCACAGGATTATTTCACCTTCTGGATAACAGCAAAACAGAAAGCTAGAAAGCTCTGTCTGGGGAAGTGTTTGGGGAAGGAGTGGAACTTTGAGATATCTGTAAAATTCTTGAGAACTAATTGAATCTTTAGTTAGGCAGAAATTTTTATATTAAAATTTTAACTAATATGGATTTTCTTTCTGTGGGACATTTCAAATGTTTAGGAATCCAAGTTTATGAGTCTTTTGGCATGGGCTTCTAGGTATTTAGTTATAGCAGAAATTTGGTGGTATTAAACTTATCCAGGGACTGAAGAGATGGCTCAGTAGGAAAAGTGCTTTTTTGCTGTACAAGAATAGGACTTGAGTTCAAATCCCCAGAACTCCAACAGCCAAGACCAACGAAGAGACCCCACCTCAAAGGAGGTGGCTGACTGATGCCTGAGTTGTTTTCTTGCCTCTACATGTACCTCCCTTCACATCACATGCACACAAAGTAAAATACACAAGCAAGAATAGAATCTGTTCAGTAGTTAAGAGTGGATGTCAATATATGCAAAGTTTCAGGCTTTATTCTAAGAACTAAAAAGAGAGAAGAAAATTTGTGTGCAACCAGCCCTCTGCACTGGAGGGCTCTGGGCTTACACATTCAGCCAGTCCTGAGTCAAAAATATTTGTAAGAAATCTGGGGGAGATGGTATCATGGTTTGAAATATGGGTTGCTCCTCACAGGCTCACGTGTTTGAACCCTTAGCTGCTGCTGGTTTTTGGAAAGGCGATGGCACCTTTAGGAGGTGGAGCCTGGCTGGAAGAAGGCCTTGAGGTGGGTCAGCCCCGCCCTGCATGAACTAGTGAGTCTGCTCTTGAGCTTGCAGCAGCAGCTCTCGGCCTCCATGATGTCTGCAGTGACTCAGGCTGCCTCTAGCTTTGCCAGCCAGCCAGGCCTTTTCTGTCATAATGGACTGTATCTCCTCTTTGGAACCATAAACTCAATAAATCTCCCTTTCTCCCATTAAGTTGTTTGACTTTGGATGTTGTCTCGCAGCAACAGAGAAGAGTAACTAGGGCGGATGGTTCAGTAGGGAGTGTTAGCTGTACAAGTGTGAGAACCTGAGTTTGATTCCAGAACCCTTGTAAAGCTTGGTACCACAGTTCATTCCTAATCCCAGCAATCTGAGGCAAGACTGGGAGGCAGTACACGGGAGACTCCCTAGAATGTCACATGTCAGCTACCTGGAACACACGGCAGCCCATAACAAAAGATGCTACATGGATACACACCATGCACACATATAAGGAAAATATCTGCACTGATGAATACCAACCCTTTTCTTGTCACCATTTCCTACATAGATTACTGTAACAATGGTTTCTTTGCATAGCATTTATAGTGCATTGATTGCTATATAATCCCCACTCCAGAAGTGATTTAAACTCCACAGGACAATGTGCAAAGGTGCTGTGTCAACACTATGTGGTGTTATATGAGGGTCCCAAGCATATGCAGATTTGGGTGTCTGGGAGTCAGTCCCGTCATGGATGCCGAGTGAGTACTGTGCTCACTTGGAGCATGTTCATGATTGCTTTTATGCTTAAATCTTCATCCCAACGTATTTTGATAGAGGCAACAAAGTAGGTATATGCACTTATGACATTGCTGACGTCTATATCAAATGGCCTGCAAGTCTCCGTGGCTTCATGATAGCAAAGACTTGTTTTCTAGCTTCTACATGGTCCATGCTAAAAAAGTGACAGTTAGATTTCAAGAGGGTACTCTGCTTCCACAGCAAACACACCAAGATCCGCCAGTCACAGCCCAGAAGCTCCTGGACGCTCATAGCCCAATGGTTTTAGTGTAGCGTGATCCCCAGGGCTTCCCTCGCCCTTTTCTTTGAAAGGTCAGCAGGTAAGGCTAAAAGTTCTTCTTTTAAATTTTATCCCTCTAGCCATTCACTAGCTAGTTGTAAAATTAGATATGATTGGGGCTGGAGAGGTGGCTCAGGGGTTAAGCCTCTGCCTTGCAGGCAGAAGGTTCTGAGTTCAGATCCTAGACCCCATGTATAGACGCCCGGTGGAAGCGGGGGCATGGAGGCGGCCCATGGTTCTACACACACACACGCAAACACACACACGTGCACACATGCATACACGCACAATTGAATAAATAATAAAAATTTTTTTTAATTAAAAAATTTTTTAAAAATTAGATATGATTTATCTAGGAGCTTTTTCTTAAATTGAAACTTATTTTAAACTTTGTAATTCTTGATTATAGTCTCAATTTAGACAAGTACAAATTATTTTATAGTGCATGACTTTGATATTTAAAGTAATGGTAATATAAACTTTTTGGGATGTAAAGAATGAAAGCTTTTTCTGGTAATATGTTTCAATTCCATATTTCATTAACACAATGCAAATTACAAATACACAAAATTGATCAAAGTTCTGATTTTTTTACTTAGTCACGTATACCAGGTATTGAAGGGAAAAACGAACTGATCTAGACATGATTGCGCACATGTACAATCTCAGGATCTGGAAGGCTAAGATCGAGGACCAGGAGTTCAAGGGCTGGGCTACAAAATGAAAGCCTGTCTCATAAAAAGACAACATTAGGTATGTCTTCACCTATAGCAATCCTGGTTTTTACCTGAGTTGATACACTCGTACACAAGAGCAGATGCATGTGCATGTATGCACATATACACTCAGAGAACAAAATCACAACAGAGTCACCTAAAGCTCTCAGCTTTAGAATGGGGTGCCGCCACTTCACCCCATAAAACAGAGTGAGTTTCTGTTTGATGAGCCCAGCAGAGCAGGGTGGTTTCCCAGACAGTGAACAGATGAAGGAAGCAGAAATGAGGGGGAGAAGGGAGAAGATTCAGCTGGAAAAAATGGAACCTGAGTTCCATTTTGGAAGCCCTCGGGGCAGGAAGGGACAGGAGACAATCTCAGGACAGCAAGCCCCATACATACTGGGCTGAACAACAGAGACCCTGCCTCCAACAAGGTATTCGGAGCCATACAGGCACATGTTTCACACACATAAAACGAGTGAACGCATGACTCCCAGTGTTGCTCTCTGGCGTTCACGCGCAGGTAGGTGAACATCAGATGTCGGGTTCATTTTGTAAGAATTAAAGACACGAGGACTGACTCAGAGAGCCTTTTCCACTCATGCTGCGGGGCATGCTGAGAAATTGGGCTATTGTTATGATCTGAGAGTCAGATGCATTTACCTTTGGTTTAAAGGCATAGAACCTGAGTACAGTTGTTCCAACCAGATTTCTGTCCATGTAGGAATTTAGCCAAAACAATGGCTCCCACAAGATTTCACTCTGACTGTAATTTTCAAAGAATATTCCTATTTTATGTAGAATTTTTGAATTAGAGATAGTACTTTTTATTTGTTCCTTTAGAAACATTTTCATTTAGAAAGCTAGAAAGCACAGAGAAAAGTAACTCACAGTATTGCTACCTGATGAGAACCACAGTTAACATCTTGACAAAAGCCTTGTGTGTTTTCCCCTCAGTTCTGGGAATCAAATCCAAGGCTTTATATGTGCTAGGCTAAACCCTCACCTCATAAAAATCTTTGTATTTTCGGGTAATATACAATATTTTCCATACAATATAGTATTTGGCAGTCTGCCCTTCAGAGTTAGCAACAGGCACTTTCTTGCATGATAAGATGTCCTTTGTAAAATCTTCTCCAATAGCTGTGGATTAGTCTATGGTACAGCATTTGAAAAAAATGCCTTTTTATCCACTGACATTCGGTGAAAATATTTGGACAGGGCAAAAATGTAAAAGTTAAAAGCATTTTTATCAACTGTTGCAGTTCGCCTGCATGGTTGCTGATAAATGACCATCAAATGGCTTAAGGGAACAAAGGGCTTATTTTCTCTTATGATTACTGGTAACAGTTCTTAGTCTAACTTGACAAGAGAGCTCATGCCAACACCAAGGCCAAGGGAACTGGCCACACCATCTCTACATAACAGCCGAGAAAGGGGCAATCCTTACTTGCCAGACCTGCATGTCTGGACAAGTATACACAAAGATGCCAACTCTCTCAACCAGCTCTCAGTATTTTATTCATCTGTTCAGGGCCTAATTCCACCCACCATAGGCTGGGCCTTCCCCATCAACTAGACAATCTCCTGCAGGTTCTCTCTGGGGCTTAATTCAACTACTAATTCTCTACAAATGTGCCCAGAGCTCAAAGCCTCAACTGTCAAGTTGACATCTGTGCCTAACTATGACATCTACCATAAGTTTATTTCCTGGAAATACTTTGGAATATTAATTGCAGAATACATATACACTTCAAATGTGTGTGCTGTTTGTGGCCATTTCTTTTTAATCAATAATAAACTGTTTTCGAGATAATGTTGTTCCAGGCTGGAGAGATGACTCCGCGGGTGATGCACGCACTTGCATGCAAACTGGAGACCTGGATTTGATCCCTGAAGTCCAGTTAATAGGAGTCTAGTTCTCTGAATGTTGTCATGTGATGTTCACACGTGCACACTGATACTTTATCCCCGCCCCGGATGATAAATAAATATTTGAAAAAATAGAATTGCTTACCGGTGTGGAGGACGTTGGCTAGGATCCATTCAAGGAACTCAGGAGACTGATTAAAAAAAAATGATCACAAGTTTGAGTTTGAAGCCAGCGTGGTAACAAAATAAGACCCTGTTTCAAAACAAATTCCAATGTTTCCAGTACGCAAGGCCAGAAGAGGACAACCCCTTAGTCTTGAGAATTTAGACAGTGTGGGTCCTTGGGCTTGTGCCTTCGCACTGAGAAATGAACCCTAATGATAAACCTAAGAAGTCGAGAGGGGACAGAAAAGAAAAGCAAAGCCTACTGTGGGCTGCTGCTGGATGACTAATCAGGAGCCAGTTTGGAAAAATATGGTGATTCTTCAGACTGTAAACATTGTTGCAGTTTGCCTGCATGCTGCTGATAAATTCATGCTGAATGCTTTAGGGGAACAAGAGCCCTTATTCTGGCTTTCAATTCCTGGTCGACGCTCCTCGTCCAGCTTGGCAGGAGAATTCGCATCATCAGGAACTGAGGGAACTGGCTATGCCACATCCACAGGACCACTGAGAGAGGGCAACCTTTGCTTGCCCACACAAAACGTCTGGCCAAGTACACAGAAAGACCCAACTTCCTTAACCAGCTCCTTCCAGCTTATTCACCTGCCAGGCACTATCCCCACCCACAGTGGGTTGGGTCTCCCTATCAGTTAGACAGGCAACCTGCAGGCTTGCTCAGGCCTTTAATGATTCTTTACAAATGTGAAGAGATCTCAATCCTTCAGCTGTCAAGTTGACACCTATATCTAACTATGACAAATCATGGATTTACTACCACGAGCCAACAATCCCACTTCTGAGTACACAGCCAAGAGAAACGAAAACACACATGTGAATTTGCCTGTGCACACACTCAATACCTGAAACTCCACAGCAGCTTATGCCTAACAGCCAAAAAAGTAGAAACGATCCAATTGCTTCTCATCTACCGAAGAGGTTTTGTTTGTGAGAAAGTCTTACGTAGCGCAGGCTGGCCCGGTGCTCTAGCCATGTTGCTGGGTGCCATCTTTAACTCCTCATCCTCCTGCTTGGTCTCCCAAGCGCTTATGCTCCGTGGGCATCTAGACATCACCCACCATGGAACAAACAAAATGTAAGTAGCTGGTGATGTATCTCAGTGGTGGCATGCATGCTTCAGGATGTCTGAGGCTCAGTTTCAATCCTCAGCGCCTAAAATCTCAGAAAGTCTCCAGCCACAGCAAGTGAAGTGCTTGGTATACGCTGCTAGACACGGCTGAACTTGGACAGCAGCGGGCAAAGTGAAAGGAGCCGGTCACAAGAGCCCACATTCCACACTGTCACATCTTAGTCACAGGACAGATCTAAACTAGGCAAATCTGAGAAGACACGGATGGCTGCCTGGTCAAGGATCCATGTGGACAGGAATCAACGACAAACGAGCCTGGGGTTTCTTTCCTTGGAGCCATGAAAATTGTTGTAAAATGGACGATGGCGATGGATGTGTCGGAGAATCTTTCAAAAGGGATGAACATGTAAAGAAAGAGATTAAAGGCAGGAGAGGAGCAGGCGTGGTGGCTCACAAGGAGACCCAGCACTCTGGAGACTGAGGTAGAGGATGGTGAAGAACTTAGGCACATAAGGAAATTTCCTGAACTACGGAGCAAGAATCTGGCTCACACCAAACAAGAGATGAACTGGCTGTGAGCGGCCAGCCCGTGTGACAGGATGCAGCTTGGAATGCCAGGCTGGCGTCCAGGCACAGCAGTGAGCTCAAGGCCAGCCTGGGCACAAAGCGAGAGTGAAGTCGGTGGCCGGGCAGGCCCCTCTCTGGGCGCAGGGTGGGCGTTAATTATTAAAGGCTGGCAGCCAGGCTTCCTGCGGGTGCAGGTTCTGGCTGAGGCGCCCAGGATGGCTCTGAGCGCACATGCAACACTTGCACGTGCAACACTCGCATGTGCAACGCAGCAGGGAAGTTCTTGCCCCACTTTATTTACAAGGATCCTTGGAAGACAAGGCCAGGCCTTGGGAGGCTGCAGTCACAGGGCGGGGGTCTCAGTCCAGTGTAAGAAACCAGATTTAAACGGGTGGCCGCCGGCGGAGGGAGGAAGCGGGTGCAGCAGCACAGGGCAAACTGCTGGTCGAGGAGACGCCTGGACTGAGAAACCAGCCGGTCCTCACCCGTCAGCACGGGTCTCTCCCGTGCTCCCCAGAGGTCCTCACAGAGGACGGAGGATGCTGAGGAGGCTGAGGGAGGATGCTGAGGAGGCTGAGGGAGGAGGCTGAGGAGGCTGAGGGAGGAGGCTGAGGGAGGATGCTGAGGAGGCTGAGGGAGGATGCTGAGGGAGGAGGCTGAGGAGAGGAATCTTAGGAGTGTGAGGAGGAGCCTGAGGGATGACCCCCCGAGAGGAGGAGCCTGAGGGATGACGCCCCCCAAGGGGAGGAGCCTGAGGGGAGGATGCCGAGGGACGATCCTGAGGGCAAAGAGCTCGAGAGGAAACGCGGGGCGGGGGAAGCCGGGGTGCCCAGCTGCTGACAGCGCGTCCAGCCGCCACGCGGGAAGCCGCCTGCGGGGCGGTGCTGAGCGCGGCGCCGCAGGGGCCGCATTGTGCGCGAGGCGCGGGCCGCGTGCGTGCGTGCGCGCGCGCGTGCTTGCGTGCGTGCGCGCGCCGCCGCCCCGCCGAGCCGGCCGCGCAGAGCGGCGCCGCGCCGAGAGCCCGAGCGGGCCGGGAGCGTCCGCCCTCCCGCCGCCCCGCCCCGCGGCGCTCGCCCCTCCCCCCTCCTCCCCTCGCGTTGGAAAGTTTCTAGAATCTCTTCCCAGCGGCCTTTGCGGTTCCAACATGGCGGAGCTGACGGTGGAGGTTCGCGGCTCCAACGGGGCTTTCTACAAGGTGCGGGCCGTGGGGCGGCCGCGGCGGGCGGCGGGCGGCGGCGCCGGGCCCGGGAGGGTCGGCCGCCTGTGGGGGTCCGGGGCGCGGCGGAGGGCGGCGAGGCGCGGCGGGGTCGGGCCCGCGCTGCCGGCGGCTCCGCTCGCCGCGGTTTAACGGTCTCGCGGCCCGGGCTCCGTTATGTTTGGAAACAAGGCGGCGGCGGCCCCGGCCCGGCCTCCCGGGTGCTTCGCGGGGCGGGCGAGGCCGGGACGCGGGCGTGGGCACCGGCGGGGCGCCCGCCGGACCCTGGGGCGCCGGGCCTGGCCGGGGGGCCGCGCCGACCCCGCAAGCGCCGTGCGCGCCGGCCAAGGGGCGGGGGCGGCAGGACCTGGCCGGGGGGCGGTGGGCGGCCGGGGATGCGCCTAAGCTGGGGCGCGGGCCGGGACCGGGTTGGGCGGCGAAACGGGGGGCAGGCCGGGGGTCGAGCCGGGGCCGGGGCGGCACGGGTCGGGCTCTGGACGGAGGCGGGAGCGGGAGCCGGAGCGGGCCGGGGCGGGCCGAGTCGGGGCCGGGGCCGAGTCGGGGCCGGGGTCGGGGTCGGGGTCGGGGCACCCGCACGACGCGCCGGTGTCCACGAGCCACAGCAGAAGCTGTGCGGCGGGGTCGGCCCGGCGGCAGTGGAGGAATTCGCGGGGGGCGCGGAGCTGCCCGGGGGGCCCTGCCGTGCTGCGGGTCTGGACCGGGGGGGGGGCCCGCGCCCCGTTCCTCGCCCCTCCCCGACCCCGCGTGCTCGGATGTGGCCGGATCGATACGGAGTCTCGGCAGCTGCCGCCTGTCACTCATCCCAGCCGGCGTCTGCCGCCCGAGTCGCGGCTATTTTTGCGGAGGGCTCGTCGGGAGCGCGCCGCGCCGTGGCGCAGGCTTTTCCTTCGGCCGCCCTTTGTGCCCGTGGGTTTCAGCGGGGCCACGGCGGCCTGCACCTGGCCTTCTTCCCTCACGAGAAACTTGGGGGATGAACTCTTGCGCGTTGGGCGGTCACGTGACGCGAGCTCGGCAAAGGATGAAGGACCCTCTAACGCTTCCTCAGGTGCTCGGGGTAAAGTAGCAACACCTGTTGGGCAGACGTCTTCGGCCTGACCTCCTGAGGCGGAACTGGTTTCATCCACCTTCTAGGTTTAAAACTTGACGTCAGACAGATGATCCAGGCGAAATTTGAGTAGATGCTTCATTTCCTTTTGTTCTTACTGAAACCTGGTGCAGTCCTGGCGGATACAGGTCGTGGGCTCGCCGGGCGCCAAGGAGCAGACTTGGCGACACTTGTCCTGTCTGTCGAGTAAGGTTCCTTATTAGCACCGTGGAAAAGTTTCGCTGCTCACTCCTTGGGCGTGCAGGAACAGGCATCTTTCCCTGCATGTTGAGAAAATGACTTTGTTTCATCAACTTTTGCATTTTGTGTATGATAGCGCACAATTTCTTTTTATGAAAGAATTTTTTTTTTTAAGTTTTATATTGTCTTCCTGAATAACGTAATTTTAAAACTTAATCTTTGTATTCTCAGGAACTTTTTTCAATTAATTCACAAATATCTTGTCATGGTTTGAAATGTGTCCTCCACAGTCTCATGTGTTTGGCATGGTCATGGCACCTTGAGAGGTGGAGCCTTGCTGGAGGAAGGCAGTCACGAGGGGTGGGCCTTGAGGTGGATTAGTCCCACCCTACCTCCAGGAGAAGTCTGCCTTTCCTGCAAGCAGTCTTGCAGCTCTCAGCTTCCAAGATGTCTGCGGTGACTTAGCCTCCTCCAGCTTTGGCCAGCCAGCCATGCCGCCTCTGCTTTGAGAGACTGTACCTTCCCTCTGGAACTGTAAGCTGAATAAACCTCCCTTTCTCCCTTAAGTTGATCGACTTTGAGTATTCTCTCACAGCAATAATTAAGAGCAACTATTACAGAAATTGGTACCGAGTAGTGGGGTATTGCTGTAAGATTAAAAACAGCTGGTACCACAACGTGAAATTGTTTGTGAAGCTGAGAGAAGTTGGTACCCAGAAGTATGGCCAATGCTGTGATGTGGCTAGTGTGCCTTTGGAACTGTTTGTTGGGAGAAATGTGGAGAACTTTGGGACTTTGTGCTGGGAAAGTCTTTGCATCTGAGCAAGGGGGCCAAATGGGCCTTTCTTGTGAGAGCTCAGAGGAGAGCAATGCTGTGAGAGACGCAGCAGTGGAAGCCCAGCTTGTGATGGTCCACAGGGGAACAGAGACTGTGTTTGCAACTGGATGAGTGACACATGGAGCCATGTGTTGGGCGAGAGTTTAGTGAAGTTTTGCCCTCGTCCTGAAAGTTTGCCTGAAATTAAGTTGGAGTGCTTGGCGGAGGAAATTTCAAAGCAATGTAGTCTTGACAATGTGATATGGCTACTTTTTAGTTGTCTTCAGAGTTATGAAAAAGAGCAAAGAATCAGGCAGGAAGAAGCAAAAACTGTAAGATCCAAGAATGAAAAATACAATGGCAAACTTAAAGAGTTGAACCAGGAAGAAGCAGAGAACAAAATGGCTGTTGAAGAGATTAGCTCCATTTTTAAATCAAAGCCTGCTCTTAATTTGAATAATAGAAGAGGCCCTAGCTTGAGGGCAAGATTCTCAGGAAAGGCTCCCACTTATAAGAATGCAAATCCTTTCAGAAGACTGGAGCTAAAGGGTAGAGTTCCAAAGCAAGAATTGGTTTCTCTTACCAAGCAACTGCCCAGAAGTGAAAGAGATGGTCAACATGGAGAAGCAGAATCAGCTGTGATTCAAGGGGGCCAGTCTTGGCAAAGTCGTCCACGTGGTTCTGGTTTTAGAGGCATAAAGATGTTAGAGATGCCAGACACAACGTGGGACACCTGCCAAGGAGAGCTGTATACCCTGGGAGGAGCCAGCTCAAGAGAGCAAAGTATTCTATGGGCAGCTGCATTGGAGGGGTGGAACCAAAGCCCTTTGGAACTGAGATGATTTCAACAAGAGGCTCATCTGTTAGACTCAGAGCTACAAGATTTGGAGTTTGTCCTGCTGGTTTTTGGTCTTGTTATGGACCGATCTTTCCTGGATATGCCCCCATTCCTTCCTTTTGGAATGGGAATGTTTATTCTATGCCATTGTATGTTGGAAGTATGTAACTTGTCTTTTGATTTTACAGGAGGCTTTGGATTTTGGACTTTTGGACTGTTGGGACTACTGATGTAGTCTATGAAGACTTTTAAAGTTGGACTGAGTATGGTTTATATAATGAGATGGCAATGAGCCTGTGGAGGCCAAGGGTGGAATGTCATGGTTTGAAATGTGTCCTCCACAGTCTCATGTGTTTGGCATGGTCATGGCACCTTGAGAGGTGGAGCCTTGCTGGAGGAAGGCAGTCACGAGGGGTGGGCCTTGAGGTGGATTAGTCCCACCCTACCTCCAGGAGAAGTCTGCCTTTCCTGCAAGCAGTCTTGCAGCTCTCAGCTTCCAAGATGTCTGCGGTGACTTAGCCTCCTCCAGCTTTGGCCAGCCAGCCATGCCGCCTCTGCTTTGAGAGACTGTACCTTCCCTCTGGAACTGTAAGCTGAATAAACCTCCCTTTCTCCCTTAAGTTGATCGACTTTGAGTATTCTCTCACAGCAATAATTAAGAGCAACTATTACATATCTCTATATTGGAAAGTCAACGTATTGAAGGGTCATTTATTTATGGTGACACTAGGGACTGCATCCTAGACAAGCACTCTGCCATTGCCATGTCCTCCCCGTGTGCTTTTTCACTTTGAGACAGGCTCGCTCACCACGTGCTCCAGGCTGACCTGAAACTCCATCTGTAGCTCCTGTCACCCTTGAACTTGGAACCTGCCGAGTAGCTAGAGTTACAGGTCTGCACTACAAGGTCCCGGTATCCATCCTTTTTCATATTCTACATATCTAGGATTTGGTTCCACTTAAACTGTGCCATCTCTCTTTTTACATCACTGAGTGAGATGGGAGGTCAGCAAAGGTTGAGAACGATATTTAGCCACATTTTTGGGTACTCAAAATTTAGATAATGATATTTGAACATCAGATTTTTTTTTTTCTGCCATAGTCACTTTGTATGTGCATTTTGAGTGCTTTGTAGGAGCTGAAGTACTTAGGACCTTGTCACACGTGAGTGTGGAAAGAGTTCTGGCCTGATGAAACAAATGGTAATTGTAGATATGCATGCCAACCTGCTAGTGAAGGATCCCTGAATGGATATTTTCTGTGTGATTCAGTGGTCCATGGTATTTTTATAAAATGAGACTGTCCACTTGAAATTTTTGGAAGGATGAGTCAGGTAGTGGCATTGGAGATTGGCCCGGGGTCTTACCCATCCATACTAGGCAAATCTTTTGCCACTGAGCTACATCTTAATTCTAGTATATTAAGTCATTCTTTTTTCTGTCTCCCCCACCACCACCAAAAAACTTTAGTGCTGACACTAATCATGGTGAAGAGATTAGAGTAGCTCCATCACTCTAAATTGCTCTGTTGTCAAGCCCCAGGATTGTCTGCTGTGATAGTATTTCATATATGTAGAGAATTGTGTGACATACTGTGCAGTGTTTTGAGTCTGGCTTTATTCCATTTACCATAGCAACAGTTTAATTTTTATTTATTTTTTTTTTTTCTGCTTTAGAAAGAACAGGGTCAGTGAAGGAATTTTGGAAACCGCACACATTTTATTGGTTTGGAAGTCAGGAGGTGTAATAACATTTGGGCTGGGAAGATCGCTCAACAGTAAGGTGCTTTACAAATCCGATTAGAAAAGTTGTTCTCTAACTCCACCTATGTACTCTGCCATATATATGTGTGCTTGCTCGCATCCTCTTCCTGTTTCCTCCCCATCTCAAATAAATATAAAAAATACAATATCGTTAGGTAGTTTTTTTCTTTAGTGGTGGTTTTTCTATGTAAGGATTCTAAAAGTGAATTTATTTGCTTTTATCCTTCCTCTCAAATACAGGGACATAATTATATTTTCTGTGTGAATTATTGGGCATTTTAGAGTTACGTAGTCAGTAGTCAGTATTATGCCTTGAGGCAGCACTCATAATTACATTAACTGGACTGCAACTTCATTTCACAAGTTAATTACAAGCAGTGAAGATTTGAAGATTGGAGGATTTTACTTGATAAGTCAGGATCACCTTTTCTTTTAAAAATTATGTATATGAGAGTATGCTAAAATACTATTCTGCATATTTTATTTTTTACTAGTGAGTTTTTGATTAGAGATCTGTTTGCAGCACTGTGAATCTATAGGGTTGGAGAAGAAGGTGTTAAACACATGATGCAGTTTGGTTTAAAATAATCTACTTTGTACTTTTCCTACCTGGGACAGTGTCTTTGAGTTAACCATTGGATAATTAAAGTGCCTCCTTAGAAACCTTAATTAATGTAGATTACATCTATACTTACTTAGCCTGAAGACTAAAAAGAGATGTGAATGTATATTTTATAAAATTTACCTATGTAGTTGAATGATCTGTTTGGGTACTTAACAGTTGTGTATCTGTTGCCATAATCATAATGTGAATTAGTATTTAAACTTTTGTCCATTTTCATCATTAAGTTGCTTTGAATGATAAGTGTCCAAGCTCTTGTGATCCTCATTGGCTTATGTGATCCTTTTGCCTCAGTCTGGAGTATCTGGGGTGCAAATGCCCAATGCTATGACATTAAATTTTTTAATGTTGTATAGTCTTGGACTAAATATAATTATTGATACGGTTATTAATATTTTCCTGGTGGCTGTACCCAGACCTTTGCATATATTAAGGATTGTCTACTCTGAGCTGTTCCCTCTAGATGTGACTTTGAATAAACTAATGTAAAGCATGCTGCCCAGTTCCTCCTTCCTATAGAGAACTAACTTCTTTAAGAATGAGCCAGCTTTCAAACCCTTGCCATATAGCAGATGAAATTGTTTAGCACACTTGGATTCCTGCTTTAATGATATAATCGACAACAAAGCAAATCTCAAAGTATCCTAATAGATCCACCATTAATTTTCTTATTCCTTTAATAGTAAATGAAGTTTAAGTTGTGTGGTAGATATATTATGACTAACAGTGAACCTTACAATTAAAGTGCTTCAGGACAGACTGATTTTCCAGTGAGTACAAGTTTTAGCTGAAGCTAGACATGGTGGCACATACCTGAACAATTCTAACATTTGGGAGACAGAAGCAAGAAGATCAGAAGTTCCAGAAGTTCCTAGGCTAAATTAGTGAGACCTGATTCAAACCCCCCCAAAAGAAGATTTAGTATTTTGGAGAGAGATCACAATTTAGGATTTTTCTTAAAATATTAAATATATAGTGTCAGATATGTTAAAAGGTAATTTCATGCAATATCAATGACTTTTATAAATGTTTAAACATTTAAATGAAAATGGTCACAATTTTTTTGAGACAAGGTTTTATGTAACCTGTGTTGAGTTTGAACTCAATCCTGCCTCATCCTACTCATCATTACAGATCCATACAACCATGTCAATTTACAAGTATTATTTTTATTCATGGATAGGTGCCAAATGTTACTCGTGGTAGAACAAAGGAGACTAGGATCTTCATCCCTAGCTGATGTCCTTCATAATTTTTTTAGACAGCGTCTCGTTGTATTGCCTGAACCTGCTGTGCAGTCCTACCCTTGTAGGAGGATCTTCTGGCCCAGTAGTGCAGGGACTGCAGGCATGCATCTTTGTTGTCTCAGGGTATGGTTGAGGTTTGTATTGTAAAAGCAAAAACTCAATGAAACGTCTGAAAACAAAAGCTAAAAACAGTCCTGACATGCTGTCAAAGCTCGCCTTAGCTTTGTTTCAACTCATGTTCTATGTATTTTCTGCCACATGTTGATGTGTCTTTTGTAGGATAATAGTTTGACAACTTGTCATTTAGCTAGTCTGTTAAGTTTCTACATTTCCTGCGTAATTTTCTCAGCTCCATGTTTGTTTTCATCCCTCTTTCAGACATAAGAAAACTATGGTAGTGGTAAGTGGTGTGACCAAGAATAAACTGTATCGAAAGTGGCTTTTAGCTCCCTAGTTTTCACTTCAGGTTTCTTAGCTTGAATAACTGTCTTGAGTTATTCAAAGGCAAGTTTAAATTCAGCCACACATTCTCTGATTCCTAATTCTTGTAGATAATTGAAAGGTCTTCATTTCTTTTAATATGTGTCTCAGACATTGGGATTTCTATAGATATTTATCAAGGTGAAAGTACAAGTTTGGCAAGTTGACTAAGAGTCTGTAGCTCCAGTGAGGACAGCTGGTACTGGACACCCAGGCCACTCTGAGGATTTCGCACTATGTGCATTGAACCTGCTCAACCCCAGGAAGCAAATAGTTAATACTTAGGATTCCGAGATCTCATTCAGCTCCATAAAATCAGCCAGAGGCCGATAAAAGATTCCTACTCCAATCTTTATTACATGGAGCTTTTCCTTTTGATATTAGAGTATTTTTTTAAAATTTTTTTATAATTTTTTTATTATTAATTGTGCGTGTGTTTATGTGTGCGTGTATGTGTATGTGTGTGTGTGTGTGTGTAGAACCACGGACGAATTCGGGAACCACCATGGACCGCTTCCTCCTCGTTTACTTTGCCGCGGGATTCAGAGGCTCCGCCCTACCAGGACCAGAAACACAGGCCGCCCTCACTTCTGCCTGGCATCTATACGTGGGGTCTAGGATCCGAACTCAGGACCTTCCGCCTGCAAGGCAGAGGCCTAACCCCTGAGCCACCTCTCCAGCCCCTAGAGTATTTTTTTCTTTAGAGTTTTTTTTTTAATTTTTATTTTTCTAGTTTTACAAGCATGTTGAGTACTTATCCTTGCTTTCCTCCATCTCTTGTCCTTACCTTCCTCAATCCATCCCGCTCCCTCCCACCCTCCTGCCTGTCTGTTTCTATGGACCCCAGAATTCACTCTGGTTCTTCTACTTTTTTTTTTTTTTTTTTTTAATTTTTCAACTTTTACAAGCATATTGAGTACTTGTCCCTGCTTCCAGTGTCTCTCCCTCCTATCCTCCCATCAGTCCTGCTCTCCTGCCTGTCTGCTTTTATGGACCCCAGGGTTCTCTCTGGCTTGTCTACTCTTGTGGGGGTTCAGGTCTCTGGTTTGTCAAGTTGTCTCTCTTCTAGCCACCCCACTGATCAGGGCATTTCCCATCACTCACCAGCTTCAGTCCCCAAGGTTTCCACTGTTTATTCTTAATCTCTGTTAAGTTCCTCTATAGTCTATGGGGGCGTGTTGGTATGTCAGTCATTAATGCAGGTCTGGTAAGGACAAGTCTCAAGGTAGTGAGTTCCTAGATGCAGCAGTCCTGCCTTGAGTGGAATGTCTTGCCCAAAGGTGGGCCTTCCCATTTTTGTAATTTCACCACCTCTCTTCTGAGAGGTACCCAAAGCCTAAGGATGGGGAGATTGGGTTGCTCTGATTCTAGGTGTGCCTTGCTGAGTCCCTGATATTGTGCATTTGTGGCTGGCCATTGCTGTGCTTTTCACTGCTCTTCTATTGCCCTAGACTGCATCTTGTCAAGGTGTTCTTTAGGGGATTTTTTGAGAGAGAATTTCATGTCACCCTATGCTTTAATTTACTGTGTAGCTGAGGAGAACTTTGGATTTGACTCTTCTACTTCCACCTTCCAAGTGCTATGATTATAACTAATTTATACATAGGGAATTTGGAGAACTGAGTTGGAATGATTCCTACAAAAATGATAAGCTCTGCTTTTCAGGTGTCTACTCTTTTAAAAATGGTAGCTATCAACCACCGAAATGAACTGTGCGAATCTGAATTGAGGTAGTTTTAAAAAAGCAAAAAACACCTCGACATTTTTCTGCACTGATTACATATTGAAATAGCGATTGGAATATTGGATTAAAGTATATCAAAATTTATATCAAAAGTGTATCAGTTTTATTTTCATATGGATATTGGCAAATTTTAAGTTAGAAATTACTCACGTTATTTCTGTTTGATAGTTGTGATTCACATCTTCATAATTTGTTTACCTTTAGGTTATCTTTGTATGATTTTGGTAATATCTGAAGTGTACCTACATATTTACATGTACCTAAGTGTTTAAATAATCTACCTATTCAGAATTTTTCTGAGACTTGGGAATTGGGGCCTTGCCCACACTAGTCGAGTGCTGTTTCTTCAGTCCTCAGTTAATTTTGCTTTCTGTAGTTGGGTAGGTGAGCGTGCATGTAATGCAGTGGAATAAGTGCTCTCCTTTCTCTTGTGTGGGATTTGGGGCCTGAACTTGGTGGTCAGGCTCGTGTGGCAAGTGCCTTTACCTGCTAAATCTTCTTGCTGGCCTCCACAATTTTTTTTTTATGATGCAGCATCTCAGTAATTTTGCTTTTTTTTAATAACTGTTTTTTGCATGTGAATGTGCGTGTGTAGTGTGTAGAAGCAGGCACTTGAGTATGTGTGCCTGTGATTTTGGGAATTGTATTGCTTTACCTCCTTATTGCTTTGCTCAGTGTTTCTCAGGTTCTTCCTTCCAGGACCAGAAGTACAGGCCTCCATTTCTGCCCTGTGTTTTCACTTCAGACCTGGGATCCTAACTCGGGTCCTTTTGCTTTTGAGGAAAAGTTTCAAACCCTTAGCCATTTCAGCCCCAACATTTATTATTTTTGATCATTTTAGAAGTTCTTTCTTGGTGCTTTGTTAATGAATTAGGACCAAACCTAGTGGCTTTTCTAGGACCAAAATTTTCAAATTCATGGCTGGAATGAAACAAGACTAAACAGTATGTATAAGGTTTTGCTTTATTAATTGAATATATGTGTATGTGTCTTGTCTGTCCTTCCATGAGGTTGAAAGTAAAACTGAACTACCATAAGTCACCATTGACTTAGTAGCAACTTTTCTCTCCTTGAAAACAAAATTATTTATGATGTCAGTTTTAGTTTGTCTATGTTCCACCCTTAATATCATTTCTCATGTGTTTTGGGAGAGCGATTAGAGAGAAATCTTCATAGCTGATTTAGTTTAAGTGAACATGTGCCCCTTTCACTGATGTCTTGAGGATCAGGAGATGACGTTGAGGGTTTTCTCTGCCCTTTTCTTAATATGTCAAATTAAGCAAGAACACAAGTAATTTGTTGTGTCATGTTAATGGCCCATGTATATACAACTGTCTTTTTTGATTTGACTCAAATTGAATATTTTTTTAGTCTTGTATTCTGATTTCATAAGTTTAGACATTGCCACACTTAGTGGTATACATAGGGCAACAAGAATGTCAATCTTTGAGGTCAGAGAGTTAGGGTAGTTTTGAGTAGCCATTTGGAAACATTAAATCATTCTATTTCAAGAGCTGTTAGATATTTAAACTTAAGAACTTAAGCCAAGAACATTACTAGAGTGCACAATGTACATAGTAGATATTTATACAGCTTTAGGAAACATTGACATTCTCATTACTCTGTGTTTTAGTGTTCAGAACAGTTAAGTGCTCAGTGCTAATGCACAAGAAAAGTCCAACTCCCCTTCCCTCTTGGAGATTCAACCAGTACCTCATGCACACTGGTAAACCAAAAACGTCTGGTCTATGAAGTTTTGGTTTTGGTAGTTTTTTCCTTAATTAGAATTTATATCCATAATGCTGTAATAATTTCTGTACTAAATAAGTAAATTTATAAACGTTCATTTATACATAACATTGATTTAAAAGTAATTTTCGCTTTGTTGATTTAGTAATGTAGAACCTATAGGAGTAGCGAGAGTTGGTGAGATGGCTCAGTGGTTAAGATACTTGCTGCACAACTGTGAGGATCAGAGTCTGGATCTCCTGAAGTATCATAAAAGCTGAGCAGCTGTGGCTGTTGATATTTCCAGCACTGGGAAGCGACTGTTGGGGAGTTTCCAGTACAAGCTGGTTAGCTCTGGGTTCTCTTCAGGGTTCTTTAGTAAGTGGAGTCCTCTGCACACTTGCTCGTATGCTTGTGAACACGCACACGTGTGAACACGTGAACACATACATGTGAATACACATGTACCCATAAAATTATTTTATGAGGAAAAAGGAGTGTTCAGAATTGAAAGATTTCCTTTTGGAATTGAGGTTCACTGTGTTGCCGAGACTGGTTTTGAACTCTTGAATCCAAGTGATGTCTCCAAGTCGTTCACTTTCCCCAGTAGCTTTGAGTGCAGACTTAGTGTGCCTGGCTAAGAAGAAAAGGTTTCTATGATGCAGGGTCAACCATAGCTGAGACTGGTCTCTTACTCATCTTCCTGTCTCAGCCTCCCTGAATGCCGAGATTACAGAGGTGTACTACCATGGCTGGCAGTATACTTTTTGGAAGATAAATACGTTTATATTAGTGGTCACATCCAGTTTTCACATGCTTGTATGTATGTGTGAAAGACTATAATGTGCAAGCATTGTTTGGTCCACAGGTTTTATTCTGCCTCTGGTAGCTCGTTGTCATTTGATTTGTGTCCCCTCCATTTCAGGAGGGGTTTATAGCTTTAGATGCATGAGCCCAGGTTTTTCTATATGCTCTGTAAAAAGTAGAATTGTTGGCTTCTTGACTTTGAGTTTGTAGTGTAGTTTATAGGAATTATGTGGGATTCCATAAGTATCAAATTCAGACATCTTTCAGTAAGTCATTTTGATAGAAGTTTTTTTTTTTTTTTTGTACTCCATATATATCTGTTTTCATTGGATCAATGTCAAAGAGTGGAGTAATTCATGGAAAGGAACTTTTAAAAATAAAGCCCCTAATATATGGTAAAATGTGGCACTACCGATTCAGGGAGATCCTAGCCTGGCTCTCAAATTCAGGATAAGCCTGGATGTAAGGACATGTCCCAACAGAGGGACCATGAAGATGGAAGGATGAACAACCAATGGGAAGCGGCCATCTAACCTGCGCCTGCAATGGACACTTGGTAAACAGTTAAATGACTGGTGGCTGTCCCCCACCCACTCCAGGAGGGATGGCAACACCTGATTGGACCCTGACCCTATATAAGCCCAAATGCCCTTAATGACTCTGAATCTGTGGCATCTCGTCCACTGCTGCTTCTCATCTGATTTTCGGGGTCTGGTGGTGACCACGTGGCTGGCTCGCCCATTTGCCTCTAGCCCCAAGGCCCCGCTGTCGTCCCCCCTCCCCTGCTGGCCTGGGCAAGGGATACGGCAACTGTTTACGGACAACTATTTGTTGTCCATTGCATGTTTATTATGAATCCTTTTAAGTCAGTAGATGTAAATCCTGCAGGACGATTTGCCATTTTGGGGAGAGGAATAGCTTAGATACTACTAGTGTGCTTTTGGGTGAGGGGCTAAGAGGGTCTGAGCACTTGACAGATTGAGAAACTGAATAGAAGTTGCTCTGGGAGACAACACATCAGTTAGCCTTCCTTGATTGACTTTCGCATCTGAACTCAGAGGGTCAGTTCTCTGGACTTTAGCACATGTGCAGTACTTGATGGACAAGAAGTTTTTTTATACTCAGTGAATGGATCCTTAAGTGCAATGGGGTATACTGGAACCCTGATTTTGAAAGAATGCTATATTCAGTTTCTCTTTCCTATAAAGTCTTGTAAAATGGATCTTACACGTGTAGAGGGAAATAGGACAAGAAGATATTTTGGCATGGTAGTAAGTTATGGGTGAAGAGGTCTAAGTATTGGAGTTGTGTTTAGTTTCTAAGGAGTAAATGTGCTATGCTGCAGAATGAAAGGCTGTTTCCGCATGGAGAGCTGGGAAACTGATGACAGATCTATGCTGACACCCACTAAGAGGAACTGTAGCTTACTGACCTGAGGTTGGTTGTCTTACTGCCTTTATATGAAAGATCCCATTTAAATATTCAGAAGCCTAAAATGGTAAATGTAGACAAAATACATTGTTTGCAAGATCTTTGCCTTAAGATGTTTGTTCTCAACATGTGCTTCTCAGTGCCACAGAGGACACTGATGTGGCTAGTATCCTTTGAAAGAGTTCTCCCTACATATGTCTTTGTGATTTTTTTTTTTTTCCTAAGATTTTCGCTCACTTTGTAAGCTGTGGTGCTTTCTTGATTTTATCAGAAGTTATCAACAGGAACAGTTTCTGGTAAAATGTCAGTGTTTCTTTAAGTTCTACTTTGGTTTGCTGACATGTCAAGAGGCTGTACTTGATTACTGCAGAGAAATTGGAAACAGACCAAGTTTGAGCATGTCTAAGCAAATCATGATAACCTGACTGCCATATGACTGTTGGTTTGTCTGAGATGCCCTAGTGTGCGGGCTGTGCATAGCAAATGTGTGGTCAGAAGACTAGCTCGGGGTCATCTTCCTACACTTGTTGCTGCAGTTTCTCTTCGTTTCATTTATATTTATTTGCCTGTGTACTTGCACTTGCACGGACACAGGCAGGAGGTGTCCAGTGTCTCAGCTGGATTTGCAGGTGTTTGATTTGTTAGTTAGATGCTAGGATATGAACTTTGGTCTTCATGATTACACAGTAAGGTCTCCTGACCTTGTGGAACATTCTCTCTTGTCCAAATGCCTCTTCATTTTTAAGAATCCTGATTTCCAAAATGTTAAATCATTAGAATAGGGCTGGGAGATAAGGGGCTAGAGAATAAATCTGAAAACTTTTACCAAAGGCTGCAAGTGATAGTCACATACATTGTTTCAGGTTAAGAAATATAAACCTTGAAGTGATAAGCTTTATGTAAATCTTGCCAGTAAGTACTTTCTCTGGGGCTGTATCTTCCTAAGTCAGTTAATTAGCTACACTCTTTACCTACTACTGCAAGGGCAGCCCCAGTGGTAGAACCCAGCAGTCCAGTGCTGCTTCTGGAACTCTTCGTTAATGCTGGGCCAGGTCTAGGAAAAATGGTTAAATTTCATGTGGTAACATGACAAAACCCATCGAACTCTGATACAATTAATGGCAGAGTTACTTGAATTGTTTTGTCGAATTGGAAGGAAATGATGTAGGAACAGTTTACTTATTCATGAAAATGAACTACATGTTAGATTCCAGACCTGTGGGTCTCTTCTTTAACCATGCATATATATTTCCATGCATTTAAGATCAGAGTCATTGGAAAATCAATGATTAGGCTAAGGGCACTTCTGGGCCTCCATTTTAAAAAGGTTGCTATTTGCTTTGTTTTGTTGGTTTGAGTTGCTTGTTTTGTGGTCAGTAAGCTTTAAAGTGCTAGTAAAATCTTTAAATTTTGAGAGTTAAAGCTTTCGGGTGTAAATCTTAATATTTTTTACCTTAGGCTTGCATTATAAACTACATTTTGCAGATTGAAGCTATGTGACTATGACGTAGAGTTGACAGTTTATTAAGCATTTTGTTTTCCCTTTTGTAAGGTGTGTAAATTTAGCTTGTTATACATAAGAGGAATTGGCATGTTTTTAAACAACCAAAAGTAGTCAACTTGAAATTCATTACTTTGCAGTCAGAAAGCTTATAGGCCAGGACGTTGCAGATGAGCTTAGCAGGCAGCGGGGCCTGGGAACTGGAGACATGGGTCCATGCTGCTACCTGCCAAAGACCTCTGCTCCTTTGAAGATGGGATTCCCACAGGAAAGAGCATAAGGGTGAGCCAGTCGATATTGTTGTTTGTTGGGAAGATGTTTTAGCATAGATGTAAACACCAGCCTTACAGAAAGAGGGGTGCTTAGGAAAAGAATAAGACTGAAGTGTGGGTGAGAGCTTCTAAATAGAATGTGTCTCAGCAGATCTACTGTAGACAGGATTTTGATGGCTCTGAAGTTATATCTTAAAGGGCCACTGAGAAACTATTTTCCTTTTCTTGTATTTTTTTTTTTTTTTTTGATAAGTGAGATCATAGGTGTTTCTGGAGGTACCTTGAATTGGGATTACAGTTTGATAAGGTAAAACCATAAGCATGTTAAGGCATGTCTTCTACTGTAAGCAAGCATTATTTATGCTATAGTTCTTGGTTCTTAGCTGGCCAGAAACTTCTCACCAGACCCCTAGGTGAAATACTTCTTCCTACCTCCCATGCTTCCTTAGTTTTCCTGTCTTTCGCCCCCCTGATTCCAAAAGGGGCCATGCGTCTGTATAAATTTCTCCTCTCTTCCTCCTTCCTTCCCTCCCAATTTAATTGATACAGATAACTAGTGTGGAATTCCTTATGTAGCCAAGGATGGACCCTCCTCCTCTGGTCTTTCTGTTTTTATTTAATATGTACAAATTTCTAAGGCAACGTAGTTAATGATATTTCTGGTTTAAAAAATTTTTGAGATAACCACATTTTCCAATGTGAAATTCACTTTTTTCCAAGAGCAAACAAACAGAGAAGTAAGAACAGCTCCCTGCAGTACGAACTGATGCTCACAAATGAGTTTTTGCCCTGTGTACTTGACCTTGCTGTTTGCATGTAGTTATGAAAAGTTTTTCACGATGAATATTGCTGCTAGATTTAGTCTTGCTGTTTGGTCCGTGATAATTGTTGCAGTTTACCTCCATGTTGCTGATAAAATCGTGACAAAACTGCTTTGGGGAACGGGGGTTTATTCTCTTATGATAGTCTGGTTACAGTTTCTCGTCCAGCTTTGCAGGAGAGCTCTCATCAACACCAAGGCCAAGGGAACTGGCCACGCCATCTCCACATAGCAGCTGAGAGAGGGACGATCCTTACTTGGCAGAGCAGCATGTCTGGCCAAGTATACACAAGGATGCCTCCTTTCTCAAACAGTTCCCTTCATTTTATTCACCTGCCCTGGGACTAGTCCCACCTACCATGAGCTGGGCCTTCCCCATCTACTAGATAATTTCCTACAGGTTCACTCTGGGCTTAACTCAACTATCATTTCTCTATAAATGTACCTAGAGCTTGAGCCCTCAACCATCAAGGTAACACCTGTATCTAACTATGACAGTGATAGACTAGCTCCAGGAACAACATGAGGTTCTTAAACTGGTTTTCATAACCTCCTGGGGGTGAGATTTGGGATTTGTATTGGCATGTATTACTGTAACTTGCTTGACTTTCTCTGAGGTGAAGGGTCTGGAAGGAAGTAAATTTTCATCTATAGTCTTAAATTGGTTCATAATTCTGATATTTAGTTATAACATCAAGCTTTCTCATCTCTTATTGCATGATTCCTTTGTTTTTCACATTAAGTACAAGATTTATTTTTCCGCTGTGATGATTTCTATCAGGGTGAAACTATTTTCCATCTGCGTTGTGTCTTTGTCTCCATGTGGAGTGGATAATCTGTTGCTCTGCTTCCTTAAAGCCATTTAAATGTCACCCGCAGAATGCCAATCACCTTACGTAAACGTTTTTTAAAAAATGAGACAGGGCTGGAGAGATGGCTCAGGGGTTCAGAAGGTCCTGTGTTCAAATCCCAGGTCCCACCTAAAAATGCCAGGTAGTAAGTGAGGCCTGTACTTCCAGTCCTGGAGGTGAAAGCATCCAGGATGATTCCTGCAATCAATCACCCCTGGTCCTCCACAGGGACACTAGTGCCCTCTTACCTCCCCCCCCCCAAATTAAATAAATAAATAAATAAATAAATAAATAAATAAATAAATAAATAAATAAATAAATAAATAAATAAAAATGTGAATATGATCTTAAAAGTGAGGTGAATTTTCATGGACTGATGAGAATATACAAAGCATTCATGTGGGAATATGTAAAATTTTAGAAACTCTCTAAAACCTCTCAACTGTTCCTGTGTTTTATCTTAATTGTTACTTTATCAGCCCTTATTACTAGAGCAATTGTAAATTGGGAATTTAACACCTTGTGCTGTCTCGCTGTCCCCTTTGTATTGTATTTGATAATGACTATGTTTTATCTTTTGGGTAGTATACATTGGCAAAACTTGGCTCTTTAGAGTTTTGCTTTTTGTTGTTAGGAATGCCATTCTACATTAAGGTTATAAATAATACTCATGTTTTCTCCCAAAATTTAAATTTTATTTCACTTGTGACTCATTGTGGCATCAGGCACATGCTGTAGCCCAGGTTAGTCTCCAGCTGTTTGTCTCCTGGTCTCAGCCTCCTGGATATTGTAGTGCAGGTATGCACCTCCATCCATAGCAGAGTTGCAGTGACTTTTCACTGACTTATTTTGATGAAGATACTTTTTTCTTTTTCTTTTCTTTTTATTTTCTCCTTTTTCCCCCCCTCTTTTGGGAGTAAAGGAGCTGTACTGAAGATTAGATCCACTTTGCCACTGAGCTGTATTTTCTATTTCTTGGTTCTGTAACTGGGTTTATTGGTATTGAGATCTAGCTTGGCACTTTCCTATATGCCTTTCCACTCATTTCTAAATTCTAACTTAGATGTTAAAGATTCTATTTAAATGTTAAGTATAATTCTTAGATGTTAAAGAATTCTATTTAGAATACTTTTGTCTTGATCATTATAGTTTTAAATTACCATTAATACTTAATTTCCACTATGATCTTGTTAACTGGTTGTTCTCACTTTAGAAAACTTTTTTACTGAGTCTTTTTGCTTTCCGAGGTATATGTGGCTTTTATTATGAGGCTTCCCTAGCTCAAGCATAACTGTTGCTTTGGGATGGAAGTCAGTTTTTCAAATAGTGTCTCCCTGACTTAGGGATCCACGCAACTTCAGCCAGGGTCGGAGGACAAAAAGGCAGAGTGATAGAGCAAGATACCCATTGGTCTCCTGACTGCACGCCCACACCACACACACTCATAAAGTTATACATTCATACACACACACACACACACACACACACACACACAATACAAACACCGTACATACAAAGTAAATGTTGCCTGTGCTGCATCAGATGGGCTGATCTTAGAGCCTTCTGGACATTCACAAGTATCCTGGGTGTTAGGATTTGGGACTTAGATTTTAGTGATTATAATATTAGGAATCATTACAGTTCAAAAAACATTTAAAGACAAGGTATATTAAAGAGTATGTCTTAAATCCAATTAGCATCATGGTGGAAAGGTTAGCATAAGAGTAAGGATAGACATCTAGAGCTATGCTTTTCTTAAATTTTATGGGAAATGTATACTCAAGTAAAGTTCAATACTGATTTTTATGGTAGAGATATTTTTGAGGAGAAAGTGTAAGAACTGGCTTCTGGCTTTTTTAAAGTGTGTATGTGGTTGATGATAGTCTCGAACAACTTCTGATTCTTTTACCTCTCTACCTGGCTTTTTTTTTTTTAAGTGACAACCTATTTATGTTCTAAAAATGGTTTTGAAGCACTGTATTAATTATAATACATTTTTTCAAAGCTGAGAGAAAGAGAAGTAGATAGGAAAGATAAGATTATGCTATAAAAAAGATAATGATAGTATCCAAAATGTCATACATTTTACTGGAGTTAGACTATAATTTAGTTACATTTAAAATAGAATTGAGTTCTTAACTCTGCTAGGGACTGTGTTGAATATTTAAATTTTAATTTCTTGAAGTATGAGAACTAATTAATTCTATTAAGTTAAAACTGTCTTCAAGAATGAAAGTTACAGAGCTTGCTGTTACTCCTGGCAACAAGGTTTTAGATCTTTTATCTTTTAGTAACAATGCTAAACTACTCAGCTTTTAGTCATAATACTGAATTGCCCCATCCACAGATACATGTGTATGTATTTTTTGCAAATGTCGAGGTAGGTTATGCTATGTGAAAAGTGATGTTCAGAGAGGCTAAGTGTCTTAACATTTCACAATGGGAGGAGGTGATAATCAGACTTCATCTCCCTAATCTAGGACCTGCTTTAGTTGGTTTTGTTTTTGAGGCAGGTTCTTGTGCAGACCATGCTGTACTGTGTAGCCCAGCACGACCTCTGGTGTTGCATTCCACGCATGTGCCAGCGTGGCAGGTTGTGTTGCATGTGGCTAGACAGCCTCCTCCAGCTGAACGTTGCATCCTAGTGCTGTTCTGCCTCCCTGTGTCATCATACTTGCCTTGGATTTGCGACACCGGAGCTCCATGAGGGCTAAGTGCGGCCTTGCCCATGTCACCCGTGTTCTTTCATGACATCATTTTAAAAATTTCTTACCAATTACATAATATTGATGTGATTTTAACAGTATTTTTGTTTCATACAGGGGTTTATCAAAGATGTTCATGAAGACTCCCTCACCGTTGTGTTTGAAAATAAGTAAGTGTATTAATTAATTGATTAATTTTGTGTGCGTGTATCAGAGGGCACTGTGTGTCCCTGTTGGAGGCCTAAGGGTGACTTCGGGAATCATCCTGAATTGCTGCTACCTTCTCCTTGCTTCACTCGGGGATTTCCCAGGCTCTGCCCACCAGGGCTGGAAGTGCTGGACTTTCTCTTACCTGGTGTTTTTAGGTGGGACCTGGAATCCAAACTCAGGACCTTCTGTTTGTGGAGCAGTCTTAACCTATGAGCCACTTCTTCAGCTCTTCATATGTGTTCTTAAGATTACTTTTGATACCCTTCACTTGTTTTTGGTTCTGTAGCTTGCTTAATCACTTTTCCTGTCTCTGTTTGTGAAAACATGTAAGAGTATGATTCATTAATGATTTTTTTCAGAAATCAATAGCACAAGTGTTACAAAGAGCTGAATTTTTATAAGCCTTTTATATTGAAATATTACAAAAGGCTTTCCAAGTATGCAATGAGAATGAAGTTGTAACATGATGCAACTGCTCACAGTTGCACGTGTGGTCAGGTAGCAGAAGGAAATGAGTCCTGCTGCTCAGCTGGAGTTCTTTCTGTTGAGTCCAGAGCCCAGCTAGTGAAATGATGGTGCCCAATCAGAGATGTCTTAACTCCCATCTTATCTAGAAAATTCTTTGGACTTTTGGCTAGGGATTTGTTATTGTTGTGGTTCCAAATCTCATCAAGCTAACAATTAGACTGCCCAATGACATACACCAAAAAATTGATTGTTACCTGAGCCTTGGGATGAGAAGGAGATACAGATGTCCTGTTTATCTCTGAGCAGTCCAGTCACCTCTCTGCACTTGGGTCAGTTGTGATTCTGTGCATTAAACACTTTCCATTGCAAAAGGAAGCTTCCAGATTGAGTGCTGAGTGCTCCTTTAATCTGTGAATATAGTGGTGAGTGTTTAGAAGGCAGTTTGATGTCATGTCCTTGTAGTTTTAGTAGTTTGCTCCCCAGTAAGGTCTGTGTTGTCCCCTACCACAGGTTCTCGTTCTGATTTACAGTACCAGGCATAAGTTCTCTGTCGAAAAAGCAGACCTTAGATCTGGTCAGAAAGCGGTTGGTTACCCCATCGTATTCTCACCACTGTCATAAGCAGTAAGATTGTGAGAACCTGAAAGTTGTGGCCAGGCAGCATCTAGACATGACAGGGCTGCTCCATCCATGCGCTCACTGCTGTGTTTCCACGAGACCTGCACAGTATGTGGCCTGTCAGCCTTTATCAGTGGAAAGTGATGGTAAGGCATTCTACTTCCTGAGAGACGAGTGCGAGGTAAGGAAAGATGAGGAAAGTAGGGCCACTTTCATCAATGGTGCCCAATAATGCTCAAACACAGTCCAGTACAAGCAACCCAAGTGGATCTCAGTGAGTCACACAGCCAACACAAATAAATAAAAATATAAAGTAAGAGAGAGGGAAGACAGTTTGCAGAAAGGATGGGCTTGGATCGTAAGGGGTGAAATGACATAAACTTACTATCTTCCTCTGGAAGCTTTAAAAAGTACAATAAAATTTTAAAGATAATGCAATCTTTGTTTTATAATTTATAATACTGTATTTCTTTTGGACATGTATGTACTTGTGGTTAAAAAATGGATTCCACCACTTTGGTTCGACAGCTGTGAGAATGTAGTTTTCATCCTAGTCATTGCTGGGAAATCAGCCTTGTTTGCAGACCAGTATGGACTGTTCTTAGGGTGAGTGCTGATTTTAAAGGTTAGTGAGAGTCATCAAAATCTGGAAATGATAGGGTTAAGATTTTTCACTTTTTAGAGGAAGTTTGAATGATAAATTAATACATAGCACTAAGCAGGAACAACATGACTTTCTGTAGATGTCTATTATGATAATTTGGAATTATTTTTTTTCTAATTCTTCAGTTGGCAGCCAGAACGCCAGGTTCCGTTTAATGAAGTTCGATTACCACCACCACCTGATATAAAAAAAGAAATTAGTGAAGGAGATGAAGTAGAGGTATGTTTTTAAATCTGTCTCTCACTCTTGGTACCTTGTTTTTTTCTTTGTTAGTTTCTTTTAAATGTTCTTGTAGGAAAACTTAACAGCAAATGAAGACTAAATCTTACTGCTTCCCCTGTTTATTGGTAATGACTGTAGTGCAGCGTTGCTGCTGGTTTGTGGAATTGGAGAATTTGTGTGCCGGCCAGAGCTGAAAAGCATTCTGGACACTGGACGATGGTGTGATTGACATTTTGAGGAATAATCTAGTGCAGAACTGTGTGATATTAGTCAATATGTACATACACACTTCTTATTTTGATACTTTTCATATTTAGTGTATACTAGATGTCTGTCGCTCTAAAGTAGCAACTGTTCTAGGTTAATGTGCCTGTAGTTGCTCAGTGTATGGTGGGTGTTTGTGATCTCAGTACCCCAGAGGCAGACTAGAGGAATCATGAGTGTGTTAGTTAGCCCAACTTAGATTTGCATGGTGAACTCGGTCCTCCCTTAAACTGAAAACTTTTCAAGTTGTACAGCCAAGTGATGAGTTTTGGCTGTGAAACATGCTACAAAGTATATTAGTTACGTTCTTAGCATGTTTCCCTACTGTGCAGGACTGCTTCTCCCTTGCACAAAGATGCTCAGAAATGTAACCTTTTAGTATTTATGAGTATGGATGCGTGTGACACAGAATGTAGGAAGAGGTCACTGGGGATTGAAGGTGGCCAGGAGACTTGCACACAGTACCTGCTGAGTCATCTTGCCACTTCTAGACCAGGCCTTTTTTGCTTTCTAAATTCTGGGTATTTTTCTTGGTTCTTGGACTTCCTTTGCATACCAAAAAGTTGCGGATACTATGTTTTCATTTGTGTCTATATTACTTCCATCTCTGTGTTGTGTGAATCCTGCATTGGAAGATGTTAAATTCTGTTATTTATGGGATAATGATGAGGGCAAAAAGATGGATTTTTTTTCCTTCAATACTTTCAAGTCTCCGTTAAATCCTCATTTGAGGGGTTTTTGACTTCTCTCAGTCTTTCTGAGTAACCCAGAATTATTTTACAACTCTCGCCCATCTTAACGCCCTAATTGCTGAGTTTACAGATACATACTACAGTACCAGGGTGTATTTTTAAAAATCTCTTTTAAACTTTAGGGCTTGTTTATTTTAGTGTCAATACTTGAAATGAAAATTGACAAGTTAACCATTTTTAACATATCTATTTTGATGTTTGTGGCAGATGATTATGCATGAGGGTTATATATTTTAACTTCCATTGAAATGTTAGGGTAGTTTCCAATGCCAGGCTAGGAAAGGAATGATAATTCTTCAAGATCAGCCTCTTCCTCGCTGTCTAGTTCAAAAGGTGTAGTACATGTGTATGTTTCACTTCTCTGGAAGTCAGGCATTTGATTCTTGGTTTTTTTTAGCTCTGTCTTTACATTTGTTTTTTTCCCCCCCGAATAAATCTACTTAACTTTCGGAAGAGCTGAATGTAGCCTTCACTCCTTTTCATTCAGAGAAACATAACTATCAAAAGCAGGGTGGCATCTCCGCTGCTTCACAGTTTCTGTCCTGTGCACTTAGGACTGCTGCTTTCCTAATTGTACTAATATGAGAAAGTTCTTTTCTTAAAACTGACTTGTAACTGTGGGTGAAAGTAATCGATTCCAGAATATCTGTTGTTCAAAAGTAGCCAGAAGCAACTGAAAGAGGATGTCTTGATTGTTTTTCATGCTTTCTGAAAAGAGCCTCTGTTTCAAGCTTAGGGAAACCCTTGGGTGCTATTACAGTAATAATTTGCCTCGTTACAGTCTTCTCACTGATAACAATCATTCTTGTTTCCTTATTCTAGTTAATAAAAGTGTGTTACATTGCTCAGAGCACTAGCTCAGCACATGAGGACTCTGGAATAGTGAATAAAAACAGTAAAGTTAAGATCCATATATTCTGTATGAAATTTACTATAGAAGTGGTACCGTGTGTGACCGTGTAAGTGGCATGAATTTAATTTTATCTTCAAAGTTCACTTTTTAAAGAAAAAAATTAAAGTAATAAATGTAAATGGAGTGGCTCATAAAGGAAATGCACATTAAAAAATGGAGCCACCTCAATACTGATTCATACATTGATATTAATTTTTTTCTCAGCTCTTAAAAATTAAGACTCTGCCTCAATCAGAAGGACTTGAGTTCAGATCCCAGATCCCACTTAAAAAACACCAGGCAGAAATGGTGGCAGTCTTGCACTTCTGGCCCTGGTGGACAGAGCCTGTGAAATCCCAGAGTGAAGCAAAAAGAAAGTAGAAGCAATCCAGGATGATTCCTGAAGTCCCCTTGGTCCACACAGTATACACACACATACATGCAAAAAAAAAAAACAAAAACCACAAAACTATATATTTATTTGTTCATTAAAGTGAACATGTGTTCGCACATGCTACCTTATATGGAAATCAGAACAATTTTCAGAAGTCACAAGGCCATGTGGTCTCCAGGTTTTCATGTCATGCAGCCAATATGTCCCTGACTAGCTTTGCATAGTCTTCCTGTGATCAGACCTTTATTGAGGGCATGGGTGTTTTTTCTCAGCTTCCCCTCCATGTATTGCAAGCTTACTGACTACCTGCTGGATCCAGGGAAACATTTCTAAAATCCAGCCAGGCACAAATCCCATTCTCTGAGAGTTGAGACAGGAGACCTTATGTGTCTTTTCCAGCTATCAACATGATAGTTCAGATGAGAGCCTTTAAGCACACCTAGGGAGGGTTATCTAGAATTACCTAGACAGGCTTACTGGTGATTGACTAATTGCATGCGTGGAAAGATCCATCCATAGTGGGTGCACTGTACCATAGACAGGTGGAAAGAGAACTAGCTGGCTTTAGCAGACTGGCAAGTTGAAAAGTAACATTGGCCTTGGCCTTCTGCTCTTGCTGGGGGCATTGTGTTGCCACTTCCCAGGTTCCTAGTGCTGGTCTAACCTGCCACCATGGTCAGCTGTAACTGAAAAGTGTAAGCAGTGAAATCCCTTGTTCCCACGCATTGTTTGGATTGAGTGTTTTAGAGCAATGAAGTATGAATCTGAGACAATCCTGTCACAATGAGCTGGAGGCCAGTCTGAACCACAGTAAACCCTAAAACAAAGCAACAAAACCCCATCTCCCCTATCCCATATAAAAATCCAAAATATAATGTTTCACTGCTCAGTAAGAAATTGTAATGCTTTTGATTTTGGGTACATAGCAAGGGTCTAGTGGCGCGTGTGCATGTGTGCGTCCATGTCTGGTATGATGCGTGCACAGTGCTTGTTGCTGCCTGGTGCTGTGGAGGGGGAGGATTGCTATGATGTCGTGACCATTTCTCATTGCTCTGCTCTGGTGAGCTTCCCACAGACATGTGAGGGCTGCAGAACCCATGCCATCGCATTGGTATTTATGTGAGATTCAGTAGTTTACACTCTAGTCTTTGTAATTGTATTGTCATTGCTTTACAATCTGAACCATCTCCTTAGCCCTCTTGGAAATAATTTTAAAATTGGGTTTACCAATTGCTTGAAAACAATTCTTAGTTTTGCTGAGTGGTGTTGGCATATTGCACATTTCATGTGATCGACTTGTAATAAGCATTTCCTTGAAATTGTTGTGTAAGCCCTTATTATTTGTAGGTAGATTTCTAAGAAATTAATTCTAAAAGCTGTAATTATTGACAAGTAGTAAAGCCTTAAGTCTATCTATGCTCTTTGAAACTGCATTTAGTTTGCCAACTTAAATGTCATCCTTGATTCTTGAGTCTAATGAAATGACATTATATGTACTGTGTAGAATCTTGGGATGAGTGAGTGAGGAGTGTTTTTCTTCTGCAGGTGTATTCAAGAGCAAATGACCAAGAGCCATGTGGTTGGTGGTTAGCTAAAGTTCGCATGATGAAAGGAGAGGTAAGTGGTCCTGGTTGACACTTGACTGGTTTCCAGGGAATCACAGCTGTTGACTTCAGTACATGTTATCCCAACTTTGAAATAGTTGATTATAAGTTTCATACATTTGTTATGCTGTTAATTCCTATGATATTTTCTATTGGCAAACACCAAAACTGCTCTCCTAATGTTTGTGCTATAGGGGAGTAGGGGAGTTATAGGACATCATCTAAGATTTGGTGTTTTGTTCCAATGGAAATTTTAAAAACTAGTGATGTCTTTCAGTTTTACGTCATTGAGTACGCTGCTTGTGATGCCACTTACAACGAGATAGTCACATTTGAACGACTTCGGCCTGTCAATCAGAATAAAAATGTCAAAAAAAATACCTTCTTTAAGTGCACAGTGGATGTTCCTGAAGACTTGAGAGATGCGTGAGTAATTTATTGTTGAACTACTTTATGAATTAAGATTTTCCCATGTGACAATACAGTATTTTTCCTCAATGAAAATCTTAAATAATAAAAAAAATCTTTTTAATGAGTAAAAGTTCAGTGGAAGCTGTCAACATGAAATACCTAAGTCTTGAGTTATACTCTCACCTAGGATTAATGTTACTAAGTCTTAATCCGAATTAATTTTTAATCTTTAGGTGTGCAAATGAAAATGCACATAAAGACTTTAAGAAAGCAGTGGGAGCATGCAGGATTTTTTACCATCCAGAAACCACACAGTTAATGATATTGGTAAGAGAGCACTGTATTCTAAGTTAGCTGATGTGTATTGGATGTTATTAGTAATTTCAAGACATAAAACCTGTTAGCTTGTTGTATATTGAATTTATTAAAATGGGGGAAATTTCCTTAGTAAATTTTTTCTGGAGTAAGGAGAAACAAGATTTTTTTGTTGTTATGTTAAAGATTTAATTGTGTGTGTGTGTGTGATTATGTTGGGGGTGTTTGCACACCTGTTGTGTTTGTGAATGCCAGAAGATGGTGCCAGCTGTTCTGTTAATAAGCCTCTGAGGCAGGGTCTCCCCTGAACTTGGCTATGGTGGAAGTTGGCAGACATCAGTGATTCTCACATCTCTGCCCTTGGAGCTGGGCTGCAGGTACTTTGGGGTGCTCAGCTTTCTGTGGGGTGCTGAGATCTGAACCTTATCCCGGTGATGGTGGGGCAAGCACTCTTTACTACTGAATCCTCTTTCCAGCTTTCATTCCGATTCTTTTTTTTAATCTTTTGAGACAGGGCCTTGTTATTGAATGGTCTTCCTAAATATGGCTCATAAAAACCCTTAATATTACGTTCTTATTTTTGTGTTGGGGGAGTCATAAATGTCTTGGCCCATGTTTAGAAGTCAGAGAACTTTACGTTCTGGCAAGTGCCTTTACCTGCTGTGCCATCTCATCGATATTCTCAATACCATAAAGCTCTTGAGTTTTCTTGCACTAAATCTCTGTAGCAATAGGCATTCTTAAGGGGTTCACAAAGGAAGTAAGGTGACTTTAAGAAAGAGAAACTTAGGGTGGGGAAACAAGAATAGTAGGTATGAATCAAAGGTGGCTTTGTTTAGAAAACATTTGTATTCTTTAAAAACAACTATACTTTTGTGTGATTACCTTCTTGGTTCATAGTCTGCCAGTGAAGCTACTGTGAAGAGAGTGAATATCTTAAGTGACATGCATTTGCGAAGTATCCGCACGAAGTTGATGCTGATGTCCAGAAATGAAGAGGCCACTAAGCATTTAGAAGTGAGTGAGTTTACTTTTTTTAACCTCCCATTTATTTCAGTGTATCTTGAGTCTTCTGTGGCTCAAACTGCTTGACCATTACAGAATGCAACCTAGGACGTGGGGTAATATCTGGAATCCTTTAAAACGCTGGTTTTCTATTCTTTTATCAAATACAACTTTTGTTGTTGTTAAAGCTTCAGAATTTTACTGTTGCAGGCTGGAGGGCAGATTGCAAAGAGCTCAAGAGAGCAATAACTGGAGAGCTGGAAAAGCTGATTTCCTTTCTTCCGTTGAGTTCATTACTCTGTTCATCAGTTGTCCCTTTGGCTCACAGTGCTAGGAAAGCATGGCATTAGCATGTGGCACCTCACATAGCATGTGGTGAGGAATATTTGTCCTGTCTTTGCTTTTCTCTCCTGTCGTGGCTCTGTTTTCCTCCTGTTCACTGTCACCCATAGGGTGTGCTTCTTTCTCCTACTCTTGCTCAGGTACAAGTTAAGAAATGTGTGTTTATTGTTAGGGTGAATTGGTGACTGTCTTTTTTGAAATGTTGCGAACAAAAGGATACGTGAATTTTTTTAAATAATCATGTGAATGGGATAACTGCCAAGTCTGCTTGTGATAAATTGCTTTAGAATTAGTTTTTCTGTGTCCAGGATTAAATAGATTGATGAAATAATGTGTTATCCTTTCATTTTATGATCAATTTCCTTTATTCCATAAGAAACTGATTTTTTGACCATGTTCAACTTAGATTTTTGTTTCAAATTTAAACAAATGTAAAATATTTATTATGTTAGCTTTTTAAATGTGTGATCATTAGTGTTAATGTACTTACATTCTTAGTTACCATTTTCTAGAACCTGCCATACCGTAAAACTGAAATTTTTACATTAACAGACACTTATCCAGACTCCACTTTCTCTTCGTTTCTTTTGTTCTTAAGAACAGAATTGCCTTGGGACCCCTCTGTCTCTGTCTCTCAAGTACTTGGCTTGTAGTTGTCTGCTGCATGCTCAGCTACATTTCTTCTTTGGGGAGGGGTTTGCTGTTTTCGAGGCACAGAGAACAGTTCGGACCTTGGGTATGCTTAGTTACAGCTGGGCTCTCCTGGTCTTTTCTCCTGATTTCTGTACACTCGGTTCTTCATGTATTTGATTGTACACTTAGTAACTTGTGCTGGCAAGATAGGGGTGGTGAAGTTAATGTACATTGTAGCTTGTGTCCCTCTTTTAAGACTGATACTGTATTGTGTGTGTGTGTGTGTGTGCCATGTTTTGTTTATCCTTTTGTTAGTTGATGGATTTTTTTTTTCCTGCTTCCTTCCTTATATCTAGTTTATTTTGAATTGGTACAATAAACATCAGTACACAAGAACCTGTTTTGTTACCGGGGTAGTAAGTAGCACATGTCTGTAATCCCAGTACTCTGAGGAGGAGAAAATTAAACTTATCTTCCTTTGCTATGTAGTGAAGTTCAGGCCAGCTCGCACTTCACTGGACCTTGTTTTAAAGAATTTTTTTTTAAATAGAGAATCTTTATTGTTTGTCAAAATACCCCAACTTGTCTCTCTTAACTAGTGCACAAAACAACTTGCAGCAGCTTTTCATGAAGAATTTGTTGTGAGAGAAGATTTGATGGGCTTAGCCATAGGAACACACGGTAGTAACATACAGCAAGCCAGGAAAGTTCCCGGAGTTACCGCCATTGAACTAGATGAAGATACTGGAACCTTTAGAATCTATGGAGAGGTGAGTTGTCTGCTTCCTGATTTCCACCCATTTCATCACATTAGCATTGTCCTTTAACATCCTTTATCAGGAATTTCACTTGTAATTGAAACACTTTTAAGGTAAAATTTTCTCCTGTGAAATTGATCAGTCCTGTTACTGAATTTACTTAATAAGGTGACCAATTTTACATTAGGGAAACAAGTTTTTTTTTCCTCTGGGTAATAGTATGTTTTATTAATCAGGAAAGATTCTTTAACATCTCTTTGCTTCATTACCATTACAGGTAATTTATCCATATAGTTTTTATTGTTTACTGAATGAGTCAAACTGCCAGTGATAATGTATTGGTTGCTGTTCTTACCGACAAAAATGACATAAAGAAGGAAAGGAGTGTTAATCTGTCCAAGCCTCACTAGCCCATGGTGATTGAGGATGTCACAGGCAGGGGCTTGAGACAACTGGTCATATTCGAATCTATGGAAGGAAGACGAAGAAGACGTGTGTGCAGCTCAAGCTAGTTTTCTCCTTTTTTTGCAATCTGGGCCTCATCCTTGTGTTACCCATATTTTGCTGTGTCTTCCCAGCTCCGTTAACCTAATCAAGATAATTTCTCATAGGCATGCTGAAGGCTTGTCTCCATGGTGATTACAAATTTTGTCAAGTTGACTATAAATCACCACAGAAACGTTGCCATATGACCAGAATTTCAATAATACTTAGCCACTGATTTATTGTGACATTCCAGAGATAAATTTCTTAGTTTTTAAAGAAAAAAAATCAGGTGTTATAGCATGTGTGCATAATCCTGGCACTTGGAAGGCTGAAAAAGGATGTAGCTTAGTTATATATAGTGTTTGTCTAGGATTTGTGGTGCTCCAGGTTCAGTTCCTAGCACAGTGAGTGATAAAGCAAGCCCATTTTAAAAAAAACTTTACATGTTTATGTATTTTGTAATTTTTTGTAACTTTTGTGGACACCTTTGAGCAATAGTTATTAAAAAGGAAACATTTCAAGAGAAAATAACTTAAGAACTCCCAGTCTCTTGACATTATAATCATTAGAATTTATAAATTTTAGTAATATAATCATCTTTTTAAAGAAGGTTTTCTTCTTTTTTTTTAACTTTATTCATTTGTGGGGGGGGAGCTGTGTGTCCCTATGGAAGTCCAAGGGTGACTTCAGGAATCACCTTGGATTGCTTATCTACTTTTTTTTGCTTTTCTCTGGGATTCCCAGGCTCCACCCAGCAGGGCCAGAACTGCCATTTCTGCCTGGTGTTGGCTTTTTTACATGGGACCTGGGATCCGAACTCAGGACCTTCTGCTTGGGAGGCAGAGTCTTAACCCGCCCTCATCAAATAATTTTAAGAATGTTTCTGGGGAGAAAAGCCAAACAGCTTTGAAATAGAATCTCACTGTGTAGCTCTGATTGTCCTGTTAGGTAGACCAAGCTAGCTTCAGTTTGCCAGTGACGGATTCTCTCTTGCTCTCGCTCTCACTCTTTTTCTCTCATTGGTGCTATTTTTTAAATGACTTAACTTGATAGGTCCTTCTAGTGGTAACAAATAATGATTCCTAATTTATTTTCATTTGGGTTCTGTATCACTCTGGGTGTTTTCTGTCTCCCATCTAGAGTTCTGAGGCTGTGAAAAAGGCCAGAGGCTTCTTGGAGTTTGTAGAGGATTTTATTCAAGTTCCCAGGAACCTTGTTGGTAGGTATTTGACAAGTGGTAAATGTGACTGCTGCTTATATAAATGAACTTCCTTTGATACAATATTATAGTTTACCTTTACTTCAATAATGTGGACTCTTTGGTCTTAATGTTATATGTGACACTGTGTCTTTTATTTTCTCATGTAGAAAGTAACATGTTATGTACAGTGACTCTCACAGTATAGTGGTCACTATGAGACCATACTTTGCACAATCCTTTTTCCTATTTTCCCTTTAATGTCTTTTTTTTTTCATTCACATGCCCACCAAAATTATGATAGTAGGTCTTGAGAAGGTGTTTGTGATAATTGTTTTCTTTTGTTTAGTGCCAAAGAAAAAATAACTCTGGACTAACAATAGGTTAATAAACTTCTACACAGTAGGTCCTGATAAATATTTGGTTATTGCAAAGGCTTAGAATAAGGTAAGATGTCACGGGCAGGATCATCACAGTGACACAGGGAAGGTTCACCATTTGTCACCATCGATGGAAATTGTTGTACTTGTGAATTATAAATACTTATTTGCTTATTTTGAAATATATATTATGGAATATTTAAATGAGAATTTTATGTATTACCTCTCAAAGTGATTATTGTCAAATCATTAAAAACCTTGGTTGTTTTCACTTTTTAAAAATTTTTTAAAAAATTTTGTCTTAGTTTACAAGCATACTAAGTACTTATCCCTCTGCCTCCTCTTTTCTCCATTCCTTGCCTTCCTTCCCTTTCCTCCCTTTCTTTTGTCAGTCCTTCCCACTGTTGCCCTCCTGCCTGTCTGCTTCTGTGGGCCCCAGAGTTCCCTCTGAATTGTCTACTCTTGCAGGGGGCAGGTTCAGGCCTCTATGGCATACTAAATTGCCTCTCTTCAGGCCACCCCACTGATAGAAGGATTTCCCTCTACTCATCCAGCTTCTCTCTTGAGTTCCTTGATAGTCTGTGGGGTCTTGTTGGTATGTCACTCGTCCTGCAGATTTGGTGAAGACAAGTCTCATTGCAGTGAGTTTCTGGATGCAGCAGCCTTGCCTTGAGTGGAATGTCTTGTCCAACAGTGGATCTTCCCATCTTTAAATCCTTAAAATATTACCTACCTCTCCCTCTTCTGTGAGGTTCCCTGAGCCTTAGGCTTAAAGTTACAGTTAAGCCAACATTTTTTTTTTGCACCTTTATATTCCTTTTATTTATTTATTTTTTTAAGCCAACATCTTAACGCAGAGTGTTAGTTAATGGTAGTTATTTACATACCCTGTGTCTGCTTCCTTGCCTTGGGAAGCCGAGCCAAGCCTGGATCCTCGTGCGTGGTTGGCAAGTGCCGTGCCACGGGAAGATGTTCCCTGCTTTTGCTTTTCAGGTCTACTTGAGGCAAATGGGCAACTTTGGGCGTATGTCAGGTGTAGTGACTGTCCTTAGCAATAAATGTGAAGTACCAACATAGTGTGTGAAGTTGCCATGAGGGGGCTATAAAAATTATCATTCCTTTTGCTTATTTGTGTTCCGAGAAAGTTATTTCAGTCTGTTTTGTTTATTTATGTGATGAGGTTTATTTACCTTTAGAAAACAAATTATTGTCTATAGGTTTGTCATTTGTCACACCCTGTAAAATAAGCAAATTGGGAAAATACCTGAAATGTTTTTCTTCCTCAAAGATTTTCTTTTGGCACTTAAGAAACAGTATAGGGCTGAGATGTGTAGCAAAATTGGTAAGTGCTTGTGGGGCAAGAGTGAGGACCTCAGTTTGGATCCCCCAGCACCTCCATAAAGGCCAAGTAGCTGTGAACATCTCACACTTGTGCTAGAGAGATGCTCTCCCAACTGCTCTAGCAGAATCAGTGAGTCGCAGACTTGGCTGGAGGCCTGTCTGAAGCAGGAGGTGCAGAGGCAGGGCAAGGTGGGTACAGGCCGACCTCTGGCTTCCACCTCTGCCCATAGTCATGCACTCGGGAGAATAGTATCACCTGCACAAGGACTCATTTCTTGGATTTCACCTACTAGTAGTAACATGAAAAGCTTTTTGGGTCTGCTCAAACATTTGGATAGGAATAGCATCCTCCCAATCAGAGCAGACTCCACTTTCAACAGTTGGTGGCGTTCTGTTCACTAACAGGAGTTGAGGTATAAAGAAATGGAAGGATTTGCAGAATTTCAGTATGCATGGTTTAAAATTATCAAATGTTGATTGTCAAATGAAATATCCATTGACTTAAAAAAGCTGTTTCGGAATTGTTGATATGTTGATTTAAATAAATTTAATCCTTGCTATGACTAAACCCTTGCATTGGTAGCTGCTCTGTAAAGCACCATGTAACTTTTCGAGTGTCCACACTTGAAAAAGATTTCTATGGTTAGGATTTGAAAAGGGATGTGAGTTTTCTTTTCAGCTCTACAATTCTCAAGAGTTCGTGATGTCAATCAACACTAAATAAGTAAAACAGGATGTGATTCTTCAGTTTTCATTACAGTAGTGAGAGTGCACATTGAGTCTCTCGTCCTCTCTCCTGCTTTGTGTGGCTTTGGTTTGAGTTACTTATGTTCTCTAAGAAGCACACATAAGAAGGAACTATTTCATGTTAATGAGATATGCAGATTTAAATTTTTCTATCATGTATCTGGAAAGCACTGCTTTGCCCCTGGCTTTGTCCTTGGGAAATGGAGGACTTCTGGCATTGACCCCTTCCCACCATCCCAAATCAAGAAGAAAATATGTTAACGTTAATTTCACAGTGGATCAAAACATTTCACCTCTTAGAAGCCATCTCTAATTGCTTCTTTACTCTATCCCTTCCAGCATTTGTACCCAGTGCTCAATTTATACTGCAGATCTGCTTCAATTTGTCAATATCTGGAATTTAAACTGTGAAATGTTAATATTAAAATATTGAAGGTCTCTGAAGGACCAGGTGAGCCTTCAGCTAGTTACCTGAGGAGGCTCTCAGGGGCGAGACTGCTCACCACTGGCCAGCTCCAGGAGCTGTAATGTTGATAAACTTACATTTGTTTTCTTTTATAAAAGGAAACCATTTTTTATGTTTAAGTTTTATTAAACTTTGTGTGTGTGTGTGTCAGTCAGTCAAAGGGCACTATGTGTTCCTGTGTTTGACCAAGGGTGACTTCTGGAATCATCCTGGATTGCTTCTACCTCCTTGCTTTGCTCTAGGATTTCTCAGGCTCCACCTACCAGGGCCAGAAGTTGCAGGCCACTGCTCTTCTGTCTTTTTACCTGGGACCTGGGATCCAAACTTAAGACCTTCTGCTTGGGAGGCAAAGTCTGCATTCCTGAGCCAGCTCTCCAGCCCTTATCTTTATTTTTCAGAGACATATGCTCATTTTTGGCTGAGTCGAGAATGGAGCTGCTGCTTGAGCCTCGTGTTGTCAGTGAAGGCTACTGAGCTCACTGCTCAGAGTCCTATGAACAACTTTTAAGTGGAGACTAATGATGGACCTGAGGTCTGCTAGCAGGACCTCGAAGGGACTCCCCTTTGGAAAGCTTTTGCTCTGTTGGCTTGTCAGCAGTGTTCCCTTGCGAATACTTCACTTTTGTTTACTTTCAACCAAATTAATCTTTTGTGGAAGTAATATAGTAAAAAAAAAAATCATGATACGGATTTGATACCAGTCCATGTGCCTCAGGAACGTGCCAGGACATCTTTGTTAATAAGTGACAGTGCATGATGTTTCTTTGCTTACTCTTCATTATGGGAAAGAGGGTTTCATGCTCCCTGTTAGTTTCTCCTTTAGTTATTTGCTGTATGTTCAATAACTTGACAGATGTACAAATGAATTAGAAAGTAAAATTTTTGTCATTCTAGAGTATTTCATCATAACCAGAACAGCAAGATTGTTGTGTGTGGTATGTACCTGAGTAGCTGAAGGACTTAGAAACTTTGCTGAAGTATATTTCTGAAATATGTAAACATTAACTTTAACTGGAATTTTTATTTATTGTTTTTGAGTCAAACCTTTTATACAAATAGAAACTTAAAGATTAACTTGTTTGTGTGTATGTAATTTGTGTGAATGTTGTATATTCAAACGTGATTAAGTTTATACTACTGTGCCAAATAAAAAAATAAAAATAGCTTTTTCTTTTGACAGAGCTTTGAAATGGATTGGAATTGTTATTCTTCAAATGTAAAAATGGTACTTTTTTAAAAAATGGCTAGACTTTGAAAAAAATCTGCCTGTGAGCATTGTCAGTTTCAGTTAATGACCTTAGGAATATTTACAAACTTTGTTTCAGACCAAGATCATTCCCTGAAAGTTTGTTTGCTGGTTATAATTTGATAGCAAGTTTACTCACATATTATCAACAGTAGCAGAATTTGTTTTATTTAAACATATTTGTTTTCTTTTATAAAAGGAAAAGTAATTGGAAAAAATGGCAAAGTTATTCAAGAAATAGTGGACAAGTCTGGTGTGGTTCGGGTAAGAATTGAAGGCGACAACGAGAATAAACTCCCTAGAGAAGACGTAAGTGTTTGAAGTGTGCTGCTTATCTGCCTGTTTTTATGTTAATTCCTTGGTTGACTCTGATATCTTTGTTGCATAACATACAGCCAGTTATTCTAGTTTTTAAAAATTCTGTTAGTTGTACTAGTCACATGTTAGTGCACAAGTCATTTTTCACTTATGTGGGCCTTGGTTCTGGTGAGCAGTAACAACAGCACAGTCTCACACTTCTTGAACTTTTTGCAGAATCTGAAAACACCGATCATTTCTTTTGTATTTTTTCAGTTTATGTGTGTGCGTAAATGTGTCTCTGTGTGTGTATACATATATGTGTACTTAATCATATTCCTTTCATCTTTCCTTATCCCCATCCCGCCAAATTGCTTCTGGTCTGCCTCCCTCCCTCCCTTCCTCTTTTTTTTTTTTTTTTTTTTTTTTGCATTTAATTGGGTTGCTTGCCTAGGTGGGAGGTTATTTACTTGAGCAGAGTTAATTTTTCAGTGGTTACATATCACTTAACTCCTTCCAGTCCTTGCTGTAATGTTGATGGACCCAGTCTTGTGCTGAGTTTATAGTGCAGCAGCCTTGTCATGTCCAGAAGATAACATTTCATGGCTTCCTTCTTGTCTTCTCTGTCGTGTTTCCTCAGCTGAGGAGGGGGTGGTATTGCTGTATTCATTAGGACCAAGCATTTATGCTCAGCACTTTGAGGAGTTATAAGTCTGTGCATTAACTCTTACACATAACAAACAAGCTTATTTGACCTGAACTGAAAGCAGCACTGTGTATGGATATGAACGTAAATCCTGGAAAGGTGTTTTGACACGTGTCTTCTGCAGAGCAGTAGTAGTACCTCCCTCCAGCCCTGTGACCTCCCCAGCCAGGTTTTTAGTACCAGAAGTGGGTTCCTCCTGTGGAGTGGGCTTCATCCAGTCACAAAGCATGATTACCCCTGTAACAGCCATGTCGCTATCGTGCCAATAAATCTTGGCATTGGCTGTTTCTTAATTCCAAAAGCTTTGATGTTTCTATTGATAGTCACATTTCTCATGTGTAAGTGGAAGAGTTTGCTCTTACTCTTTGTCTGGACATTTTTATTTACAGAACAAGCCCTTCCGTGACTTTGCTTCACTGTATGCTTTATGTTCATGTCACTAATGCCATGTGCTTTGTGTGTTAAGAGTTTTCTTGTGCTTTCTAAGATGTCACAACCTGTAGAACAGGTTCTTATTTATTTCTGCATCTTAGCACAGATATTAGTGTTGAAAAATTGTTATTTGGAATGAGGTCATATAAAGTTGGCTGCCCCCTTTGATTTTTTTTTTTGAAAGTTTGGACAAACTATTTTGGCTTTTAGCTGTAAAACTTGGATAATGTTTCCTTAGGATGAATACTAAATAATTTTATTTAAAGAATACACAATATAGTCTAAGAAAAATGATAGTTTACTTTTAGGAGTTAGTTTTCTTCTTTTTCATTCAGTTTGCATCTGTTGTACCTTCATGCTAATTTCTGGCACACTGCCAAGAATTTCTCCTCTTTTTTTTCTCGTTCTTTTGTTTTTGCCTGTCTCAGAGTGAGCTATGCTCACTTCCTGTGCAATGCTTCACAGCTGTTTAGCTGCTACTTTTCTACTTGGTTAGAATTTTTTAAAATTACTTTGAAAATGAAGAGATTCCTATTTAGAACCAAACTTGGATCTAGTCTATTTGAACAGCTTGTGAATTGCTGTCTAGTAAACAAGTGACGGCAGTGCATGACCTCAAGTTCACTTCAGCTTGTCTTGCACACCAGGATTTCACTTGCCTTCCTAGATTTCTTCCCTCCTCTTATTCAGAAACAAAGCAAGCTTCTCTTTTCAAAAACCTAATAGTTCCTTTATTTTTGCATTGAGTAAATAATAACAATGGTCTTAGACTTTATGGCCAGGAATATTCCTTCCTCTGGAGATACCCAGCATCTCTCCCTCCCTCGTGTATGATTGTTTTTGTGTATGATGTTTTGTGGTGGTGGTGGGGTCTAGGTGCACATGTAGGGGTCAGAGAAAAACTTTGTGGATTTGATTCTTTCTTCTACTTGTGGGTTCCGGGGATCAGGCTTGTGCAGTAAGTACCTTTACTTGCTAAACCATCTGAGCAGCCCAAGGTTTTCCTGCTTGCTTGCCTTGCTTGCTTGTTTTTTCCAGCTAGAGTTGTTACTCTCTGATTTCAGTTGGCTTTTACTTTTGGTGATGTCTTGCCACACTCAAGCCTTCCAGTGCTGAGACTGAGGGTGTTTGTCATGGTTCCAGGGTCAGTATCTTTTAAGGATGGCATATTTTAGGGATAACTTGCCATAAGTTATTTGTTGTTAGGTTGTGTTTTTAAATGTATTTTTAAACAATTTTTTAAGTTCTAGTAGTTTTTATGCATAACTTTTAGAGTAAAAAGTGCAGTAGAACTTTGCATACTTTAGAACACTTGATCAAATGAAAGCAGAAGAGTGGCAGCCTCTAGGTGTGAGCTGAAACATACATGAGGCCAGATACACTTTTCAAATTGCACCTCAAGAATCTGTGTGATCAGAGTTCAAGTCTACTTCAAGGGATTCTTTTATGAGGAAAGTCAGAACATTAGATTTAACTACAAATCAGAACTGATTTTTAAAATCATCTGAGATAAAAAAATAAAGTTTGCATTTCATTATTAGGTATGTGTGTATATGCCAGAATTTGTGTGCTGCTATATATTCCATGGTGAATGTGAGAATTAGTTGTGTTTTCTACCATGTAGGTTTCAGGATTGATCTCAAGTGGCAGGTGCCTTTGCCCACCTAGCCATTTAGGCCTGAGCTAAGTATTTCTTAAATTTTTAACACTGAAAGATAAATTGTAGCAAATAAGACGTTGAAAAATGTGTTACTTCAGATTAACTGCTGTGTGTTATAGAAACATATTTTCCAACATATACACTGTATGTTGAACTCCTGCTGGAACATTCTTAAGTGTTGAGGACATTGTTCTTTTTTTCAGGGGATGGTTCCATTTGTGTTTGTCGGCACTAAAGAAAGTATTGGCAACGTGCAAGTTCTTTTAGAGTATCATATTGCTTATTTAAAGGTTTGTATATGAATCTTATTGCATCTTTATTAATGCATTTATTATAAACATAAGATATCCATATACTGAGTGTGATTGAGCAAATTTCTAACATTTAAATATTTTTAATTCTGCTTCAGTTTTGCCTAGTTTTTTGTTTCTTGAGAATTCATTGTGCTGACAGTCTGAAAGCACACTTTTGAACTTTCTTTTGAACTTTTTTGAAAATTTCTTTTGAAGTTTTCCTGCCTGGCATTCTAGGTTGATGATGTTGTCTTCTGCTCTTCTACTTTTCAGCTAAGAGCTTTGTCTAGACATCTTACCTTTACATCTTACAGAGAATCCAGCTTCTGAATGATCTAGTCTGCCAGCCTATCTAAGTTATATACTACTTTGTTAGGAAAGTAGCTTGTTGGTAATATTTTCATAGATAGTCCTTATATCTCATTTAGCAGATTGTTAAAAATATAGTATTAATATGTAGTTTTAGTAACCACTTAAACACCAGAGTTAAGTCTCTTTAAAAGGAAGAGTATGTCTTTAATATTGTATGATGATTGCATTAAATTTAATACTCTTTAAAATACCCACTGTTGAATTTAACCAGAAAAGAATCTTATGAATTGTGTGTACTAGGAGTTCAGTACAGATTTACCAAACATAGCCCTGCCTTTAGGCTTTAAGAAGACAGAAAGGTTAAAGATTGTTTACTCTTCTTGTTCTGATTGTAGGAAGTGGAGCAGCTAAGAATGGAGCGCTTGCAGATTGATGAACAGCTGCGACAGATTGGTATGGGTTTCAGACCTTCTTCCAGCAGAGGGCCTGAGAAAGAGAGAGGATACACCACTGATGAAAGTACCGTCTCTTCTGTACAAGGTTCTAGGTCTTATAGCGGAAGAGGCAGAGGTCGTCGGGGCCCTACTTACACCTCCGGTTATGGTAAAAAAACAAAAAACACCACATTTTTTATTGTTACAGTTTAGATGCTGTACTACATTCTGTTAGTTAACTCTAAATTGGTTTGAGAGTGGAAGGGAGTTCTGAGATAGACTGCTATTTATGACATACTTTGTACTAGTAACAGTAAAAGTTTTATAATTTTCAAATACTTGTGTAATAAAAGCATGTTTTAAGTTGGTAGCATATTTCATTTTAGATACTTATAAGCGAGTTAGGTAATACTTCCGTACATTTCCTAGTGAAATCCTAGTAGTGGTGACACTGTTACCTGTAAGAAGTAAAAGTAAGAATAGGTGAATCAGTAGACCAAGACTGTATAATCTGTGCTAAATTTGACAGTATATACACATGCATAGATTTTATTTAACAGATTTGAGTAATGTATCCAGTGAAATTATTTTGTATAATACCATCTTCCTTAGAAAGAAGATTTGAAAAGGCACACTAATGAATGTTTTACAAACAGGGTCTGTTTTCACTGTAAAGATGGGGTCTGATCTGGGTAGGAGCAGATTGGTAGACTGGTGGTAGCTACAATCCTCTAATACTAAATTCTTGTTTATTCTTATTTAGCTTTGAAGTTGTTCCATGTTTCTACATTTGGACTTGGATCTTAGCAGTAACCTGATTCTACACCCACCCCATCTTTTCACTTCTTCGCCTTTTCTTTGCTGTCCACTCAACGTTCATCGAGGAGCGTTGAAGTGATGCAGGTTTCCACTGTGCATCCTTCAGCTTTGGCTGATGGTGCTAGAATTACACTGAGCTTGTGCTGTTTGGTCTGTTGTATAGGTGGAAGGTTGGGTTCCTGCTAGTGTGGTTTGGTTTCCATTTTCTCAGTGCTCTCCATCTTTGTCTACACTACATGGAAGTCTGAGAAACAAAACTCCAGTGCAGAGGAGCTCAACATGTAAAAGACCAGGGATTGTTTCCTTTTGCTGTAACACAAGTGTTTAAATAGAAATCATATGTGTTCTTACTGGGTTTTTTTTTTAAACCTATACTAGCACATTAATATAGAAGTAGTTTTTGGATAGAGCGAGGAATTAAAGTTGACAATCACCTGACAGTGCTGACTGGTGAGATCAGGATAGACAATAAACTTATTGGAGACAGAAACGATAAGGCAGAAACGGACACAAGTTTTTCAGTAGGAGGCAGAGTCACCTTTTCTGAACTAGTAATGCCACACTTCTTGGAGTAGTTTGGTGAAATGAACATTTGAATTTAGTGCTGTATGCTCTTTGAATACTTACTTTATCTGAATGATTTTTAGATAACATTCTTTAAGAAGTGTTTCACAGTTAAATCTCTGAATTTTGAAAATTAACTTTTTCTGTTTTAATGACTGAAAAATGGGTCTTAAAATTGATTTTATCTTTCATGTGATAAAATTTAGCATTTTTAAACATGTTTTTAACATGCATCCCTTGGAAATGCTCTGATATTTAGAAGTTATGATATTAAATTTGATTCAAACAGTTGTATTTATTTGACTAATTAGGATTTAGATGAGAGTCATGATTTTTGGAGTTTTCAGGGGATTTTTTAGATGCAGCATTGAGAGGTTGGAGTGGTTTCAGCAGAGCACCAGTTTGCTGTTGCTCTTCGTAAACAACACAAGCCTAGAGGCATAGGAAGCACAGGGGTTTGTTTTGTTTTGTTTTTGTTTTGTCTGTAGGTCTGAAAGCCAACCTGCATCTTAGTATGCTAGACCTCTTAAATTGTCAGCCTGACTATAGTTTTCTGCTCTCTGAATGGTCAAAGTTTCTGGAGACCACTTCTGTTGCTTAGCTTGCCACCACCTGCCTGTGATCCATAGTGCCAGTTTCTGCAGATTCCTTCTCGTGTTCACCTACAGTTATGCCTGTGTCTAGAGGACAACCTTGAGTGTTCATTCTTGCCTCTTCACTTTGTTTGGGATTGGGTCTGTATGGCTGCTGCAGTCTAAGCAAAGCATAAGTAAGCTCAGATTCTCCTGTATCTACACCTCCTATTTCTCCGGGCAACTTGGGAGATTATAGATGGTTATGTTGGTTCTGAGGTTCTGGTTTCAGGCCCTTACACTTCCATGGCAAGGACTTTTACCCACTATGCTATTTCCCCAGACTGATTCTTCACTTATAAAGACCCATGCGATTGATTTTCCTCAACCTCTGCATATTATAAGATAATCTCCTCATCTCATGGTCTGACCTTGTGCTTATAAAGTTCTTTTTTGTGACGATAAAAAGCACTTAAATACTACTAACCAGATCATGCCACTTTTCTTTGTTAGCTTTACCAATTAAATAATAGATTCAGGCAAAGCCTGAAGAGTAACATCCTTCTGCTCTGGGTTAGGTAACAGTATACTGTACTCCACTTTCATAAACTGTTCACAATAAATTGCTTGCACTTTTAACAGTCACATGCCCAATTAATAAAGTATTTTTTGTCATTTGGAGAAATACATTTTAAAGGGACATATTTATTTCCTTCCATGAGATTATCACCCCCCCCCAGAAAAACTGAGTAAAAATTAGCTTGATATTTTCTTTCCTGAGCCTTTGTTGAGTTGTTGTTTAGTTCTTCCCTTGTTTCCTTTTCTGGAGAGGGGAACACCTTACAGTGGTGTTGGTTCCTTTGAGAGACTGTCATTGGTCCCTCTATTTCATCGTTGCTCTGTTTGTACAGAGCTCTGTTGTTATGACATTACCAAATGCTTAATGAAGTTTTTTAAGTCTGGTATTAGATATTTCATCACTTATATTTGGGAGTTAAGCAGTGACCTTCAAAATTATACAGCAATCTCATTTGTCAATGGAAATATTTTATACATATTACTGGGCTCTGGAAATCATTTGGCAGTAAGTTCATAGAGGAAAAAGCCAACACCACATTCTGATAGATGTACAGTGCTTTCAACGAAAAAAGACAGGCGATCTGAAGCTAAAAATCAGTCCTGAAGGAGGTACATTTAGATACAGAATAGAGGGAAGGAAGAAGTAGCATGCCAAGTCAAGGAAGAATAGTAATGAATATTGTAACTGTTGATTAGTCTGCAGATACAACAGTTTAATCACACTATAACGGTGGTATTGCACATACTCTGAGATAGTTGGCAGTGTTTACATTGTAAATGCTGCCATTAAAATAGGCTGAAGAGAGTGTTAGAAATGCTCTGTGCAAATTTAGTGTTGTGTTGGATTTTTTCATTTTGCCTGGTTATACCTTCTGTTGTGTTACATATTTCATGTATAGTCCTTGAAAAATACATTCCCTGCCTTTACCAGCATTAAGAAGTATCCTTATTTTGGAGATGTTAAAATGTTAGAAAAATACACCTTAGAGACAGTTAAATGTCTCTAAGTAATGGCAGAATTACAGAGAATTAATTTCATCTGTGAGATTGTTTTTATTAGATCTTAGGAAAGTACTTACTGTATTAGTGATCCAGTTAGTGGAAATGGGCAGAAACTGTTAATGATCTTTCTGTATTGAATTTGTACGCTTTTATAACTGTTCAGTTCATACTGACTAGTGGGTATCGTATTATTAATGTATTAACATTTAGATATTCAATTACAGATTTGTGTTTTCATTTTGTTTTCTTTGAAACAGCAATTTCTGTGCTTATTTTAAAATGATACTTTCTAGGTGAATATTTTGAAAAATGTTAAGCATCTTTTTTTGTATATGTATCTGTGTAGCATCTAATGGGTTTTATGACCTCTTCTTTCCAAGGTACAAATTCTGAGCTGTCTAACCCATCTGAAGCAGAGTCTGAACGTAAAGATGAGCTGAGTGACTGGTCCTTGGCAGGAGAAGATGATCGAGAGAGCCGGCATCAGCGAGACAGCAGGAGACGCCCAGGAGGAAGAGGCAGAAGTGTTTCTGGGGGTCGAGGCCGTGGTGGGCCGCGTGGTGGCAAATCCTCCATCAGTTCTGGTAGTTTTTTGCATTCTGTCAGCACCCTTTCTTTATAAACCACGTAACCTTCAAAAGTCAGTTCCTCCTTTGGGATTGCCCATTCTTGGAAATTCTTGAGTCATCTTACTATCTAGAATACAGGAGACTATATAGTAGTTACTATTGGAAATTTTAGAGTGTTTATATAGCAAAAGTTTACTTTGGTGTGTTCAGATCAGATTATAGTTGACTTTTTTTTTTTAATGCTTTTGAGAATCATGTATCCCTTTGGTGTGGACTTGTTAGGTCTTACTGTCTCAGGAATTTTGGGGATGTGTGTATTTGTTTACTAAATAGATCCAAAGAAATTTCAAGCACTGCAGATTATAAATACTTGATGTGTTTAATATTAAAAATTATCTGCAGAGCCAGTGAGAAGATTCTTTGTAGGTAAAGGAGCAAGCCTGACAACCTGAGTTTTATTCAAGTCCATATGGTAGGAGGAAAGAACCCAAAAGTTGTACCCACGATCATTTGCATGCAGAGGTACATTCACAGGATGAAGGATGGATGTATAGATAAGTAGATGCATAGAGTAGATGGTGATGGAAATGTTGGACAGGTAGAATATACTGTGCACTATTGGGAACAACATTCTGCAACTAATTTTTAAAAGAATTCTATTGAGGAATTGAACTATAAAGAGGTGTAGAGATGACTAAAGCTTTTTAATATCATTGGAATTTTTCACTTAATGCTTTAAGTTACATGTTTTCTGCATTCTTTCAGAATATGATAGAGGAGAGAGTTCCCATTATTTTTATAATCCACAATTCTTAATGTTATACCTATTAGATATGAAGTATTTTATATATAGGAAATATGTCTTTCTGATCAAAATACATCATAAATCACAAAATTTTTTTAAATGGTTTTCTTTAGTCCCATCATAGTTTTTACAGACTTTCAGAAAATTTTTTGACATTTAGCTATATGATGCCCCGTTGGTACTATAAAATTACTTTGCTTGAATCAAAATGTATTTTACTTGGGATATGCTTGAGAAGATGCTAGTTCGTTGGCTGTTGCCAAAGAAATCTAGGAGGAATTTCTGTGATTAGGGGAATTTCTTTTGTAATTTGATTCTTGGAATCAGTCAATGATAGTCATTTTTCTTAGTGTATCTCAGATACACTAAGTTCCACTTTTCTTAGTGTATCTCAGATACACTAGTTCCACTTTCATGCTTGTTTTTTAAGGTTGGAATATAAGTCCGCATATTTGATTTTGCATAACCAGTTTTAATTTTGCCTGATTTAGTTCGCTGTTCTGATTGCTTCAGTTTGAAGTTAACTGGTTTCTCTTAGGTCTTTCTCTTAGGGTGTGGGTGCTGAGCTGGAAATAGTCTCATAGCAGCAGCACCAAAGAGCAGCAGTCACTGTAAACTCTGTAAGAAAAGCACTCAGGATAGCTGACTCCCATCACTTTTTAGCCTCTGAGTAGGATTACTTTAGAATGTGAATGTTGGAGGTAGTGGATAATATGCTACTTTTTGGTGCACTCTTCAGTGTCCATGGGGGATTGATTTCGTGATCCCCAACAGAGAAAAAGACATTCAATTGAATGCTTTATGGAAGATGCTGCCATGTTGACATTCCATATGCTTTCCTGTCTTCTCTAGATTACTTACAGTAACTACTACTGTGTAAATGCCAAGTAAATGGCTAAAGTATATTTAGGAAATGCTAACAAGAAAAAGAATGAGGTGTGTGGTAGAGATAAAATTATCCCCTGCAGATATTTTTGATTTTGCTTAGAATACAGTGGGGTGAACCTGTTTTTTCCAATTTCGGAGGAAATGTTAGGAAGCTCAGGTGCTCCATAATTTTCATTCACTGTTCAAAGTACTATTTAATTGTCTTAGTTATTTTCCAAGTAAAATAGTGACACACAAAACTGACTTACTGGGGGAAACTATAGTTTACGTAGTTAAATGTAGTTCAAGCACTTACAGCTACAACCCTCTTAAAGGAGCTCTCCTTGCCTCTGACATGCATACAGTGCTCAAAGATCCTGACAGCAACCCCTACAGCTTACTTGACAACACAGAGTCAGACCAAACTGCGGACACCGACGCCAGCGAGTCTCATCACAGTACTAACCGTCGCCGACGCTCTCGGAGACGGAGGACTGACGAGGATACTGTCGTGATGGACGGGACCACTGAGTCGGACACGGCCTCAGTTAATGAGAATGGGCTGGGTATGTAAGACTCGGGGCTGTGCGTGTCTGTATAATGGTCCTGTTGAAGTGGGGGCCTTTTTAAAAGGTACGCAGTTGGCAAATGAGGGTTTTTTAGTGTTTAAGCAAGTAGATAACTTTTGGTCTGTCTTAAGTATCTAGTCTTCACATTTATTATAGTTAAAATATTTGAAACTGGGTTTATTAAAGTGCCCTTTACTATTACATTAATATAAATATTCAGTTTCTCTATGGTTTCCAAACCAAAATTCCACTTTTAACTTGTCTTTTTAATATTATGACATCAGTAAGGGAATTTTGTCAAAAGAGCTTAAATAATTACCAAAGGGCTAAAATGTCATTTGGAATCTAAAACATGTTAGAGAGGAAAACTTCTTTACTTGATAATGGTGGTTGAAATCACTGCAGAAGAGTTTGCTTTGCTAGAGTTAAAGCTTTGTGGTTTCCAGATGACAGTTGAATCCTTCAGTCAGTTTAGTGGGTGTTAAGCCATAAGTAAGTTGTGTGACCCTGTGAATGCTGTATATTTTATTTTTGATGTTTAGTTAAATCTTTCTTTTTCCTTCCTTAAAAATAAGGGAAGACTTTTTTTGTTTGTTTTTGTTGTTTTGGGTTTTTTTATCAGAATACTTGATGGTAAATTTTGCACTTTCAGATGATAGTGAAAAAAAACCCCAGCGACGCAATCGTAGCCGCAGGCGTCGCTTGAGGGGTCAGGCAGAAGATAGACAGCCAGGTAACTTGTGGGGCCTCATGTCAGGCCACGAGCATGAAAATGTCATGTCTGCATTTGAAATACACTCACATGTTCACATTTGTGCATAAGTCAGAATCTGTGTTGCATAAACTGTTTATTCAACTAATAACCCTGCTGCTCCAGAAAGTGCGTTCTTCTTTCACATCATAGATGCTTAGTGATCAGTCTGCAGTGAACTAATGTTGTGTCTTCTTTTTCATGGAAAATCTTTTTTTAAGACCATTACATTATTCAGTTGGCAGATTGTTCATGCTTAAGATGGGGGGCTGCCATCTCAGGGATTCTTTGATAGTTTGATTGTTAGAATGTGTTTGAGGTTGATTGGCAAAACAGGTACTTTTGCACAGTATCTGCTTACTCTCTCTGGATGTGGCACCTCTCATTTTGATGGGTATTATTGTGCCCACAATTTTAAAACCAAATGTAAAAGCTGCAGTGTCTTTTTTTCTGCTGAGGACGCATGTTAGATTATGCTAACTGCAGTGTGAAGCCCTCTCCTTTCACTTACTAACATAGTATTTACTTAGTTTCATTCAATGTTATGTTATAATTTTTAGTAACTGCAAAGAACCTGTTTGTTGTGTCTATATTACTTTGAACATAATTTCCTGTGTATAGAGAATTTCATGTGTATTTACCATGAAGAAATTGTGTGCACTGGAAATAAACCCCTTTCAAACTAATAATTTTGCATTCTTTCCAAAACAATTTCCTCAATGTGTTTTCCCCAAGTAATGTAAATTCAAATATATATTTTTTTTTTATATTTTGAGTTTAGTGGTTTTCAGAAAGATTTAGTTCAATTCTGGAAAGTTTATGTTTTAAAGACATGAAAATTATAGGAAAAAATTAGACGATATCTAAAAACTTTAAGAAGGGCCCCAAAAGGTCTCTTACCTTTCTATCTTTCCCCTTCTGAAGTTATAAGTAAATTTTGGTGATAATACTCTATGAATTCCATTTTCAAGATGGCGTAGTAATGAATACATTTTCTGGCTCTACTTGATTAAAATTGAAGCTGTTAGTATGAGTGAAGTCAACTAGGCATAATGTATTAACCAGATGATTATTGGTGTTTAGATCTGTGGACATAAAATGACTGAAATAAGATTTCTTGCAAAAGAGACAAATAATTTCCAATGGAATTGATTGAACTTGAGATTTTTGTTAATTTGATTGATTTGCTTGACATGGTGTACTAGTTTTGTTTTGCTGTTCTTGGGGATCATTGTCTGACCTCCCCATCCTTTTCATGCCCACAAGGAGGAAAGGAGTTCAGAGGGTGCAGCAAGCACCGCTGATTCTAGGTCCATCCGTAGTGTGACACAGGTGTTCTCAGTCCACATGGATTGTGACTACTGTGGCATTGACTACTGAACTCTTAGTATGTTCCAGGGTCCTCGTTCCAGGGTCCTCCTGCTGACAGATTAACACTGCATAGACTGCCTGCTGTTCCCAAGAAGCAGAGTTCATGCAGTTCCTCTCAGTTTAATGGGTTTGCATTTGTAAAGAAGGGTGGTCCACTGGTTTCTTCTGGCTCCTTTGTTTGAGGCAGGAACACAGGAAATGAGTGTCCTTTACTTAGAGATGCTCCATGGTACTTTCAGGCTGAGAATCCTCAGACTTTGTTGAGGCTGGGCTTGAACAGCCCCTGCCATGCTACTGCCCACTCCATTAGTGGCATGGCCACTCTGCAGGGAGGACCCCAGTGAGGCCACATCATACACTGTAGTTGTGATGTAGTTATAAATCCTTTGGCAATGCTTCGGAATGAGCATAGTAAATTCCTTATTATTTGGAAAAGTGTAGTTTTTGATCTGAACCTTTGTCTGTTATAGTTATTTAAGTCAGTCCTGATAAAAGTGGCTTCATCATGATTTTAATATCTTTTTATGTAAGGAGTCCTAGAGAGTTCTTGGATCTGATATTAGCACAGTCAAAATTGAAAAGAATGCATTGTGAAATACTGATTCTTGCTTCACATCTTGACTTTAAATCATTTGTTTTTACACAATCAACTTGTTTCTGTAATTTAAAAAGTATTTTTATATTTTAGGGATTATCTTAAAACAGTGTGATATAAGTAATTGCTTAAAATCAAATTGAATTGAATTTCTAATCCCAAGGCCAGTTTACAATGCCAGTGGAATAGAGGTCACTTGTATTACTTGAGGCAGGGGGGGGGGTTAATGTGAGTCACTTTTTTGCCATTGCCTTTGCTGCTTTTCAAAAACATACATTTCACCTCATCTCTCTGCAGATGAGCAGAGTTGGTGACTGGCATTATTCAATTCACTAGCCTTTTCCCAGCCCAATGAATGTCTACCCACCCACATCATTAGGGCTATTACTCCCTTAACCTTCCTTAAATCAGAAAATAACTGGTTTAATGATAATAGTCTCTAGCATAAGAAGAATTCAGAAAATACCATTTTAAAATCTTAATTGTGCTGTTTTTCTTTAAAAAGAGAAAAGTTAAAGCAAACTTTCAAAAGGCCTAAATTTCAAATACATATACTATGATTTGCATGAAAGTCTGCCCCATCCTGGTGCAAGGTGTTCTCACCATACTCTCAAGATTCCCTTATATAAAGAATCTGAGAAAATTCTTGGATTTTTTTTTTCCTTGCACTAATTCTTGGCAAACACTTCTGCGTGTGAACCACAGCATTGGCAGCTCTTGTTCGTTTCTACAGCAGAGCCCCACAGTCTTAGGCAGCCAGAAGGAAGTAGCTGGGTTCCTGGGGAAGATTCTTTGAGTCCAGATTTCCTCAATTTCCAGTTTGAAATTTTATATTGTCAGCACTAAAAGTATAGGCAAAAATTTTAAGTTTTGCTTTTGGTTGTAGGTGGGTACCCATCTTAAAATTTTGATATTGGGTAACCTGCCACTAGTTTATTTTAATGGTGAGATTATTCTTTGTCCATAAATTTAGAAATACTTTTTCAACACCTGTAATTTTTTTCTCGTCTTTTAAACAGTCACAGTTGCAGATTATATTTCTAGAGCTGAGTCTCAGAGCAGACAAAGAAACCTCCCAAGGGAAACTTTGGCTAAAAACAAGAAAGAAATGGTAAGGAGAATTTAACTAACTGTAGGGTTTTTTGGTTTTTTTTTTTTTTTTTTTTTTTTTTTTTTGGTTTTTTTTTATTTTGCTTTATTATTTTTGCATTGTTTAGATTTATTTTTTACTTCTTAATTATTGTGTGATTACTTGTTTCCCCCAATAGACAGTTGTAGATAAGTAAAGATGTATGCATGCCTGGCCCTGAGATGCTTTTAAATAGAACCTTCAGTAGTATTTACTTAATTCAGTATGCAGAAGCCTGTAGACCTTTTAGATAGAACCTTTAGTCATATTTACTTAGTTCAGTATGCAGAAGGCTGTGTACCTTAAGTGTGAATTTCAAAAAAAGGTGAGTAAAATAGGTGAATTTTGCTTTACTTACAGTATCATGTTCATATCTTTTAATATGGTGAGCTTTTAAAAGTAATACTAAGAGGTGCTCTGATGCGGGCACTCAGGTAATAGAGACATAACTGAAAGGCCCCGAAATTGGTATTTGTTTTAAAATGCTTTCTTTTATCTATTATGATATATGAAAGTGAATTTTTAGGCTAATGTTTATGTAGTCATTTTCCTCCTTAGCTGTGGATTTCATGTATAAAAGAAGTTGAAAAAGTTGTTTCCCTTTGGCAGGCAAAAGATGTGATTGAAGAGCATGGTCCTTCAGAAAAGGCAATAAATGGTCCAACTAGTGCTTCTGGCGATGAGCTTCCTAAGCTGCAGCGTGCTCCGGGAGAAGAAAAGACGGGAGCCTTAAAGGAAGAGGGCACTCAAGAAGCAGCGGTCCTGAACGGTGTTTCATAGACTGACGGAGTTCCTAGTTTACAGTTCTTTTACATTACATTTACAATAGTGCTTGTACAAGCTTGCCAAAGATAGAACGCGGATCGCCAGTCTTTACACCGCACTTCAGTTCCTCCATTTGGAATTCAGAAAGGGGAGGGATCCTGAAGAAATCACATGTTAAACATACTCTGACACCTACTGTGTTAATATATCATCAGATGTGCCTTGAGAATAGTATATGTAACATTAAAAAAAAGTTGCTGGCTATAGGAAATGTTATTTTGTTTTCAAACATGGCAGATATGGGGGAGGAGGGTGGGGTGGGATCCCTAACTTGATATTCTCTATTGAAAGCATTAGCTGCTTTTGTTACATTTTTAATAATACGCAACCACTTCTTCACTGAGGGTGAAATGCAGTCTAAAATATTTTGCACTGAATTGTAATTTCTTCTTTAGTCTAGTCTGGAAACTGGTCTGTTTTAATGTGGGTTTTTTTTTTTTTTAAATGCTGTATTCATAGAGGAAAATCTGCAGACCACTGGAATACATTTGTTAACTCATCTGCAGGGATACTGGGTGATATTGGCAGTGACTGTTCTACATTGAGGCTTTGTTTGGTTTATTTATTAAAGTGTACAGTATTTAAAAATCAAACATAGCTTTAGTTAAAACACTAAGCTGACTAGTCTTGTCCATTCAGACATATCCTGAACTACTGAAAAGATCAATTTCCAGAAGGTTTATTCTGTGTAAACTACATGTTTAGTCTTCAGGAGAGAATCTCACTTTTCTTTATTTTTTTCTTTTTTTGATTTCAGTTGTTTGATGTGCAATATGTTTTTGTATGCAGGTAGTAAATAAACTTTGATCTTCCATTTGCTGATTTTTTTTTTTTTAACTTTCTACTTTTTATGCCAGTTGTTTCAAAGTAGTAGGAGCTACTTACAGGCGTAGAATAGGATTCTTGATTGCTTTTCAAAAGCATCCGTCTCCTGCACTCAGTAGTTAAAAGTTATTTATTCATTTAGTCATTTTCTAGTGAATCCTCCCAAGGCTTAAAACTTACATTTTAATGTTGGAATAGATGGTTAGAGAATTGTGTTGAACTTTAATCAAAGATAACTTTGTGAAGATAAGGGAGGCAGAAACTAGGATTTTAGTTTGGCTTTTACTTCTTTATTAAAACCTTTTAGGAAGTATGGTAAGCAGTTTTTAAACTAACAGGCCAATAATGTGCCTTTGATTCACAAGGAAATGATTGTGAAAGTTTTCGTATTGTGACTGAAAATCAGTAATTAAACATAGATATTGTTGTCAAAAAGCTTAATTATATGAAGAGATTTTTACACTAAGTATAGAGTAATGATAAAATTTATACATTCATGATTGTAGGTCAGATGAAACAGTTGTTGACTTAGTATTTTGCCCCACTGAACAAGACCTTTATTTGGCTTCTGTATTTATGTACGTAATTTCTGTCCATTATGTCCATAAAAATATTAGCATGCTTATCTATGAACTGGAGGGTAGATAACTTGGCATGTAGAATGTATGACTTGTCAGTATACTTACAATCCTAGCAAAGAAAAGTATGTGTGTGTATGTGTGTGTGTACACACGTGCGTGTGCTGAGGTTAAACTATGCTGGTATTAGTTTTTTCCCCCCTGAAACTTTTAACGGTCCTTTATAACAGAACTTTTAAGTAAATGTACAAATAGTGAAATTTCTGTGTTTTCTGTAAATGATACCAGGTTAAATGCCACATCCAAATTTTTACAATTCTACCTGAAATGCTATCGGTATGTTGATCAGTCCATCAGATTTATACAGGCCAGTTAACTAGGTTTTAAATGTTTACTTCCTCCTTGTACACAGGTTACATACTAACCATGTAGTAGTGAACAAAAAGAATTTGTCTTGGTGATTGAACCTAGAATCTTGCACATAATAGGCAAATATTTCACCATTGGACTACCCCCAAGCCCACAAAAAAATTTAAATCCCCAAATTAGAAAATAGAGAACGTAGCTTTTCTTCCAAATCAGGGTACTTAAAATTATGTCAGACATATGGGAAAGGAAGAAAAACTATCTTTAGAAGTGAATATAGGTCTATGGAGATGCATAGGGGTTAAAGCCTCTACCTCACAAGCAAAAGGGACTTGTATTATCAGATTTCACGTTAAAAAGTGTCAGGCAGAAATGGTGGCAGTCTGCAATTTTGGCTCTAGAAGGTGGAACAGTCCAGAGTGATTTCTTAAGTTGGGCCTCCAGAGGCATACACTTGTGTCCTCTTCTACAGACACAAAGCACAAAACAAAAAGTATAGCTGAATACTTGGGCAGAACAAAATTTGTTTTAAACATTAAGAAGCCATTTCTAAGGTCTCATTACTTACAAATGATTGACCCCGTGATGTATCCCTTAAAACCTCACATTGAGGAATTTCGAGGCTTTTGTCTCCAAACGTCTTGTGAGGAACTTGCTTCCCAGAAGTAAGATCACTTTCAGAATCTCTTTCAGTGCCATCCCTACTAAGGATGGGGGTGCTGTGTAGTTCTTCCTGCTCTGCAAAACGTTGATTCCATCTTGGGCATGTACAGCATCTTGGGTCCTGTAAGCAGCATCCTTGAGTGTGCTGGATGAGACAGCGTGTCAGGCAGGTAACCTGTCCCTGACATTTCCTGCTACACCTGTTCCAACCAGCTAGGACATAACTTGTGGCTCAAGTCCACGTTTGGTTTTTCTTAATGGTGTACTTACTGCATTTTTCTGTGAGAAGTTGTTAAATTTATCTGTTAATCTTTCAGTTTGAGAACATTTTCATAAAATATTTTCCAATAGTTTAGATATACAAATCGATACTTAACATTTGTTTGAAACTTAGACTCTTGAACTTCATTTTCCAAAAGGCTTGGTGTTTCTTAAATGTAACACATTTTAAATTCCATTGGAAAGTAAGCATTAGTAAGGTGGCAGAAAGTGTTAACATGTTCCACATTATGCCACTGGACATCCCTCTCTGACAAATAGAAGCACTTCTCACATCCTGTTGCTACGGCAACAGTCAGCTTCAAGTAGATGCAAAGCAAGGTGACAAAGGCAGAGCCCTTGTCAGCTGTCAACTCAGCTGGGCTACTCCACCCAGTGTTCTCACCTTGCTCCAGCCTCAGTATTCACTGCTGACCTCCATGCCTGACTTGGTTTCTGGCCTGTTTGCCCTTGAGCTGTTACTTGAGGGGCAATTTGTACTAAATGTGATCAGAAGTCTCTGCAGTACAAAACAACCTTTACAGGGTCATCTGCACTAGAAATATGCATTATAAATTCTCACACAGAAATAACTCTGAATTTCAGTCTGAAACTGAACATTGAAGTTCCTTTGAGTTTAATAATTTTTTTTTAATTCCTGATTTAGGTTTAAGATGAGGTATACATTTTCAAAGTACTGAATAAATGATATTTTAGTGTGGCACAACTCATGTTCAGATTTTACCTTGGTAAGTAGCTACTTGCCTCATTTTTCCCAATTATCTCTCAATGGTTCTACTTCTGATTCTGTTTCTTAAAATTGAGAGTGGCAGAGAAGAACATGTAGCAAAATGATAGATGTTTTATATGCCACTTGTCATTGACCTAAGGACTCTCAAATACTTGTGGTGTGGGCCTTGAGCTACAGTAGCTTTTGAGGCTAACCTGTGTTCAGAACACTCCCATAAGTACTCCTGTGGCATGGAGAACACTTAAAGGCAAGAGAATTATGGGAAATGATGGTGAGAAAGTTGACTTCCAGGCCTGTCGTTACTGAAGAAATGGTGCTTTCATGCAGCAGGATGGGACTTGCACCCTAGTGTTGGCTCAGGCAGGGGTGGATGGGAACTGAAGACAGCCAGGGCTCAGTTTAGCTGCGTAGTTGCTAACAACTGACTGGCTGTGAAGTGAAGCCCCTTCGAGTCCGGCAGTTGGTCCTGTGCTTTTGCAGTCAAGAACACGAGACCCGCAGAGCTCATTTACCTCAAACTCCCTAGTGAGTTCAGTCTATAAAATGTAGACTAAAAATTAAACAGGACTGTATGTGCACATTCCAGTGATGAGTAGGCCAAAGCAGACAAAATATTTAGGAACTGTCAGCTGAATCTAGTCAGCAAAGCCCCAAGTCCCCCAATAACCCTGTTTTCAAATCGGCACTCAGATGCTGGCTTCTGGTCTGCACAAACACTTGGTTTTACAGCAGAACATTGATTCAATCTTGCATCCAACTCCTGAACAGCTTAAGCAAACCTTCCAATCTTTTCCTCCTTCATAGCTTGGGGATGTCACTGACTGATCTAGCTTGGGTCTCCATTTAAAAAGTAGGTGTCAATAGAGCGTTACTCAGTGTGTGTGTTTGAATGCTAGCTGGTCTACAAAAGGATTCACAGTAGCTGCTTAACCAGTACTGGGCTCCATCTCGGACCATCTGCAATGTCACAGGTGTTGCTGTTAAGTGAAGAGTCCTGGGTCTGAGAAGAACCCAGTTTTCTCATTCAGCCTAGACAAGTGGCTTCATTAAGCGTTTGCATCTCTGTCCCAGTGCTGTGAGTCTGCACATACATTCAGATGCTCAGTTCTGCCTAAAAGCTTTCAGTGGCCTGTGGGAGCTTCTGGAGAAAGATAAGCCTAGAGAATAAAGATTACTCAGTGAATATGAGCTGTCACATAGTTTTCACTGGACTGTCTTAGAACAGGCAAGCTGTTGGCACTTGTTTTTTGCATATAAGTCTACGGTCATATTGAGCATATTACCACACTATTTGAAAAATATGCTTTTAAATATTGACAACTTTCTGTTAATAGAAACATTTTTTATTAATCTGAAAAACTGCAGTAAGAGATAGGTAAATCAAAATACATAGCCAATCCTTATGAATTAGATTCTTGTGAATTTACAGCTCACTAAAAGTGAATTGACAGGTTGTGCTCCTCAAAGCAAAGCGTTATTAAACTCAGAAGTAACATTTAGCGCCAAGATCCTGAGTTCAACTTCAGTGAGGCAGGCAACAGGGTATATACTCATTAAACAAGCATATCTTAAAAGGTTTGTATTTGCTAATTCAATATCAAGACTATAGGACACAATTGCTGTGAAAGAACCAACTGTGTCACCACCTTTTTCCTTGACTTAAATACTGTTAAAGGGGCTGGTAGGATGGGCAGTGAGAAAAGCCTGCTGGCCACCTCTGAAGCCATGTGACAACACATGCATGCACCTGCCCCTTCCCACTGTTTTTACAAAGTTTTTCAACATAAAGTCCTTCACCGTTACTCAGACTTGATTGGGTAGACGCTGGGATTGCAAGACAGCTGCAGACAGGCCTTTCTGTCCTCACCCAGACAAGACCCCTCTACTTTGAGAGCTGGTTCTCTGGAGGTCAGGTACTGGGTACAGTACAGGTCACCCACTTTCAAGTGTCACTTAAACTTATAGAAAGTTAACAGTCCAGACTGAATCAGACTTTAATATTGAGGGAATTTTGGTTTCACTAATGTTTATGCTTGACTAGATTCATTTCAATTCCAGTATGCCAAGTAGCTGAGCCAGTAATACCTTGAGTAGCTTTATCTCCCAAAAGTAAGAATATCTGCTTCAATCATTTCAAAATATAATTTCATTGTATTTATTGGTAATTTAGTTAACACTTTCTCATTATATGGGTGGGGCTTTTTATAGAGCAAGAATTTTTCCTTGAAGAGCAACATACGCCCCAAGCTCTTGGCTAAGTATGAACAATGATTATATTCAAATGGTAATCGGCTTGTAATTAGAACTTCCAAGGCATGAATTTAGCTTAGCTTATGCTAAGCCATTTTTACAAATTGTAGCTTTGAAGCACTTTATTACAAAATTAGTACTCATATACATTAACTTATTTAAGAACTTAAATTTCATCATTTACTTTTTAGCTTGACCTTCTAATAAATCTTTAGCTTCATTAATTTTGGCTGCTATATAAGGAGATCCTCCTATAAAAGAACGGGGGGGGGAGAAAGACAGTTACAACAGATTCTAAATATGTCAAGATCCAAACAACTATTAACACATTATCCAGGCCTGGGGGTTATTTCTCTTAAAACTGCCGGGTAGACAGAAAATGATTACACTGATAAAAATTAGTTATCCAACAGCATTTATCAGTAATGCAATGATTACTTACCTTTGTCTGGATGATTTAAAAGCATAATTCGCCGATGAGCATCTCTTATCTTTCCTTTATTAGCAGTAGGGCTAAATTAAAAAGAAAAGTATTACTTTAGTCTACTTTTGTATCACATCGAAACTTTTTAATCTACTTAGAAATGTACCTTTCCATGAAAAAAACTTGAAAACATACATGGCAGGAACAGCATACCACCAACTATGAGAGGAAAGATTTTGTGGACTAAAAAAATCCCCATAACTGCCTTATTCTGAGTTGTAGAGAAATGTTAATGCTAGAAATAACTATACCTTACACCTAGTATTAACGCTGCTTCCCGTCTTGTCATTTTGGGCTCAAACCCACCTCTGTAGTAACCACCGCTGAAGGCCTGAAAGAGAAAATAGATAACAGAATTAATACCCATGCAACTAGTTTTTTTAAACAGTGCATTTCACAGGACTCAATGTTATTCTGCCACATTTAGTTTTGTCAGTAGCAACAACACCCACTTCTTTCAGTCAATATAAACAAAGGAACAGTGTCTCAAAGCCAAGACCTGGAGGGAATGACCGAGCACGTTCAGCTACACTCCAGGTAAGATCGTCATCTCATGGCAGTGTGGCTTAGAGGAGGTCTTTTGCTCGGAGAGGTTCAAGACAACCACTGCACTAAGTGTATGGGGGCCTCATGCTGTCAGGTCCTTAGTCTTGAAGGTCACTGGGGCTCACTCTGCCTTGGCTTCCCGAGTAGCAACAAGTACTGGCGTGTGCCACAGTGCCCAGTTCAAAGTTATTTACAAGTATGCTTGTGGAATGATTATTACATGTGGGTACATAGCAGACTGGCCATTTGGGCACCACGTTTCCTGGTGCTAGGTGCACAGTTACAGGGGTATTGTTTTGTGGAGTCCTGTGCTGATGAGGAAGCAGAGAGAAGGCTTGAGTGTGGACATGCTGCAGAGGTGACCAGGTGAGTGGCAGTTCACTACCTTCTCTGCACTACAACTGTTCCATTCCTTAATTGTCGCCTACAGCACTCTGTTATGCAGCACCACTGCAAAGTTAACAGGAAAAGCCAGAGAAAGAGCCAGAGAGCTGCCACTGTGAACTTTAGGGATGTTTGGAAATTCACCCTTCCTCATGCAGAAAACTTGGCACACATGTTGTGTCTTACAGATTTTGGGAGACTCTGAAACACTTGCTTAACTTGAGGTTCCACGTGCTTCATGGCTTGTAAAACATATCGGCCTGAAACCAAAGCAACAGAGTAAGTAAAGTGATCATAGCCTTGGTGCCCCGCTGCCACTCCACACCATAAACGCACCTGCAAATCCCGCAGCAGCAATGGTGAGTCCAACTGCCACCACCGTGCTGGCCTGTGGGGAGAACACATGCAGATGTTTACTTCGCTAGTTCTCACCCCGGGCTGCCCCGCTTCCAAACTCATTCCGATCTTTGTTTTGGTGGCAGGACCTTTGCTCTCTCTGCGGTGCTAGGGCTTGAACTTTGGGTGTTGGGCATGACCGGCAAGGGCTCTACCGTGGAAACCACATCCCAGCTCTTTGTAAAATTTTATTTTTTTAAGGTGGAATTTCGCTGAATTGCGCAGACCGGTCCTGAACTTGTGTATCCTGCATCAACCTCCCCTTGGTATCGGGAGCGCAGGAGCGCATCACCAAGGCCGGCCAGGAGAAAATTTCTGCCCGAAGAGTCTTTGAAACGACTGTGTTTTAACGCCAGACGCACTGTCAAGGGACGAGCTCTTCTCTAAGGACACTGTGCTTAGTGCACATGAGGATGGCGACTCCCTCCGGAAAGCAGCCTTGCCCGCGGGCCACAGAAAGCAGAGCGGGGCCGTGGGCGCAGAGCTCATGGTGGAGGTGTGGGGGCCCAGCGCAGGCACGGCGGTGCCCACTGGCCCTGCACTCACCATGCCTCAGGTCTGCTTGGGTCCACGCAGTGCACAGCTCATGCCAGCCCGAGGCCGCCGCCGCCGCGCCCGGAAAGCGCCGTGGGCACAGGTGCGGGCGCCTCGGAATACGGCCGCGGGCCGCGGAGCACTCTGGGAACTGTCGCGAAAAGACGGGCGAGGCCCGAGAAGGTCGCCGGGACGCGTGGCGGAGGACTCGGGCTGAGCTCGGCCCTCGGCTCGGGCCCGGGGGTCCGGAGAAGCGAGGAGGAAGGCGGAAGGTGTGGGCGATGCGGGGAGCCGTTGAGGGCGCCGGTGTGCGTGTGGCGTGAGGCTCCCCACGAGCTTGGGAGTCACACCGGCATAGGACACTGGTGTCAAGCGCAGTTTCTCGCGCGCTCCTCCCCTTTTAATTAGGGTTCGCTCAACTACAGAAGATGTGAGGAACTTAGATCCAAACTGGCCGAAACCAGCCGGAGCGGTGAGCGGGCGGCGGGAGGCAGGTCCCAGGGCTGTGTCATGCGGGTCTGTGAGCTGCACAAGTTACTTCTCCCCGTTTTCACTTGTAGGACAAGGTGGTGACTGCTGACAACCTGCTGCCTACCCGGGCGCTTTGCAGGACCACCTGAGATAGTCCTTCTCTAGGGGCTGGTATAATCTCTTCAGGTGGATTTCTAATAGTTAATCCTAGGTGGCAACGTGACACACCTGGTATTAACCAAGATCAGCTCAGATCACAACTGAAAATATCAACTGAGACCACCTGGAGGGATTATACCAGCCCTAGATCCCGTCGGAACCTCCTTAGATCTCATCGGAATCTCCCAGTAAAAAGCCATGGAACAGAATACAGAGGGAAAGAGTCTCTATGAAGCTGTGCTCTTCCCTCCTGCTGACCACCCGGGAGAGGGAACGTGAGAAACAGCTACCACATCCAAAGAAGACAGCAGGCATGCAAATTACCCCACTCCCAGTACCAAATTCTGTTGCAGTTCGCCTACATGGTTGCTGATAAATAACCATCAAATGGCTTAATGGAACAGTTTCTACTAGTAGTCCAGTTACAGTCTGTTCAGCTTGACAGGAGAGCACGCACCAGCATCAGGCCAGGAACTGGCCACACCATCTCTGCATAACGGCTGAGAGAGGGACGATCTTTACTTGCCAGACCAGCATAGCTGGCCAAGTGTACACAAGGATGCCAACTCTCTCAACCAGCTCTCTGGATTTTGTTCCAGGGCCTAATCTTACCCACCTGGGCCCTCCCCATCAGCTAGACAATCTCTTGCAGATTTGCTCTGGGCTTAACCCAACCACTAATTCTCCACAGATGTGCCCAGAGCGCAAAACCCTCAACTGTCAAGTTAACACCTGTGCCTAACAGGAGGGAAGAATGATTTCTGTAGTACAGTCCAAAGACATCTGGGGAAAGTAATTTTGGTCTCCCCTAACCACAGCACACAAACTGCACCCAAGGCTTGGACCATCCATGCCCATTAAGCGTGATCTTTAGTGAGATACTTATTGTATGTTCTGAACCAAGGACCAAAGATATTTATACAGTGCACAAGAATGGTGCAGCTGTGACGTGAGCAGACTGTGGACATCAAAGTTGTGACAAGTCAATCAGTGAGAGGATGGGGGGAGGAAGTAAGGGAATGAAATGAAGATGGGATTGAGCATTTAATCCTCAATAAGCAGATTTAGAGCTTCCTTTCGTGTGTGTGTGTGTGTGTGTGTGTGTGTGTGTGTGTGTGTACACGTGTTGCAGGATTTCTGTCTAGGTTCTTGAATCTCAGACTCAAGACTGAAGCCAAGACGCCATTGAGTGGTTGAAGTAAAATTTATTGAAAAACAGGGAAGAGGGAGGAATGCCTAATTGCTTGGTAGAATCAGGGGAGCTAGAAGTAGCTATTTGGGGAACCAGAGGGGAGGGAAGACTGCTCCAAGTCTCGCTCCAAAACTCTGGACCTTGGGTGCCCCTTTTATGAACTTTTGCGGGATTGGATATGGAAACTTTCTATTGGTTTCTTCTCTGACCTTTGGTGATCCCTGGTGGGGCCAAGTCATGCTGGCAGGTTTCATTGCAGACATCCTGTGGGGTGAGACCCCCTTTTGGGGTGCCCTGTGTGCTGAATGCAGTGTAGCCATCAGGTCGGCTCTCCCAGTGTACAAGCTGCCTTTCACAGGCTTGGGGCCTTGCTTAATATCCTCTGGTCTCCTCTCTGTTCTCACTGCCTAGAGAAATCTATGTTCCTCGAGAGGGAGCTGTGTGTGCCTGTTGAAGCCCAGGGGTGACTTCAGGAATCACCCTGAATTGCTTCTTCCTCTTTTTTTGCTTCTTTCTGGGGGTTTCCCAGGATCCACTTTCCAGGCCAGACATGCATTTCTGCTTGGCCATTTTTTCATGGTGTCTGGGATCTGAGCTCAACATCCTTCTGTTTGAGAGACAGGCTTTACCCCTGAGCCATCTCCCCAGTCCAGGAGTGTACTAGCAGCTAACTGTGACACTGAAGACATCTGGGTTCAGTTCCAGGTATCACTGAGGACGCCGATGCTTGGGAGCTAAAAGGTCTCTGAAGCCCTTTTCTTCCTCAAGCTGGATGCCTTTCATTTCCTGTGTCAAAGGCAGGCAAGTTGCAAATCAGCACAGGCTGAGCTTGACCTTGACCTTCTGACCTCTTGCTATTCCTCCCGAGCCGTCACAAGTGGGCACCGCCACACTGGTGTGTGCAGCACTAGGGATTGGACCCAGGCTTCACGCCTGCTAGGCAAGCCCTGTGCCAGCTCTAGCACACCCCAGTCCATGGGCATCCTGCCCACAGTGAGGAATTGCTCTCTTCCTGTCCGTTTTCCCTCCCCCACCAGGCTCCTCATCCATCCTACTGCATCAGCTTAACTGGCCATTTGCCTTGGATCTCTCTATCCCTTGCAGTGGAGCTGTGCTGACACTCCAGCCACAGGGTGCAGTGCTGTTGACTATTTGCTAATGCGCCTCCTGTGCACCTCGTGTGAGTGGGGCAAGGGAGACGAGACCCGCAACTAGGAGAGAGTGAAGACTGGACTCCTTCATAGGTGAGTGTCAAGAAGTGAAGCCTTTACACGGAAACACAATACTAGAAAGTGCTTTTAAGTATTTCAAATGCTATTTCAAGATGATCAATAGCAGGGAGCACGAAAGGGGAGAGTTGGTGACAAATAGAGCCCAGGTAGAGCTGGGCACCAAGAAAAGAGGCAAGAGCCCACTCAGCCCAGAGAAACTTCAGAACTTTATGACAGGGCATGACCTTTGACCTCTGGTGGTTTCTGTGTGTTGTGCAATCTGTTACCTTTAGAGGTAAAGCAAGCCTGAGCAGCGATGCTCCCTTGTCCCTAACATTCAGCCCTGCATGGTGGGCGCACATTTCAAAATTCATTTGGCCCTTACATTGGCTGCACCCTCCCATTGTGAGCACTTTTCCTCCCTCTCTTCTTCCCTCCCTCCCTCTCTCCTTTCTTCCTTTCATCAGTCCTGTCTATTTTTAATTCTTTCACTATAGATAGAAGCCCTTGTGCTTGCCAGGCAAGTACATTAACACTGGACTATGCTTCCATACCTATTTTTTTAAACTTTCTTAATTTAGAATCAGGGTTTCAAGGTTGTAGATGCTGTAGCCCAGGCAAGCCGTCAGCTTGTGATCTGGCTTCCTCGTTCTGACCACACGAGGAGAAGGGCCCTGTCTTTGCTTGTTGACCTTTGGTGTCTGCTGCCCCAGTTGTTGCAAGTGCTCATGGCCTCGCAGTGCTGCTCAAGTTGGGTGGCCACAGGCACGATTCTCCTGGACTCTAGCCTGTTGCCTCAGTCTTTGCAACTGACCTCACTCAGCACCACGTTGCTGCCCGTGCTTGGTGTAGATGTGAAACTGGGAAGAGTCAGTCGTGGAGCTTTGTTCTTTGGTTCAGTTTTAGGTGCTGTGAGGGCCCATGATAGATAACTTGTCAAATCGATTGGGTTGAGCGTGTGCTTCTGAGGGTATCACATCCAGTGTGTGCGAAACCCTCAGTAGAGTCACAACGCAGCAGTGGGAGGGGAGGTGCAGAGAGTGGGGATTGGGTCTGTGTCCTGCCTTGCCTTGACCTCTCACCATTCATTCTCTCTCTCTCTCTCTCTCTCTTTTCCCCCCACCCTCCTCCCTCCTTCTCCTTCCTTCCCCCCTGCTTCCTGTGTACCCCATATAAGTTTCGGCATGTTTTCCCGCCCATGGTGGTACTGCACCCTAATAGCTCTTTTCTCCTTTCAGTGGTTTTCTTGGGCATATGAACACAGAAGGCAAATTAACGCCTTTGATTGTTGGTTGGAATTTTGATAGGGACCATGTAAGACTTGCAGATGAATGGGAAGTACTGATGTCTTGACATTCCACACAGGCCCCTTTAACTTCTCTCACCCATGTTTTGTAGTTTTTAACACACGACATTACTCTGACACAATGCAGAAATACCTAATTTTATGGGGAGAAGAGATTTATCTGTGCTACATTTAGTTCTATGATTCAATTTGTTAGATTTTTATGAAAGGGATAAAGTACGTGTAGATTTTTTATTTTGCAAATGGATGCACAATTGTTCCAATATTCTGTTGTATGTTTGATCCATCTGTTGGCTTCCCCAGAAAGCCACTCAGGGCTTGCCTTATTTCTCCTTGTCTCTCTTTCACACACACTGTAAGCTCCTCAGGATAGAACTGTGGCAGAAATATGGACTATAAAGTGATTTGGGAGAACGGTAGACAGTTCCTCAGAAAGTATGTGACAGCAGCTTTACTAAGTAAAATTCAAAATACTTCAGGCAGGCAGGTGTTCAAACAAAAATAGAACCTGAATATGTTGTGTAGCACTATCTACCTAGCAACAAGGTGAAAACACCCCTGCATTCCCCCTGTCCCCCAAGAGTACAAGAAAGGACAGGAGCTAAAGAGCCTCCTTCTAAGAAGTCATCTCTCATGATGCTAATGAGAACTCGTTCTTAGCAGCAGAGCTGAGTCATTCTTCCCAGTCTGTGGGTCTCCGTGATGGAGGCAACAGATTGGTTCATTCATCTCTGTCCTGGGACATGATGGGCTCCTTTCCCAGGTCCTGACCTTGGGATAGAAAGTTGACATTGGTACGACTTCACGAAATCCTGGGCTAATGAAGGAAAAGACAGCAAGGGGTTTTCTCGTTTAACCTCAGCTGGTTTTGAAAAGGAATCCTTTGGGAATGGGGGGTTCTAGATCCTCAGGAATTGTTTGAAACCACAAGATTCTGGTCTGATGAGGACCCTGATGAGTTAATTGTCAGATACCCAGGTGTCTGCAGACCCAAAATGCTCTGAAAGGTCTGAACCTTGTCTCTCATTCCATTTTCCAAAATCTTTTTAGTAAGTGGCGTAGATTTACTCTCTTTAGACTGTGCTTCTAACTGAATTACTGTCTGCTATTTGGGAATTGTAATTAGTTTTGAAGTTTTCTTTTAAATATAAAATGTGCACTATACACTGATTGGTCAGGGTCTCGAGCATTGTTCTTTTGGTTCAGTCTTCCTAAAAGTCTCTGTATTACATAGAAACTCAAGTGTGTCTTTCAAGTCTGATTGGTGTTTGGAGGCTTCAACTGCCTGTTGCTCTGGCCTCCTTCAGCTGCACACAGTTTAACTTCTGTGGTCACCAGGTTTTCCTGGATTCTCCCAAAGAAAACCTGCCAAGATTGAAAGGCCCAAATTTGACTTTTTTCCCCTAAGTGCATTCATGCATTGCCAAGCTCTTCCTGCTCCTTACATGATTTGGATTTCTGGTGGACAAATGACTGGTGATTTTATTGGTGGACACACAGCCAGTTGACTCGGGGATCAAGCAATCACAGTAATGTCCTTCAGATCTGACCATGCGAGTCCAGAGCACTGCCCTGCTTTTCTTTGTGGTTAAGGAAGATGACAGGAACAGTGCCCAGCAATCAATTTAAGAACAATAGCCGTCGAGTGTCAGCGTCACACTCATTAAGAGGTATTTCCCACAGGCATGGTGTTTCCCGTGGATGCAATGATTACCGTGTGTGGTGTGTTGTGTGGCCTTGGCTAAGTTCCACTGTATCATCACTGGTAGAATGAAACGCTGGACTGGGTACCTTCCCAGTCACCTTTACACTGATTTCTTCTCCCTTTTCTCCTGTGTCCTTCTTCCTCCTCTCCCCCTCTCCTCTTCCTCTTTTTCCTCCATCTTCTTGTCTGTATCTCCTCCTCTTCCTCTTTCTCCTCCTTCCTGACAGTACTGGTGGTTAAAACCATGGCCTCACACATACTTGACCATCACTGAGCTACATCCCTGCCTGCCAAATTCTTTCATACTCCTAAATGATTATGACTATGATGTAATTGAATAGATTCATCTTTGGTCAACCACGCTTTGATGATAGAGCCACAATGCTATTAGAACTCAGAAGCAACAGCAAGACACAAACTCAAAAGCTTTCAGCCTCAGTTCCCACAGAAATGCCCGTTGGAGAAGCGCCTGCAGGTGGCAGTGCTCTTGCGACCGTCCAGGAGTCCAGAGAGGAGAAGAGGAAGCATGAGCAGACCAAGTAAGCATCGCCTCTTCCACTCCGTGGGAGAGAGAGGCTGTAGTAGTGAGTGCCTTGTGGACAGCTCCCCAGAGGCCTGCCCTTCACTTACAATACTGCAGGGTCCCACACAGACGAAGAGCCCCATGAAGCTGAGATGAGGCAGTAGGGGTGGTGGCTCCTAGTCGCTGGGTCTGGGGCTCTTCCCAAAGGGTGCTTTCCTCCACCTACCCAGGAGCTCCATTCAAAACGCCCATCCAGGAGCCTGTGTCCTCTGTGACCTCAGAGCACCCATGTCTATGCTCATGGGCTCACCTCTGTTTTCCCCACATGTGTTCCCACACATGGTGCCCACAAACCCTGACGGACCTGGCACAAGTGTAGTCAGCTGACTTGATTGGCAGGTTTGGGGAAGAGACTGGGTCTTGAACGTCTTGGGATAACGGTTAATATGCAGGAGGCACTTGGATCTGTAAAGAGAAAATGAGAAAAGGGAGGAGGCTCCCTACACAGGAAAGGCCTGAGAATCCCTGTCTCCTGCCTGTGGATGGGGACGTGTGCAAGGTGTCATGGAATACACACAATCAGAAGCATTGTGCCATGTTGCTGTTAACCTGCATGTTAGCTCCTAAAATAGCACTTGGGCCTCAGGGAACAAAAGGTTCACAGCAAATTCCAGAAACTTGGGAGGACCCCATGAGTCATCTGCCCTAAACCAAACATAGAGCCCAGGGCAAGGGACAAAGGTCTCCTACCAACAGTCAGGGGGAACCTGATAGCCCCTGGCGGAAGCTGATCCTTCAGCCCCACGCAGATCTGTGAGGACAGACAGCAAAGACTGGCATTCTCAGGCTGTTCTAAAGCCCCAACCCTGCAAACCCTCCACTTTGGGCAATCAGTTCCATGGTTGTGGCAGCTACTCCACATGTTGCTGATAAACATCACCAAATAGCTTAAGGGAACAAGGTTTATTCTCTTATAATTGTCGGTTTACAGGTCTTAGTCCAGCTTGGCAGGAGAGCCCAGACCATCACCAAAGGACCAAGAGAACTGACTACACCATCTACACATAACGGCTAAGAGAGGGGCAATTCTTCCTTGCTAGACCAGAATGTTTGGCTAGGTATACACAAGGATGCCCCTTTTCCCAACCAGTTCTGTCCATCTTGTCCACCTGCCTGGGGACTAGTCCCACCCACCATGGGCTGGGCCTTCCCTATCCACTAGACAGTCTCTTGCAGGTTCACTCTGGGCTTAACTACTAATTCTTTACAAATGTGTCCAGAGCTCAAACCCTCAACCATCAAGTTGACACCTATACCTAACTATGATACTCCACCCCTTGTCAACTTGACACAAGAACATAGCACTTTTAAACTGTAACATTCACCTTGTCCCCTCAGTTAAATTTATTTTATAAATACATTTAATTCTAAAAGGTTGAAGTCACTTAACCATAAGATCATGTCAAATCAAGTTAAATACTTTAGCACAGATAAAACATTAAAATGAAAGTATTATGAAACAATAAGAAAACCAAGTTAAGGTTAAAGTCCAGCAAGTCAAATACCATATCCTGTAGTTCAATGTCCCTCTTCTGTTGTTCATCACATAGTCATGGTGGCTCAAAGATTCTGGGCAATCCTAGTTCTTCACAGCTCGAAGTTGCACAAACAGCATATCTTTGGACCAGGTTGAATCTTCCCTCACAGCCGTCCTCAGCACACATCCCATGTATACAGCTCTCCTTGTCCCACATTGGCTCTGGCATCTCCAACCTCTTTACTTCTCAATAGCAAACCAGGCTTTAACTCCATAGCACAAAATGCCCTTCCTGGGCCTCTCTGCAGGCTTCCTGCCACACACTGCCTGGGTTCCTGCCATTCTCTGAATGAAACCTTGGAAGCAGGATCCATGACCTCCTTTCTCTTGCATCTTTGATGCTCCAAAACCAGTACCACGTGGACAACGTTGCTAAATTCTGCCATAACCTCCATCCAGGTGGAGATTAGCTCCCTGGAATCCCAGCTGTTTCAACTTCTCTGTGCTGGGCAGAATCTCAGCACAGTGGCATCCCTTTCTTCTGTCCCAGTGCAGAGCACCAGGTTTTCCTTCAGTGACATTCACTACTTCAGCCGCAGCTGCTCTTCTGTCTGCTCTGTCCACATCCAAAATGTCAAGGCTGCCAATGCAGCTATCCTCTATCAAGTAAACCAGTCCATCGTCTTTCAGTTCAACATTGCCAAAGTCCTTGCCTTCATCACAAATTGGGCCCACATCCACAATCTCTCAGCATTTCCATTATACAAATGGCTCATTTGGGTAGGATTTGTAATCCACAGACCCAATCTTAAAACATTTCAAACTTCATCCAACAAAACCATTCAAAATTACAAAAGCCATATAGTCAGATTAAGCAGTAACGCCCCACTTCTCTGGTACCAAATTCTGTTGCAATTCACCTGCATGTTGCTGATGAAATCACCATCAAACAGCTTAAAGGAACAAGGGGTTTATTCTCTTACTATTATCTGGTTACAGTTCTTAGTCCAGTTTGGCAAGAGAGCATGCATCATCACCAAAGGGCCAAGGGAACTGGCCACAATACCTCCACAAAGCAGCTGAGTGAGGGACAATTATCATTTCCAGCCAAGTTTACCCAAGGATGCCACTTTCTCAAACAGTCCCCTCCATCTTATTCACCTGCCCGGGGACTACTCCCACCCACCGTCTTCCCCATCCACTAAACAAACTTCTGCAGGTTTGTTCTGGGTTTAACTCAGCTACTAATTCTCTACATATGTGCCCAGAGCTCAAACCCTCAACTGTCAAGTTGACAACTGTATCTAACTCTGATAAGTCATCAAAGGAACAGTGAATCTCCAGTAGCTTACCAGAGAAATGGAAATCTACAAGCTGTACCTAGCATCCGTCATAATTTAAGCAAACTCACTAAGCACAGACAGAGCACAGTTTCATGAAAGTTAAGAAACAACATGTGAGCCAATGGAAGGTTCAACAAAGAGGGAGAGATCCTGCAGGGCCAAACTGAAAGTGTGAAGAATTCAGTGAAGCACAAAACGCATTCGACAGCTCCAAACCACAGACAAAAAGAGGAAGGAAAACCCTGCAGTGCCATTATCACAAGAAAAGAACTGGTAGGAGCAGAGAGGTCTCCACCAGTGGATAAATGCGTGCATGACAAGGCTTAGAAGGAAGAGAAAGAAGAGGAAAGCTAGTCTGAAGAAATAATGGCCGGAAAGTCCCTAAATCTTGGGAGATCCTGGTCCTCTGGGTTCATGCAGCATGCTTTGTACATGAGGAGTTTTCCAGGATATGTCATGTGTTGGGCCACAAAGGAAAGCTTAACAAATCTCAGGAGTTGGAAGTAATAAAATCTTTGCTGACCACAATAGTACAAACTTCTAAACCTGGAAGAAACTTAGGAAATTATGAAGTACAGGTCTCATGCATTTCACTGTAATAATGCAAATCTGACAGACACAGCCCCCACTGAGGCAGCACCCCAAAGCCCACCCTGATACACTCTTGAACAACTTAGATCAAGAATGATAAAGAAGAAAATGAAAATTTTAAAAAAGCTAAAGACAAATGACAATGAGAACAATATTCCAAAACTCAAGAAAAATGCACAACTAATAGGGAAGTTCACAAAGACAACAAAGAGCACCCAAATGAAATCTTGGCACCTAGAGAAAGGACACAGATCACCAGCAGGAATTAGTATAGATCAGAGGAAAATGATCCTGGCAGAAATAAATGAAATAGAGAACCAAGAAAGCAACAAAAAAGAAACCAAAGAGTTATTAAAAAGTTGAACAAAACTGACCTAACTTTAGCAAGAAGAAGGAAAAAGAATTCAAATAAAGTAAGTTAAAGAGCACACATTACTACAGGTAACAAATTAAAAGGATCACACACACACACACACACACACACACAAAAACTATCATCAACTACATGCCAACAAGTGTGAACCAGAGGTAATGTATTAGTTTCCAGAAACATAACAACCTGCCATGACTAGAGTGTAAAGAAAGTGAAAGTCCACGGTCCATGGTGGTTCCCAAATTCATCCGTGGTTCTACACACACACACACATACATACGCACACACACACACGCATACATGCACAATTGAATAAATAAAAAAAATTGAAAAGAAAGTGAAAATCCAAGCACTCTGGTAATAGCACCAGGCGCTGGGTGTGGTTCGAGTGTACCCTACACAGGTTCTCATGTGGGGTACTTGGTATAGCTGGGTGCTGATGGGGCTGTGAAGAGGAGGGTGGGCTTTGGGGTGCTGCCTCAGTGGGGGCTGTGTCTGTCAGATTTGCATTATTACAGTGAAATGCATGAGACCTGTACTGCATGAAGTGAGAATTTTGGGTATCCGTAGAGACTGGGAGTATAGACATTTTAGATAGGGCCAAGACTGAGTTTGTGGATCTGTTCTCCTGGGGGGATGGGTTAGGGTTTCATGAAACCTAGGACTTGACTCTTCCCAGGGCGCCATCCCAGTTAATTCAAAGACCTCCTAAAGATTCCACACATCATCCTTTCACCACACTCTGGAAAAAGCCTCTAGCAGGCAGCTGCCTGCAGGAAAACACATCTGGGTCATAGTGGGACTAAGGTCCCCACTAGTAGTTCTCATGGAGTGCGTTGCTACCAGAAGCAAGCCTGGTCCCGTCCTCCTTGCCATGTCAGCTGTCCAACGCCCAGACTCAGTTCCCTTTTCACTTCTGTTTGTTGGTAGGGTACAGCCAAGAAGAAGTGTATTAGTTACTTTCTCATGGCTGTGACCAACCCTCTCATAGGAAGTGACAAGGAAGGGCATGGCTTTTTGGTCCCGGTTTGGAAATGCAGTCCACCCGGCAGGGAGGGCAGGGCAGCACTGGTGTTTAATGACTGCTGGCAGGAGTGAGAGGCTGCCTGCTCACATCTGGGCACAGCAGGAAGCAGACATGAGTTGTAAACCTTAAGATCCACTACCTGTGACTTACTTCCTCCAGCTAGACCCATGCACTCTTCTGGCTTCCGTAGCATTCCAAGACAGAACACGTGACTCTGTAGACAGACATTTCACATTCAACCCCAGGAGGGCTCCTACCACGGTCACTCAGATCTCTGATGTTTAGTCATCAAAATAGAAACTAAATTAACTTCTTCATAGACTCCTCAAATATTCTGTTCTAAGATCAGAAAATAAAGCAATACAATTATTAATTAAGGTATCCAGCCAGAGAAAATTCTGATGACTTCCCTAGTGAATCTCTCATATGATCAGAAATTAGAGATGAACAAATTCTTCCAAAATCTAAAGCCAGCATTATCATGATACTAATCATGAAAGAAAAATGTAGACCATCATGTCTGATAAACAGCTGTGACAAACGAATCATGAACAACATGCTCATCAGTTGGCTGTTAACAGCACGTCCGTGGATCAGATGCCACGATCAAGCAGAGCTCACCTTTAGGGTGCAACACATAAAACTCGACATGTACACACAACACCACAGAATGAAAAGCAAGGGCCACAACCATCTCAATAGGAGCAATTGACAATATTTGAAATTATTTCTTGATAAAACTACCCCAACATTATGTGCAGAAGGAATATGCCTGGACATATAAGTAGCACGTACAACAAGCACACTTGCAATTCTAAAAGTCTGAATTACAAGGTCAGGAGCAAGACAAGCTCCTCACCACCTCCACTCAATACAGTACTAGAAGTCTAACCAGAGAAATCAGGCCAGGCAAGGAAATAAAATAATTAGATCAAGAATGGAAGAAGAGGTGTCGTGGGTCCTGGGTCAGGGTGGACTGTGGGCATCGGGCAGGATGGAGACCACCCTGGAGCAGCACCAGAGGGCACACTGAAGAATCCGTCCATTACAAGAGTCCTGTGCACAGATTCACAAGACTTCATCTGGCTGCGAGAAGCCCTGTCAGACGAGCTTGCTGGCATGATGTCTGCTGTAGCCCAGCAAGCAACCAGATGGCTTCTGACCCACACATATTTCTGTGGTCTGCCTAGAATTGGATCATGGAAATGTCATGATCCATAACCATGATGGCGTCTCAGGGGCCTCCTGACATCTCAGGTCAGCTCCCAGCAGGATCCAGTCCTACCTGTGCTAGTCACCATTTAAAACCATTGAAGTTCCAGACATCCAGCTGTTCATTTAATATGTTGTCTGCCCTTTTGTGTGTATATGGTAACTGACCTACCAAGATGTTAGGAAGAAAGACAGTTTTTGTTGTTTTGCTTTTTGAGTCCGGCACTGCCTGGAACTCACTATGTAGCTCAGGCTGGCCTTTAATTTATGGTCCTCCTGCCTCATTCTTGGGATTACTGGTGTTTGTCACCATACCTGCCTAAAAGATCAGTGTTTCAAAGCATCAGGTCTAGATCACTTTATATATAGAACTTAGTTTTGTTCAGTAAATCTGTTCAAATTTTCAAAAAAGAAAGAATAGAAGAAGAAAAATTATTGCTGTTTATGGATGATATGACCTTATATGTAGAAATGGTTGACAGACATAAGTTTATTGAAATTAATACATGAATAAACAACTTAATTAGTGAATAAAGTTGTAGAACATGAAGTCAGTTGCATTTCTACTTACTAGTGATAAAGTATCCAAAGAAGAAATTAAATAAACAATTCCACTTTAGCGAACTTCAGAAATAATAAAGTGCTTAGGAATAAATTTAATGAAAGGAAGTAAAAAAATAAATTTAATGAAAGGAACTAACAGATGGGGAACAAACTGTCCAAAGTCAGCAGTGCTGGGTCAAGGACGTGACTCAGTTGGTACAGTATCTGCCTAGAACCCCCTGCACTGTGTACACTGGCATTGTGGCACAAGTCTAGTATTCCAGCACTCAGGAGGTAGAGTCAGGGAGACTTAAAGTTCACGGTCGGCATTGAGCGCACAGTGATTACAAGGTCGGCCCTCACTACATGAACTGTCTCAAAAAACAAAACAAATGTACTAAACTTAAGGGCTGGAGATTCCATTCCATGGTAAAGTTCTTGCTTAACACATGTAAGATCCTGGATTTAATTACCAGCACTGAAAAAAATGTAAAAATATACAATCTCTACCAAAAGTTTAATGGCATTTTCCATGAACGATAGATAAAAATACCTTAACATTTATATTTGGGATGACAAAAAATCCTGAATGATGAAAGCAATCTCCTTTTTCTTGCATGTACCTGTGTGTGTGCATGCGTGCATGCGCATGTTTTGTGTGTGAATGAGTGCTCACTTTTGTGCAGGTGTGTGTACAGGAGTGCAGTTGAGCATGTGCGCCTGTGAAGGCCCAAGAGTGACATCAGGAATCCTACTGCATTGCTCTACCTCCTTATTGCTTTGCTCTGGGGTTTCCCAGTCTCCACCTTCCAGGACTAGAATTACAGGCAGCTGCTATTTCTGACTGTCATTTTTATGTTGGATCTGACTTTTCAGGGACCTTGGAAGATGAGAGAAAACTATGAGTACAGCGAAGAAAGAAAGTGGAGACATGAAGAGACCCAGATGACACTTCCAGACATGAAGACTAGAGTATCTGAAGTGAGTGAATTCTGAAGGAACTTCTCTGCTGCAGAATGGGGGCAGTGCACTGGGTGGTCAAAGAACAGGGGTCCTAAGGCAAGGAGGTGAGCAGAGCTCAGGGCGAGCAGCCCTTCTGAGCACAGTGACTCCAGCCGTTTGACCTTTGATGACACTTGCAGAGAGGAGATTTTTTTTTTTAATCTGTGACCTCCCCTGGGCTGGGGGAGATGTCTCAGTCACCTGGGTGCTTGCTGTACAAGCACAAGGACCTGAGTTCAATCCCTGGCACCCACCCCCAATCCAGGCGTCGTGATAGACCCTTACTGTAAGGCAGAGACAGGGAGAGCCTTGGAGTATACTAGCCAGCTGCAGGTCAGGGCCACCAGGTCCTAGAAACATGGTGGACAGCATCCTGACCAGCAACAACCTCAGCTACCTTCGTCCTGCTGCTCTGGCCTCCACATGTGCGCATGCACATCCACACATGTACACGGTCACACACCGACAACACCCCCAAGCTGGAAAAAAACGTGATAGCTAAGGTTTTAACAATGTCCAAAGGCCAATAGCTTAAGTAAACATGATTCAGACATCTCAGGAGAGAAGGTGACAAGCACATGTCCCCAGATCTTTCGTGACCTTCCTTCAAGCATCATGGAAAAGATTTGAGGCAGGAAAGATGCTGGCTGGCTTTCATCAGTATTTTCCATCAGAGATAAGAGAAAAAATTTTTGATTCTTTTTTTTTTTTTCTCTCTCTTTTTAGAATTGTGATTATTATTTCTTCAACTATTCCTTCTCTCTCCTGCCTCAAAGTACTGGATCTTTGTCTGATTTCTGAGGATGTCCAGAAACTGTTCCTCTCCCACTAGCCATAGGCAATTGCTACATCAGCAAATGTCAAAATCAACCTTTCAGAACTCTAAAGATTGCCCACACATTTGCAACCATCTGTGATATATTCATTTACAAGGAATCAGAGGACAGGCTGAACAGCGAGAGTCGCAAGTTCCCTTCCTCCTTCACCCTTCACCAGCAGCTGTAGCCCTTTGGGAACCTAAAGTCTGCAGTTGCAGTGTTTACGTTGTAACAGTTACTCTTCATTCAAAGTCCATTAGCAATGACAACCCCCCATCCCCAATTCCCTGAGGTTTCACTAAGTCCCAGAGGCATCCATGGCCGGAACACTCGGCAAGAAGGCTTCTGGTAGATTCCCCTCTAAGCATTCCAGGACTTTGCTGGGTCCAGGGAAGCTGTTGGCGGACTTGATGTTGACTTTGGGCTGGCATGGTCTCCTGCTCTCTTGGCACACTGTGAGGCATGCCCGCCCTTCGGGCAGGCTGAGCCTGTTCATGGGGGTGGGGGGTGCTGTAGGCCTCTCTGCAACAACCTGGGGAGCATGGGCTTCTTTCTCCACTCCTGCGCTTCTCCACTCCTATGCCCTGGCTCCCTTTCCACACCTTTCATCCTGATGGGAGATATCATCACCCACATGGGCCCCAGGATCAATACCTGAGCCCCGTTCCCTGCCCTGGCCGCGGGTCTGACACAGACACACCTTCTGTCGTGACTGCTGGGAGCCTCAGATCCCAGAGACCATTCTCAGTCATTCCCATCTCTTCCCTCTTGGTTTCTGCATTCCAATTCCACCCACCTCGGGCGCTTCAACTTTTGACTCGGCAACCCTGAACTCTGATGCTCTCGGTCCCCAGGATGCTTAATGTCAGCGCCTAAAACAGAAATCTCCATGGGTTTCCTCGCCCTTGCGCACCTTCGTCCCTGCCTTGAGAATCTTCTGAATTCTAGTGTCTGCTGTGTCTCTGTGGGAATTGTCCACTCACACCAACAGCTACTGGGGGATTATTCCTCCCCCAACTAAAAGTGAGGAAAAGTCACACGGAAAACATCCATTCCTTCTTCTTTGATTTCCTCCCCACCCCCTTCCTCTCCCCATCCCTCTTTCTCCTCCTCCTCTTCTCTTCTTCCTATTTGACTTACTGTCTTCTTTGTTGGTCTAAAGCTCACTCCCAATTCTACATTGGCCTTGAACTTGAGAGCCCCCTACTTTGGCCTCCCGGTACTGGGGACTTCAGACGTGCACCCCTGGTCCAGCTTGTAAATCACTCTTTCTTCAGGAAAATGAAAAACAAACAAACAAACAATTCTTCCAAAGGTAGTGGCTACTTTCATGCCATTTAACAGGTTACTTAAGCCCTCACTTTCTTATAGAGACCGGGGTACCACATGTTTTTACAAGCCAGGCTAGCTACTTCACAGATGCGGCCATGTGGATTTCTTGTTAGAGAACCCAAGTGCTTCCGGCTGAGCCGTTGGCTTTTCTGCCAGTTGGAAACGATTCTGGCCACGGAGTCCCTGCCAACCCGAGGGAAGAGCTTCTTGGGGGACAATGGCAGCCAGCATTCATTGAGCACTTACTATACTGGATTCCGTTCAGCCGTTCATTATCTCCACAGGCCACCACACTGAATGACCGCCCGGGTTCTTCAGCCCGAGACGCCACGGGCACCATGTGCCTCTGGTGTAAATACATTGCTGGTGATTATCTGCTTTGTTATTTAAGCTACAGGCATTCAAAGCTTGAGGTTGGATGGTAGTGGTTGGTCCAACCCAAGCTTCCTCTGTCCCCCGCTCTCTCTGGACACAACCATCTGAGCATCACCATTTTCTCAGTGTAGCCACACACAAGCAGAACAAAAGGACCCCGTGGAAAGAAGCGCTTTGGCACCCCCCCCCCTTGCTCTGGCTTCTCCCTCCTGGCCAGGCAGTGAGGGTGTGTCTTGCTGCCTTTTGCAGTCACCCTGATTGTTTCAGAAATTGTCAGGCCTATGCTGCGAGTATGGGTGTAGCAAAATATCATTTTCTGCTTGATCTTTGGGTGTTGTTTCAAGCCTGGCTTTGACATGTTCAGATCCAAGTTCCCACAGCTCATTCCTTTCCTCATTGTTTTCACCCAATTAAATAGCTTGGGACATGTGTAAAACTAGTAGCTCTGGCAAAACAGAATGGAAAAGGGAGTATTTAGGTTGGGCCCATTTTTATTGAGCATTTTTCAGGAGGCGACAGACACAGGAGCAAAAATAAAATCGCTACATGGCTGCCACACTTGAGCAAGAGAGTCGAGTGTCATGATAAATCTGGCCTCGGAGAACCAGCCGGAATGGACAGGGTCTGAATAGGATTTAAAAACCCAACTGCGTGCAGAAATTAGAGTTTTGCCCCTGAATCATATGGAATTACAGTGCTGGGTGCATGTGCCGTGCCTACACAATAAAGCCCGGAGGAAGCAGCTATTTCTGTTGGTTTTATTAAACCAACCAAGCAATTTAATTCTTTTGTTCAGGAGAGTTCTACTTCATTGATTAACAAAAGCAGGGATATAATTTTTTCAGCCTTCTTGAAAAGCCTGAAATGTCAAGCCTTTTAAAGCAGATTATTGTGCCTGTGTGCTGTGCATGCAGTCACAGTAACCTTTTGTCTACAATTAAATATTCTAGCATAAATATAAAAGAAAATCAGAGATGGGAAAGATTGACTCACGAGAGATTGGAGAGGTAGATTCACACACTGATAGCGAAGCAGCTTGCTTCTAATTAAATATGCGGCTGAGTCTCAATGCATTCTCGCTCAGCCGCAGAGAGGAGACGCTGCCCAGGAGTGGAAGGGATCTATCACATCATCTGCCTGTCCGCAGGCTTTCCTTGGGGCTTACGAAGGTATTTTAGAATTTTTATATTGGCATTTTTCAGGGGAGATAAAGGTGAACCCTCAAGGGTAGTGAGACTTCAGCCTTCAAAGTTTGGGCTTCCTTGTTGGTACACTAACCTGACTTCAATAGCTCTTTTTATTAGTCCTCAACCAAGGTTAATGCCAACGACTTTGTTTTTCCGGGTTGTAGCCGTTCTATGTGATATGGCCAGACGGGTTGCTGGGCATTGGGTGACCTTTTGTTACTTTGAGTTGGGGTTCAGTTACTGGTTTTTCTCTCTTTTTAACCTATCTTACGATAAATTCTTTAATGCATATTTTGGTATTTGTACCTGATAAGTATGAACCCAGGGAGCAAAATTCAGGCATCTTTAGCTATTTCTGACGAAATGCATTTTGCAAAATGATAAGGTTTGCAGTTGGAGGCTCGGCTTTATTTATATTCGTAAGCCTTTCATCTTTATACGTGCTCACAGCATTTGCACTAAAGCACTTAAACACAGCACTCACGAAATGCTGAGGACGTAAAATACGGCTGATCTTCTTAGGCTTGCTTCCTGCACGGAAATTGGGAAGTAATAAGAACTGAGATTTCTCTACTCTGTAACTTTACTTCGGGCTTTGACATTATTGAAATTATCGGAATTACTTTGGGGAACTCTGCCTGTTGAGTGTTTTGCGTGCACGTGGGAACTCTTCCCCATTAGCAGGTGAAATTTGTGTTTGTTTACGAAAACAATTGGTTCCAGGCAGGCTTGAGACAACACTGGAATTCAGTTGGCTTTTCCTTTGTGTATTTACTGTACTCAGTGTGCATTGCGTTTTTGATTTTGAAAACAATCAGACTCCCTGCACCTTCGGGAAGCGTGCCACTGGGAAAAGCTTAATATTTGTAAATTAATAGTTTGCACTACTCAAAAATTGATTGGGGCAATAATTGAATGTTAGGAATAAAGCTTAAAAATTCCCACCTTTTAAGGTTTCCTCCTTTTAATAAGAACTTTCTCAAATAACAGTCTCCACTAAAGGGAAGAAAACTTCCAGTGGGGTCTTAATGCATTATTTACTCCTCCTTTCTTAGTGTGATTCAATATAGCATGTATCAGGAGCTGTGTTTAAATAAGGGTTTTTCGTCTCAGCCTTTGCCTAGCAAATAGAAAAAAATTCTTGGTTACTAATAGTCAATCCATTAAACTTTATGCATAAAACACGAAGACACATTAGAAAGGAGGGATTTTTTTTAATGAAAGGAGTGCATTTTGATGATTTAAAAATTAAAATGTAGAAGACTGGCGTGTAAAGAATTACTCCATCAAAGGTGGCCGTTGTTATGTCAGTTTGCCTGTCTTGGCAATCCTGTGATTGCCACTGAGTCTTCACGTGTTTAATTGGATTTTCACATCTGGAATTATGCATAGGTAGTAGTCGTTGCAGCATCTGTATGTGTTTTGTTTGCCTTAAAATGTGGTTCGTGTCTTATAATATCTAATGCCTCACCAATTTAAATTTGTTGCTTATATTGCTAACGAAAACTGAGCTATGCTGAAACTCTCGTGGGAAGCGGGTTGATTTGCTGGGAAAGAGCCGTCCCGGATCAGACTACAGACAGGAGCCAAAGCCGCAAGTGCAGTGCAGGTCCCGTGCGCTTTGCCATTACAGAAGTGATTTCCTGTTCCTTTGCTAATTACTGGACTTCTACACTTGGGTTGATTTTTATTTTCGATCTCAAGTGTATGTTTGCCTCTAATACATTTAGAGTGGAAATAATTTAGTATGTAGTTGGCCAAATCTAGGTTCATTGGAAAGAGCAAGTGTTTATTTTCGACTGTGGGATGCATTAACCACTGAATTCTTTCTGAGGTTGGTTTTATCTGAGGATGCAGCAGTGATTTGGTTGTGTGTATTTCAAACCCATACTTTTGACACCGTTTTTCATGTTCCTTTTTCATAATTTTGTGTGTAGCTACCCCCAAACAAAAGAAGCTTGCTTGCCTTATCCGAATCCCCTATTTTCAGTGATTCTGAAATCGATGATGGGCTCGGATTGATTTTGGCTTTATTTCTTCCCCTTTGAAGCGAACTACTGATCTGGAATATTTATGTTTATAAATGACAGTTGATGTGTATATGTCAATTTTTTTTTTTCAAAACACTCAGGAACTTTGGTTTCTCAGACAACAGTTAGGTGCTAACAGTGAGCTCCGATTACCGATTCACTGAGATGCTTTGATAGGATCTTGTAATGACAGAGTGGGCACACCCACATCATCACATTCTCAATGCACGGTGTTCCCTTCTACCCCATTCTTCTAAAAAACTCCATTATGATACTGCTCGGTTTCTTATAAAAGGAGTAGTTGATCAGATTGAATTTTAAATATTTGCGGTAGAATATCAAGCATTGAGTCAGGTGGCCACGGGGAAGCCAAATTAATTATTAGTAATAGCTCATGTTTACAAGCCCTTGCATTTAATTTATGATGGACTTAAAATTGCCATTTAAATTCTATTTTCCTCCAGAGACGAGGTTTGATCATAGGAAGAGCAATTCAGAATTAGTCTGGTTTAGAGAATTGGGGAACTGAGTGGGATCAAAACAAAATTACATTTTCCACTTATTGGTTGATATCATATGACTAAAGTTATTTTATTAGGACTAAATAAATGTTCAGAATGCAAGTCTTCCAGAGGAACAGTAGAGAAATGATGAGCACCATTAAGTCTGTTAATTCAAAGCATGCTTTGCTGTGAAGTAAGTACATTCTGTCCAGGCACTAGCTGGCTCTGTTCTCAGCGGACTTTCTCCACTGAGGTCAGTTGAAATCCCCGCTGCCTCTTTTTACCTGGTCACCACCACTTCCTTTTTCCTGAAGCCCAGAGTGTATTGCATTAAGACTTTATTAAGCTGCAGTTGTTTCAAAGCATTGATATTTGCACACTGATGAAGCTCACGCTCACGCAAGGTGACAAGAGCCTTTGCACTCCTCACTGGCTCTCCTGAGTTTCACCTGCATTGAGCTCTGGAAGGAGGAGCTGATGGGCCTGCCATTTCTGCCATCTCTGTCATTTCCGCCATTTTTTGCATCAGTGGCTGCAGCAGCCGGGCTGAGCCATGCTTAACCAGTCACCATCTTGAAGATGGGCAGATGTGTGGCAGGGTTACAGCCACCAGGGAGGCTTGAAATAACTTGTTACCCTCAGACATGTCATCGTGTGTGTGGGTCCACTTGTGTGCATGTATACATGTGTATGTCGAAGTGCGCATGTATGCACATGTGCATGTGTGTGTGCTCACATAAGTGTGCGGGTCCGTATGTGTATATGTGCACATGTGTATGCATGTGCATGCGTGTATGTATGCATATATGTGTATGGGTCTGTGTGTGCACGTATACATTTATATGTACAAGTGTACAGGTGTGCCATGCATGTTCATATATGCATACATGTGTGTGGGTGCGTGTATACATGTACACACACGTGTATGTGTGTGTACAAGTGTGCATGTACATATATACATATGTGTTTATGCTCATGTGTGTTCATATGTATACGTGTGGGTCAATGTATACAAGTGTGCACATGTGTGTGCATGCATGTGTGTGTCCCCCTAAATACTGAACACTATTTTTCTCCTGCTCGAGTCCTATGTTCATCAGCTGTGTTTTTGAGAGGCTGAGAGCACACAAGCTGCGTGGAACCTGCAGGGAAGAGGAGGAGGAGGAGGAGGAGGAAGAAGAGGAAGAGGAAGAGGAGGAGGGTGAGCTGGGATGTGGCTGCAGCAGCTGAGCCAAGTGAGGGAAACCAGCATGAGGCGTTCATGTCTGTCTGACACATTGGTCTGGCAAGGTAGCGGGCAGACGAGCGAGCAGTGGACTCTGCTCCTGCTGCCCAGCCCGTGATCTTTCCTGGGACGAGGAGCTGTGGTGCTTTTTCACTCATTCAGAGGCAATGGAGCAGCCTGGCCACCAAGTGCTAGAAACCGTGGCGGACTCACAGAGCTAGTGAGACCTTCCATGCCACAAGGGCCCAGGGCTTTTGCTTTATGGCGGACTTTGGCCTTGTCTGGAAGCTTTATTTCCAGTGCTCAATTGACATTTTCCCCTCATACCATCACCGCTTGGGGAAAGTTCAGAGGCTTGGGGTAGGGCTCTCAGGTCATCGCCAGGGAGTGGCTGAGTGGAGCACCCCAGTGCTCGGCTTCAGAAACGGGATTAGGGATGTGGAGGGAGGAGAGACCCTTCCCCAGACAGACCTGGGGTGCATAGCTAGAGGCTAAGGGTGGGGCACAGGCCGCAGTGTGGGGAAGACTCAGATGTGTGACCAGAAAGCCAGGCGTGCTGAGTTTAGTCTTTAGATGTGATCGCTAGGAAGAAAGACCTTCCAAATCCAGAATCACAAAACCATGCTGCCTGCAAGTAGTAACTGTGGCAGACTTCTTGGTTTGCCTTATACTCCCAGTGATGTTTCGTACATTCCCAATCCAGTTTATTCATATAAATATATTTTTAAGGAAGTTTGCATGGTGTGTATGTGTGTGTGTGTGTGTTCTGTGACATTTCTGGTGTGCATACTTCTTGGAGGATGTGCATGCAAGAACATGTGCTGGCATCTGTGTGGACACATGGTGGTGTCTATGTAGGCACACGTGCTAGTGCCTATACATGCTGGCATCTATACATGCTGGTAGCACACGTGGTAACCTCTATGTAGGGTGTTTTTTTTATACTTTCTCTCCTATTTTGTTTTGAGTCAAGGTTTGTCACTGAAACTGAAATGCACCAATTGGCCAGGCTGGCTGCTGCTGAGTTTAGGGATGCATCTGCCAGGCGTCTCACCTCTCCCAAGTAGTGGTGCTACAGCCCCTGCCTTGTCCATGTCCAGGATTCAAACTCAGGTCTTCATGCCTACACCACAAGTACTTTACTGACTAAGTCACTCTATGGCCTCTCTATGCAGAAATACCTCTTTTATAAAGAAGCTTGCCTGGCATGCCCACTCTTCCACACCTTACTTTTTAAATTAATATGTGGAGCTGTCTTTCTTTAGCCACAAAAGTAAATGAATAGAAGGAGTCCCAGATCTATTTTTATAGTCATGTAGCTAAACCTTAGTAGTTGGTTCCCCCTTAGAGAACCTCCCTTTCCACAGGCCCTTGGTCCAGGCATCCTGAGTTCTAGCTCAGCACCATGTTAGGGAAGCATCCAAAGCTGTCAGATTGCAGTGCAGGAGTATGTGGGTGAGTGTGGGGGTCGGTCAGCTTGCATGGCCTGTCTCTAGGAGGGACAGTAAGGGACAAGTCAGGCATTCCAGCCAGAGCCTTGGTGGATGGAATCCTTCATAACCAGCAGAATCAGGCAGGGTGGGACAGAAGATGACTCCAGAATTTTTCAAGGGAAAAGATGATGTGGAAAGGGAGTTTGGAACCTTGAGAGGTGCAGGGCGCAATCCTGGTTTAGCCCAACTGGAGAGGGTCCCTCTGACAGGTCATTCTCTGCCTCCCTGAAAATTCTAAAAGTCGGACACATCTGTGATACTTTCCTTTGCCTGTGGAATTTCTCTTGAACCTGTAGCTTGGTTTTTCTCTTACTGTCTTTTGCCGAAAACATTGTCCACAAGGCTGAGGAGAATTTTTTAGTGTGTTTCGAGGCTGCAAACTGCAACAAGCATATCGCCTGTGCCCCACCTTTGTCCCCATCGGGCCCTCCAGAACCCCTTCCGCACTGCCCGGCCTCCTGGAAAGTCTTTCTTCCTCTGCCTCCTGCCCTGTTTGCAAAGGGTGTTCCTCCTCTGATCTTCAAAGGGAGGCCGATTTCCTTCTGGATTTGATGAAACATGCTGAGCAGGAAGGGTTACTGAGGGGAAGCCCTGTCTCAATCCGCGTTTCACTTGGCAGCAAGCACGTGCTTACCCCAGGCTACCCTAGCATGACGGTGGTGAAATTGAAGCTGCATGCTTACCCCAGGCTACCTTAATGTGAGGGTGGTGAGATCAAAGCTGTGTGCTTACCCCAGGCTACCCTAGCGTGATAGCCTGTGCTTGGTGTGCTCATATGTGTATCATGCAGCCATTACACAGTGTCCAGAACATACAACACATGTTCCTGAACTGATATTCCAGGGAGAGAGAGAAAAAGCAAGAGAGAGAGAGGAGAGAGACAGAGGAAGAGAGAGAGTGAGAAAGACAGTGAGAGAAAGAGAGAAGAGAGGAGAGGGGGAAGAACAGGAGTAGAAAGAGAGAGGAGAGAGAGAGAATTTCTGAGCGTGATACTTCTGGCTCTGTTGTCCAAATGCTTTACAACTGGTATATGTAACCCCCGCCCCCAAAACAAGAACAGTAATCTTTCCATTTCACAGACAGGAAGCCGAGGGATAGAGCTCTTTAGTGGTTCACCCAGAATCATGCTGCAGCGCTGTGGCCTGGCTGGGATTTGGGCCCACAGATCTGTCTGTGGCTCTTGCTTTTGATGCTTACACCAGACTGATTTCATGCCCTGACCGCTCTCCAGCGGACACCCACACAGCACACAGAGTGGATTCTTTCCACAGGAGCTTTGCTGTGCCTTGCAGGTATGTCCTGTCCACATGCCTTGTCGGAGAGCCCACAGTTCAGTGAGGTGCACGCACTTCACAGAGTCCAAGCTATGCTTAGATTAGGGCACCTTTCACGTGCCCACTGAAGAGTCTATGGCTGTGGGCGGCAAGCTTGCAGGCCTGCGATCTGCTCTAAATGCCCAGCGCTCGTCAGTCCTGCCACCCTGACAATGAATGTTCACTCCGATCATCTAATATGACTGGAGAGAGTTCAATCAGTAAAGTGCTTTCTTGCCAGTGTGAGATCTGAGTTCAGTTTTTAGAACACACAATGAAAACAGCCAGGCAGGTAGTAGTCTTGTAAGCCTAGCACTGGGAAGGTAGACACAGGTCCCTGGAGCTTATTGGCCAATAAGCCTCGCTAAGTCAACTCCAGGCCGGTGACAGATACTCTCTCCACTGAAAAGGCGACCACGGCACCTGAGCTACAATATAGGCTTGTCCCATGGCCACATGCATATTACATGCACATGCCACACACGTGTGCCTGCACATCAGGGTCACACACAGTGATGCACTCTAATTATCTATGCTTGTTTAAATACAAAGAGGTATAATTTACTGTCGAATCAAATGACTCTGTTGGAAGTGTGACATTACCACAGTCGTCCCAAGAACATGCAGCCTGGTGGTCTCCTCATAGAGAGTCTGTGGTGAGACTAACTGATGTGGTTCAGAACAGGGATGGTCACTTAAGCCTTTGTGTTCATCCCAGTCAGGGCAGAGAACCCAGCATGCGGCTCAGCCATTCAAAATGTGACGCTTCGCCTTGGTTGTCAGGTTGGCTAGTTTGAAGACTACCAGGGGACACACCTCTGGGTGTGACCACGTGGGAGCCTCTAACTGCTTGGACTGAGTTGGCAAACCCGTGCTGAATGTGGACGGCGCCATCCCATGGGATACTGCGATGGATGGAGCCCTCTTCAAACCACGAGCTTTCTTCTCAAAAAATTTTTGAGAATTACTTTTGAGTGTGTGCATGTATCAGAGGGCACTGTGTGTCCCTGTGGAAGACCAAGGGTGACTTCAGGAATCATCCTGGATTGCTTCTACCTCCTTTTTGCTTCGCTCTGGGATTTCCCAGGCTCTACCCACCAGGGCCAGAAGTGCAGGCTGCTGCCATTTCCACCTGGAGTTTTTACATGAGATCTGGTATCGAAACTCAGGTCCTTCTGCTAGTGAGGCAGAGTCTTAACCCCTGAGCCATCTCTCCAGTCCAAACCATGATCTTTCTCAAGATGTATTGTTGGATGGATGCTTTGCAAACAATGATAAAAGTGCTTACCACAGCTGACCATCTCTGTCTGTCAGCAGACATAGTCTAGCCCTTTGTGTTGTTACTGAGACAACCAGAGTCTCCTGCGCTTGGGATTGATGTGTGTGAACCTCGGGCTTTGCATGCTCTGCCCTGTCTCTGGGCCGAGCAAATTACACCTAGCTGTGAGTCCTGACTGTGCTGTGAGCCCTGGCTGAGGGCCCCGCTGGGGTCTTGGCCTAAATCCGCCTGCTTCGTGCACCTGAGCTGGGGCCTCCTCGAGGCTTTGGGTCAGTGGCTGTCTCTTCTCTCTGCTCCACACAGAGTACCCCCAGCCTTGGAGCTTGCCCAGTCCCCCAATCCTGAAAACTCTGCCCCCATCATTCACCTACCCCAGAGCCAGTCAGCTCAGGGATCCTGTCCCACTGGGGAGAATTCTCACAGCACTGCTAGGAGATAGAATGAATGTTCTTCTTCCGACCAACTTTCTAATGATAAAGCAACACAGGATGAGAGTGATTTATTTTCTTTTAAAAAAATAAATTAGAACAGACTCAAGGTTATCTTGGTAATAATAGCTCTGCCTCTCTGTCTCTCTTGCATTCCAATATGCTAGTGAAAGGCAGGAAGTTAGGGCCGCTCAAAGGGGCTGAGCCTGGAGGTGCTATCTGCCTGCCCCTGGGGGTGCTATCTGCTTGCTGCAGGACAAAGAGGTCCCTCTGCTTGGCCTGATTCTTGACAGTCCTTATCTGGCCTCTGAGCCCCAGCCAGTACAGGGTGCCGGGGCAGCTGGGCAGTTATAGAATGAGGCTTCCAGAGGCTTCCCCCCCCCCAGCTCTCAACTCTATCTGCAGGAATTCCCCTTGGGTTGTGTCCGTGTTGCTGTCTATCCTGAAGCATCTATCCAATAAGGACTTCCCAGTCAGAAGGCCTAGTGGCTCCCCTACCCCCGTTATTCAGAGATTAACATCTATCCTCAGCGACAGGTTCATTCCCGCACCTTCTGTCTCAGCCCACCTTGTCCTGTCTTCTTCCCCCACTGCCTGTGTCCTCTCTAGTCTGTGTGGTCACTGTCTTTCGCTTCCTGCCATTATACATGGCTCTCTAGCCCGCCCACCTCCGCTGACAAGCTCTTTATCTTCCAATGGTTCCTTCACCTTCAAGTTTTGACTCCTAGGCACATGTACATCCACAGAAATTCTTTTTACCTCTTTTTCCCATTTGCATGTGTACATTCAAGAGTGGGATCCCAAGTTTTAGTCAAATACTAAATAGAAATTTCATGTCTAGTCATTTACAATAAGTAGACTTGTTAGCCAAAATGTGTGCACTGATTTTAAGGAAATTAGAGAATAACTTCTAGAGTCTTAAAACAGGTTGGGTAAGATTCCCACCTATGTACTAACTCAGAAATTCCAGAAGTATAAGACTATGCTCTCAGTCCACTGGAACCTTAAAAGAAACTGTGATATCCTCTTACCCTGGCTGAAGGCCAAGGAAGAGACCATCGTGCCAGAAAGTCTAGATGCCAAGACTGCCCCTGGAGATGGTATTTGCAATCCAAACTGGGAGGATCCATGTCAGAAGCAAAGGGGGCCGTGTCTTTCCTACCCCAAACAGCACTCTTATGAGAAATCACAGAGATGGACCATTCTAGTGCACTCCCACCAATGATCGCCTCTGCCCCTAAAGAGACACCCTTGGCATATGGGGCCTGACTGGACCCCAGGTTTGGAGTATGCATGGTTCACAGATGGGTCATCTAACTGATGGCAATACGCTTCTGGAATTCCTCAAAGGAAGACATAAGCAATCTTACTATTAAAGGAATAGAAGGATGCTATTATAGAAATTATTCTTTTAATAATTATATTGCTTAAGTGTTTTCTTCAGTGCATACCTCAGTGCTCCATCGACAGAACCAGCTATAGCTTATGGGCCTTGAGTATCCAAGTCAAGGCCCCCCTTAGAGATGTGGTTTAAGCTTGGATAGTAGACACTACATGAGCTGCATACATTTTCCCAAGTTAGAACCTGCTGTCATGCCTGGTGCCTATGTCGACCTGCCTGACCGAGAGTATCAACCTGGAGAGGACAACAGCAAAAGCTCATGCTGGGGTGTTGGGGACTCCTATAGTTAATTGTAATATATGTTCCTTGCTAAAATCAAAAGGAGATCATTCTGCCTCTGTGTATTTTAAAAAAGCAGTTAAAATGTGGGCTCAGCCCCATAGCTATCTGGTGAAGCATTATAGATTAGATAAGTTTGGAAATACTGAGAGAAGGTTTCTGTTACGTGCCTTTGCCCTGAAGCAATGGGTTAGGTTCTTAAAAAAAGGGTCCACCCTGAAGGTGATTTTGCTGATTATCTATTGTGTATGCAACATTCTTTACCCCAAAATTTTCTGTATAAAAGTTGTCACGAAAGTTTCAATAAATGGGTTCAGGATACACTCGGACGAGAGGGAGCCACGTGTGTTCTGTTCTCCACCCAGTCCTGGGGAGCCCTGGTCTCGAGGCCGCGACTCTGGTCTGCGGCATATGGATTTAGTTGGGTTTCTTCCCATTGTATTTCTTTTTTTGCACATTGTGGAATGCTCTGTGATGTTGTGTTTTTTGTTTATGGGTTGGAATTTTGCTTTCTACACTATGTTGTGCAGTCTACTCCTATTTTGAGTTTTTCTTTGAAGTAATAAAGTTTTTTTAAAAATGAAAAAAAAAAAAAAAAAGAGTGGGATCCCATGCATGTGTGTCTGTGTGTTTTCATGTGGGAAGGATATGCATGTGTATGCATGTGGGGGAGCATTCATGTGTGCATGCATGTGGAGGCCTCAAGTTGCTATGCAGAACATTCTCAATCACTCTTCCACCTTCTGGTTTTTAAAAATCTCTATTTATTTCAGCGAGTGTGGTTGGTGCACACTGAGATACATGTAGGACTAGTCACATATTTCAAAAGCTTAGCTCAAAAAGATCAGATTACAAATATCTTGTTAGTGGTTTTCAGTAATGATTATATGGCAAAGTGATAGTTTAATTATATTGCTTCATATAATTCAAATAATTAACTAATTTTACCTAAGGGTATTTTCAGTACAACTATTAAAAATTTAAAGTGGCACATATGGCTGCATTCTAACTCTGCTAGACAATCCTGCTTGAAACCATGGCATGGGTGTCAGTGCCAAGCACCTTAAGTTATTGTTGGGGCCTAATGCTAAGCAGCTTGAATTACTGCTGGGACTCCATGCTAAGCACTTTGAATCATCACGCAGACTCAACACTGAACACCTAGAATTATTTATGTGACTCTGTGCTAAGCACCTTGAGTTATTGCTTATACTTGCTGCTAAGCACCTTGAATTATCACTGAGATTCAACACTAATTACCTAGAATCATCACTGGGACCCAATATTAAGCACCTAGAATTATTATTGGGGCTCAACACTAAGCACTGTGAATTATCACCATGTTCATTTCAGTTCCTGCTGCTCACATTCCCTATGGTCAGGTGCTAGCAAAGTGCTATTCTCACTGCTGCCCCAACACTTGGCGAATGGTCTGTTCACTGCAAGAGGCAGAAGCGCAGGCGCCTAGAGAAGCCAGGCAGGTGTGGTAACTATCTGCAGTGTTAAACAGAAATCCAAGTGCCAAAAGAAGCCAGGAGCAAGTTGGCCAGGTCTGTGGTCAACTGAAGACTGACCGCTGTGCCTCTGGAAGACCCCATGTGAGAAAAGTAGCAGCAGAGTTGGAAAGTGTAGGGAGGCCAGGGAGAGGGCGGAAGGAGCTGCACTCAGGAGTGTGTGTCACAGCCGTGGGACAAGGAGACCCCTGTTCTGTGGCATGAGGGAGCGGCTGGCTGAGCCACACTGGATGAAGGTGGCTCAGAGCCTGCAGAGTAGCTGGGCTTGCGTGAAAACTGCCGTTAGAGCCAGTCACAGAGAGCTCAGGCCACACAGAGTGCTTGGCTAGCTTTGTGCCTCTGATGGGCAAAGGCTATTGACACACGAATGGCTGCAGTCAGTCAGCTGGTGAACAGGGGAGTCCTCCCATGCCCCAGCCCCTCCATGGGGTACAGGCTGGCTGGGGGTGCAGGCCAGCGGGGGTGCAGGCTAGTTGGTGAAACAGGGGGGGTCCTCCCATGCTCCAGCCCCTCCGTAGGGTATAAGTCCAGAATTGACAAAAATTCCAAATGTTTTAGAAAAAATAGGTTTCTGGACTTTCATGCATATGTAACCTACTTCATATATGTCCTGATTCTTGACCACTGTGTGGGCCCAAACAGAACAGGTCAGTGGCCTTGATGTAGCTTGGGAGCTGCCGGTCCATTCTTCTTACCAATGGGCCAGAGGCCATGCCACAGAAGAGCAGACAGTGATTAAGAAGAGGAGGTCATGTTTGGGAAGGTTGTGGCGCTTTTAAGAGGTGGGTCCTGGCTGGAAAAGGCCATCACAGGTGGCAGGCCCTGAGGTTTGCTCTTGCTCTCTCGGCCTCCTAATGGCTGTGGTGATCTGAACCAGCCTCCTACTTTTGCTTGTAGCGATGCCTTCTGCTACGAGATTCCATATAATGGACTATATCCCCACTAGAAACGTAGGCCAAATAAATACTCATTTCTCCCGAAGGGCTTGAGTCTGGGTGTTGCCTTATAGCAAGAATGACTGAAGCAGGGACCATTCAACAAGCCGTTCCAAAGCTGATCAGTATTGAGTTGTTGTTTTTAATCTTTTCGTGGGCTGGGGAGATGGTCCAGCAGACCAGGTGTGTGCTGACAAGCATAAGAGCCCCAGATCCACATGAAAGCCAAGTAGGTGTGACTGTTGCTTGTAACTCTAGCATTCTGGAGACAGAGATGGGGCTGCTTGGGCCACCTGACCAGTTAGCCTAGCCAATCAGTGAGCTCTGTGTTCAATGGGAGGCCCTGCCTCAGCAAATAAAGGGGGGAGGGGCGGAGGAAGACACCCAGTATCAACTTTGGGTCTCTGTATGCATGAGCACACACATGCACATGTACCTGCACACATACGTGTACTTACTCATATCCCATGCTTCATACACATGCAAAAAGAAGAAAAAAAATCTCTTCATTGAGTTTTTCAAGACTTAGGTACCAAAGGAGGAGGAGGCTGGTGCAACCTCAGATACATTTGTGGATGGAAACGTCATACTGATATGATCAGGAAATGGCCAAAGAAGCAGTCAGTTTCTGAGTGCTCTGAGCTCCTGTGTGCTTCCAGAGTGAGTGGACTCCTTTCGTGTACACAGGGTGACAGGTTAGAACAGCTGATCAGTGGTTGAGATGAAAGAGGCTACCACTGCTTCCCGTCAATGAGGGTTCCCTGCTGTGGTTTTCAGTATTTAAAAATCCAAAATGAACAGACAGAGTAACGCAAAAGGATTGGAGTATGCTGCGTGTTTTTTTTTAATTTTTTTTATTATTATTTATTCATGCATGTGTGTGTGTAGAACCACGGACGAATTCGGGAACCACCATGGACCACCTCCACCTCCTCCTCATTTTTTCTGCCCCGGGATTCAGGCTCTGCCCTACCAGGACCAGAAACGCAGGCAGTCCCGCTTCTGCCCGGCGTCTATACGTGGGGTCTAGGATCCGAACTCAGGACCTTCTGCCTGCAAGGCAGAGGCTTAACCACTGAGCCACCTCTCCAGCCCGTGCTGTGTGTTGTTTAGACCTGTTAGTCCTTTAGCTTCTGCCATTGGATAAAAGAAAGATCAGTAACCTGTGATCATAACATTATCAGAGTTAACCTATCAAAGTCGTCGTTATGCTAAATACACATATGCACACATCCATGCATGCATGAACAAAGAGAGAGAGAGAATAAGAGAAAGTATAAATCTACAGTTCAACTTTGCACTTAAATGGAGCTTCAAAAGTCACAGATTCTGTTTAAATGTTGTGTTTGAAAGCCACCTGTCATGTCTAAGCAGGTGTTAGAGAACCGTTAAAACTGATGTAGGTCACTCGGAGGAAGGATCTTGTGAGACGAACCAACACACTTTAATGTCTCGTTCACAGGGAAAACAGGCAAATTACACTGTGTGTTAAGGGCTGAGAAGGGTTGTGGGAAATCTCAAGCATCCACTGTGTTCGTTGAGTACCCGTGAGCAGCCACACCCCAGAACACTTCTGATATGCGTTTTCCCCAGGTTCCAGTAGCTGTGATCCCATCTCTCTCTTGCATCTGAGCAGAGAATACGGCAGAAGATGGTAGTAGTCCTGCCAGGGGCCGCGCTGCCTAGCATAGCTTCCATCCTTGCAGCCTGCGGATGCAGCAGACACCCTGCATCAAGGCTTCTCATTGTTTACAGAATCAAAGAGCAGCTGTTGGGATCTCCTTCCACAAACTTGTTATTAAGATTAGGAGAGCTGCACAAATTAACACGATCATATATTAACTGCGTATTTGCACAAATGATAGATAAAGTCAATATGGAAGCCTCTTAATGGGAAAAACATACAGAATCATAAATAGCAGGGACAAAAAGCCCCCGCCACGCCTCACGTTTCCTTCCCCTCCTTGGCCAAATGCATTTGATCTTCTGACATAGTTTCTCTATAGAAGGGTTGGGATTAGATTCATGCTACACAGATGTGGTTTTTGTTTTATTTTTTTTTTTTTTAACATTTGGGTTCAGGGGATTGAACTCAGGCGCTTGTACTCATTGAGTCATACTGCTGGCCCACATTATTGTTTATTTTTTTAATTATGATTTTTTTGCACTCACGTGTTTGTGTGCTTGTAAGTGTGCAGATGTACACGCATATGTGCAGAGAGTATATGAGGGCGCTTGAGTGTGTGTGCAGGTAGAGGCCCAAGGGCGACATTGGGAATCATCCTACATTGCTCTTCAAGGCTTCGCCTTCCAGGCATTTTTTATGTGGGATCTGGGGATCTGAACTCAGGTCCTTTTGCCTGTGGCAGAGACTTTAACCCCTGAGCTACCTCCCCAGTCCCATGTTTCTTGTGATGAAGAGGCTTCCCACCCTTTCTTCTAGCTGTCTGCACCCGCAGCACTAACTGTTGTCTATCTGTCACCATCTGCTCAGCGGCACCCAGGAGTGGCTATGGCACTGAGCTCCTGCCCGACTGTGATTACTACACTTGGGTCAGTCTTTCCTGCCGGGTGCCTGATTCTATCCCCAGACCCCCCCCCCAGCCTCAGGGGACCAACATGCTCCTCCCCACCACCCTGAGCTCAGCCCTTTCAGCCTCCGCATGAATGAGATCACCCCATGTCCAGCTCAGCTCCTTCACCACGGACCTCCACATCCATCTGGGCTGCGAGTGACAGAATTCCATGTGTCGGAAGCTGCATTGCAATGTCTGCCAGCCGAGGGGTGCTTTAGCCGTGTCCCCTTCGCATCCATAGGCATTGTTGACCTTCTGAGTTTACTTCCTGTGGATCTATTCCTAGCAGTGGAAATGCCTCGCCATGTACTACTCTGTTTAAGGTTCTGTGGAACCACAGCGCTGGTTTTCCCAGGGGTCACATTGACTCCTGTTTCCACACAAAGGATACGGGGTCCATTTCCTCCACTCCTTGCTGGGGCACTGAGTCTTCCAATGCTGCCCCACTGACCCAGCGAGGTGACTGCTCATTATGCATCAATAGATTTTTCCCCCAATGATCCGTAATGGTGAGTGACAGCTGTGGCTCACTAAAGGCAGCACAGCTGGAGACTTCGCCTCCAGCTCCTGGCAAATCCATTAACTGTTGCTTGTTGGTAAGCGGTAGGCACCGGTTCTTCTCCCATCCGCAGTTAACCCTGGGGGGCTCATCCTCTGCAGGCCCTTCTCCTCCAATGCAAGGCCTCCTTACTTTCTTAAAATCACAATGGCTTTGGCTATTTGGGGTTTCTTGAGACTTTTAGAATTGTTTTCTATGGGTCTATGAAGAATTACACGGGTTAGCTGACAAGATGGCTCAATGAGTACAGGCACTTGCCACATGTTCCTGACAACTTGAGTTAAATCTCCAGGGCCCAGATAAGGGTGGAAGGAGAGAACCAAAGTTGACCTCTGACCTCCTTTCATGGCACATGCCTCTTCACCATATCATGTAATCATACACAATAACAATAAATAAAATAAAATAAAATACAGAGAATTCCATTGCTCTTTTTAAGGGGTTTCATTAAATCTGTCAGTTACTTTGAGTGGTTTGGATATTTTAACAATATTAATTTTTTTCCAATATAAGAACATGAGATGTCTTTCCATATCTGTCTTTCCCAATTTCTTTTATCAGTGGCATATGATACTGCACTGTAGAGGTCTTTCACCTCTTTGGTTAGTTTCTTTGCTAGATGTTTGATTTCTTGTAGTCATGTAAATGGATTGCTTTCTTGATTATCTCTGCTTCTGATGACTCTCTTTGCAGATAGCAATTCTACTGACTTTGCATATTGATTTCATATCTTACAATTTTGCTGGATTTATTTATTCTAATGTTTTTGTGGCAAAGTATTGGAGGCCTTTTCTGTAGATGATTACGTCAGTTGCAAACAGATGACTGGATGTCTTTTCCAGTTAGATACCCTTTATTTCTTCTTCATTGATTGATTGCTCTGGCTGATTTGCAACCACATTTTAGATTAAAAATGGGAATAAGGATATCCTTGTCTTATTCCAGATCTTTAAAGATGAATCTTTCACTTTTCTCACATTCAACATTCTTCATTAATTAAGATAATCATATGTTTCCCATGTCATCCTCGGTTCGCATATATCTGTTGATATATGCCATATATCAATGTATCATGAGAATAAGCTTTAATTAATTTATTTGCTTTTTTATTAGGTATTGTCACTCATCTATAGTTTATTTAAAGCACGTGGGAAGATTCATGTCCTATGAAAATGTCATGATCATGTTAGGGACTTGAGCATCCTTGTATTTTGGTATCTACAAGCATCCTGCAACTCATCAATATTAAAGAAAGCTGTGTTTGATTTTCTTGAGCAACTACAAAGCCTATTTTTCCTTTTTAAATCTATTTCCCCTTGTTTCTCACTTACACTCAGAAATAGAGCTGCCTTGTGTTACCTTCATGTCTGACGGCCTTGTTGGTATGCTGCTGCCCTTGGATTGTCAGGCCTGTGCTAAGGATTTGGATCCATTATCCTTAGGGGTGTGTGTCTGTTGCCCTCACTGTGATTTAAGGTTTAAATGCACAAATATTTTGTCACTGCTGCTCATTGCCTGGGGTTTCTTACTCAGGAACTCCAAATTTTTTAACGTGTATGTAGGTGCTGAGGTGTGTGTGTGTGTGTGTGTGTGTGTGTGTGTGTGTGCGCGTGTGTGAAGTGGGCACTGTATGTGCTGGTGGAGATTCCAGGATGACTTCGGGAATCAGCCTAGATTGTTCTATCTCTTTATTATTTTGCTCTAGGATTTCCCAGGCTCTGCCTTCCAGGACAGTAATTACAGGCTGTTACCACTTCCACTGTGTTTTGACATGGGATTGGGGATCCGAACTCTGGTCCTTCTGCTTGAGAGGCAGAGTCTTACCTCAGCCCTGAGACTCCAGATTTTAAGGCTTATTTTCATGATCTGCTTTAGTGGTTCTGCAAAGTTGTCTGCCAAATAGCTCATAACTTACCAATTTTAAGCTGAGATTCATCTGGGCATCGCTCCTCTTCCTCACCTGTGTAGGAAATATCCCCACCCACCATGGGCTGGATCTTCCCCATCAGCTAGACAATCTCCTGCAGACTCCCTGTGGACTTAACTACTAATTGTTTACAAATGTGCGCAGAACGCAAACCCTCAATTGTCAAGTTGACACTTGTATGTAACTCTGACAGTAATTTAACAGCAAGTCCAGACAGAGTTCCACTCTTCATGTTGCCAGTACTCTGAGTTAGACAGACAGCTTTCTACCTGCGCCGAGGCAAGCCAGCGTCCTTTGGGCATATGCTGGCTCCCGGCTTGGTCTCTGGGTTGTGCAGCCTCCCTTGGGGTCAGTGTTCACCCGAAGGCCTGAGTGGTAGCCGCTTGGCTTACATTCCAAAGCCCTCTCTCTGTTCCCAGGAAGGGCCTCAGATAATCTATCTTCTCCATGTCAGAAACAAATCCTCTGAATTATGCACTGAGATTCTTTTCTACTGTATCCTTCTAAGGAAAAATTGAGCAGGCCCAAATATAGAACAGTGATGATTACAAGCTGTAAAAGGTATGGGGAGGTTGGGTTTAATGAGTGCACACCACATGCTTGCACTGAAATATCATTCTGCACCCTATTACTAGGAAGAATCTAATGCATGTTAATCAGAAATAAAATGGAATATTAGAAGGGGTTTAACCCCTGAGCAATCCTGCTGGTGGGACCCTGAGAATCTGTAAACAGCTACAGCAGCCGTGAGTGTTGCTGCGGCCAGCAGTCAGGACAGCTCATCAATTTCCATGCACTGGGTATTTCTTGGTTATTATTTTATTATTATTTATTTTCTCCTTTGAGCTGGGAGTGAACGGAAATGTTAGCCCATAGTAAGGTATAATTGCTGAGTGATTGTACTTGGGATGATTTAATTATGAAAATTCTCAGAGAAGCATAATTCATGAATCAAGACTTCAGCGCTCAGCCAGCTGGCTCTGAGTGAGCACACCTGTGCCACTACCCACTGGAGCCTGGTTCCCGATCTGCCCTGCATCGCGCACTCTGCCCGCTGTCCTGGGCTGGGGTCCCCTTGGCTCTTAGGCAGGTACTCCACCGCTCTTAGGAGCTAAAGAAGCTCTTGCTGTGCCCTTTAAGACTGCATTTGGTAAGATAGCCAGTCATCTTCACAACTTGTGTCCTTCAGTGTCGTCTTCAAGACTTCACAGTTTACCACAGGAGCCTTTGACGTCTTTGGTCAGCTCATCTGAGGTGCCTTATTTTATCTTTTTTTAAAATTTTTTTTATTCAATTGTGCGTGTGTGTGTGTGTGTGTGTGTGTGTGTGTGTGTGTGTGTGTAGAACCACGGGCGAATTCGGGAACCACCATGGACGCCTCCACCTCCTCCTTGTTTACTCTGCCCCGGGATTCACAGGCTCCGCCCTACCAGGGCCAGAAGCGCAGGCCGCCCCCACTTCCGCCTGGCGTCTATACGTGGGGTCTAGGATCCGAACTCAGGACCTTCCGCCTGCAAGGCAGAGGCTTAACCCCTGAGCCACCTCTTCAGCCCCCTTATTTTATCTTTTGATGCTCTCGGGACTAACGCTGTTTTTTTGGATCCTTTATTACCAAGCTGGCTGTAGCATTTGAGAACCTGAAACTTTCATGTTGGTTTTTTTGTGCTTGATTTGGAAGCCCTGGGAATGGAACCCAGAGTCCCACACTTGCTCCACACTGCGCTATGGCCTTTGCCTTTGGGTGGTCTTCATGTATGTCTAACTGCCTGTTGTTCTCAGGCCTGGGATTCTAGGTTTAACCAAGTACAGGGACAGGTCGCGGATCATCTTCAGTGGGGTCATTTGATTTTTTCCTCTTATTTTTGGCCATACTTTCTCTCTCTAGCAGCCTCTCTCACCTGAGCCTGGGTCACTACAAATGGTGAATGTGCACAAGGACCTCGTCTTGCTCCTTAGCTCACAAGTCTCAGCTTCATTTTTCACTGGTTCACACGATGCTGGTGTGAGTCACGATTGGCAGTCTTCGCTACATGAGGGAGGGGGGTCCTCTATGCCTGAAGTCCCTGGCTTTTACCACAAGCATTCATTACAGGTTGTTCTCACCTCTGTCACATGCTGTGCTGGTCTCAGGCTCCGTGTGGGAGCTCCACACATTCATTTCAGGACCAACCAAAAAAATCTCTAACTAAATTTTATTCATAGATATTAATGGATTTCTAATTGATGGATCTATTCTGCTCAAAGGCAGAAGATTCAATTGAATTACAATTACATTTTTTCCAAAATTCCTCACAGTTTTTTTTTTAAAGGAGAAATGGACTAGGGCTAAAATCCTACAGAAGACAGGCCCTGCAGTGCACACTGGGTGCCCAGAGCCTTGGTCCAGCCAGGTTCAAGGCCAGCTTGCGCTGAACAGAACACCTGACCCCAGAATCAGTCTCTTCTTAGTTAGAGGGTTTTTTAAAAAATAAGTCTCATATGTCTTAATAAGTTGATTATTAGATTTTATGTGTTTAATCCTCTTGAAAACAGTCTTTGAAAAATCTTGCATATTGCTTGCAGCAATACACGGAATAGTAGTTTTCGTGTATTTGTTTTGTGTCTGGCTATCTTTCTTCTTTGTACTAATAACAAGTATAGTTTATGAATAATTAATTTTATGTATATATAGGTCTAGGAGTATTTGGGTTCATTTTCTCCACAGTTTAGTGACCAGCAAGGTGACCCTGTGGTAAAGAAGTTAGTCTTTGGAAAAAGAGAAAAAGTCTTGAATATTAGAAGTTTAAAGGGGTGCAGGGGGAGAGCAGAGGGGCTAAGAGTGGGTTCCAAAGGCAAGACCCTCTCCTCCCATCGCTGTGGCTTGCCCACAGGTGGATCAAGTTTCCTGGGGGGCTGCAACTGTGTAAATCCAGCTCCCTGCTGGATGTGGCAGTGTATTTTTGTAACCCCATTACTTGGGAGAAATAGGCAGGGGACCTCTTTGAATTCTAAACTAGCCTAATGCACACAACAAGTTATAGACTAGCCAGGGCTACAGGGTGAACCCTCATCTCAAAGGAAAAAAAAGTTTCACAGAATATTTGATTAGAAACCCTTCTATGGAAAACCCTTCCAGACATTTCAAGCAGCTGGCGATGTGACACACACATCTGGGAGCTGCTTCACATGGTGACGTGGGGATGACAGCGTCTTACTGCTTGGGATTTTGTTCTCTAAAGTTAGGCTCTTCTTCATCACCTGAAATGCTCTTTAAAATCTGCTGTTGCAGCAGAGAGGGGAAGAGAAGAGAAAACAAGCTACCCTAACCCACTCCCAGCAGAAGCCAGGCAAAAGAAGAGGGGGCAGTAAGAATGTAAGAGTCTGGGCATGGAGAGGGGGCTACCAGACAGATCCTCTGGCGAAGACAAGGCTGGCCTGTCACACTCACCATGCAGAGAATGAACTTCAGAGACGCACCTCTCTGCGAGATTACTAAGGCGGACGCCAGACAGAACAAGGCTACTGGGTGATTTGCCCACTGGTAAGTCATCCACGCCCCAGCAGGTACAGGCACTCACTGGCACAGATATCCCAGATGAGACCCTGTGGGCCACACATGCAGGAAGGCGTGAAGCAGGAGGGAGAGTGGCTGGAGAGAGGAAGTAGAAGAGGGAGAGGAAGGGGGGTGGGATTGAGTAGGTGGTGAGCAAGGCATAGAGCTTCATGGTGGGAAGCATCCAAGAGTTAAGCAGAAAAACTAAAAACAAAGAAACGACCCTGCTGCTGGTTTCTAGCTGTGGACTGCATTTCCCATGAGCCTCGAGATTGGCTCTGCTGCAGGAGGACGACATCCTTACAGAGTGAGGTTCGCACAGTCAGGCTACCTCCTGCCTCTTGCCTGTGACATAAGGAAGCAGGAACTCACTCCTTGCACCCCGACTTCAGCAGTTCAGGAGGTTCATCTATGGAGAAGATCCAGGAGACTTGCGAGCCTCACGCTGAGTCTCCTGTCTGCCAAGCAGGCTTGTTTCTCTCGTTCTCCTTTCCAGCCCAGCTAGTTGGACCCTTGGGTGGTTCAGGGGATAAAGGAATTTGCTGAGCAAGCCTGATGCCTGGATTCAGTCCTTGGCATCTGCATAACTATGGAGGGAGGTGACCAGTTTTACAAAACTGCCCTCTAACTTTGACACGTGTGCCATGCACACATGCACACACCTACTCCTGCACGCCATGCACACACCTACTCATGCACGCCATGCATACATGCACGCACCTACTCCTGCACGCCATGCACACATGCACGCACCTACTCCTGCACGCCATGCACACATGCACGCACCTACTCCTGCACACCATGCACACATGCACACACCTACTCCTGCACGCCATGCACACATCAGTAATAATAATACTAAAATGAAAAAAATTAACAAGACTTGCTATTGGAAATCATTGCTAAAACCTTCCAAACTCGCTGTATCGATCAGATCCTGTGGAGGAAGTGTCTCTCTCAGATCCCAAGCCCTTGAGGTACAAGGGATCCAGGGACAAAGGCGCTGCCTTGCATGTCATTCTGGGGTGGCCTGGGACCCCCATTCTCCCTTTCTTTGGAAATTTCCACAGAACTCCTGAGGCCAGAAGCGTCGCAATCCCCTCTTATCTTGGACGCTGCACGCGGGGCGGCTCTGACACGCATTATATTATTAGTTCCCACTTTCTCGATTTTAATTAAAAACAGAAATGAATTATTTTAATCTACCATGTTAGAAAGTCAGCATTATTGCACACAGTTATCCTCTGAAATGGGGTTGGCATGGGGGAAATAATGACATTTAAAATGTGATCTGCTCTAATGTAGCTCGCTCTCCCAGCAACTCTTAATTCAGTCTCAAAATCTGTTTGCACCTGATCCCAAAGAAATAAGCATTTATCCGGTGCATCACAAGCCTAAATGTTGACCTTTCAAGAGTTGTCATGTGAGCTATCTTCTGTTATTACAAATTGTGAGTCTTAAATGCCCCCATCCAGTGAAATCACAAAGGCAGAATCGAGGGAGTGATCTGCGTGCCATGGGACGCATCCTGGGGCCCATCTGCAACACACGCCCACGCAGCGGCAGAGGTCACATGTAAGGAAACAGAATTGTCTGTCTGGTGTTTGAGGACAGTGGACATCCTGGTTGGAAAATGACTTTGCTTGTATTTCTGGGATCTCTGGATCTGCAGCCTATGTTACACTCAAGTGAATGATGTTGGATTCTGAAGTGATACCAGCACCATTTAACCCCCCGCAGGTAGTCTCAATGTGCAGCCACGGTCAAGAGCTACAGTGGGGAAGTGCAGCAGTGTGCCCAAGTTTGCATGTGTATGGCACATGTGTGCAGTCGCATGTGCACGTGTGTGTGCATACATGTGGAATCCTGAAGTTGATGTCAGGTGAGTGTGTCTTCCTCCACTTTTATTTATTGAGGTGGAGCCTCTGCATGGAGCCCAGAGTGCGTTGATTGGCTACTGTTGCTGCTTGTCCTGGGAGTCCCCACCTCTCCTTTGAGGTGCAGCAGCCACAGCGCCACCTGCCCCGCCTTTATGTGGGTTCTGGGAATCCCAAGTTCCTTCTTTGCACTAGCTCAGCAAGAGGCTTGTCCACAAGCGGTCTCCCCAGTTCTGGGTCATATTTTTGTATGCTGCAGTTAGTTTCCTTCAAAGATGCTTGGAATAAAAGCAGTGTTAAGTTGTGCTGTGCACTAACTCAATGAAGGGAAGACGTTTGGAGCACCTTCCATAAGCGATTGATTGGATACCTGAGGGGCCAATTTAATCACAAACACAGCTCGCCAGCTGAACGGGCTACTGTTTTGTGTATTTCTGCCAGCTTCATAGATGCTTCTGGGTGATACATACAGATGTGGGAGTTCAGCTTCTGCAGAGCTGCTTCTGCCTTCCGAGAAGCCAGCGAGATGATGCCTCTAATCCTAGCACCTCAAGGGGCTATGGCAGAAGGGTTCTGAGTTCAAGGCCAGCTTGGAAGACTTAGCAAGACCCTGCCTCAAAATAAAACCCCCAAAGTTGGGGGGGGCATTGGCTAGTGGTAGAGTGCTTGTCCAGCGTGCCTGGGTCCTAGGCTCAGCCCAACACTGGAAAGGAGATGAGTGGCGGTCACTGCAGCAGATCGAAGCACAAGTGTCACAGTCATGTGGACGTGACCTGGGTGCAAAGCTACCTTTGGTGCTGAACCTTTTCCAAGAATTCAGCACTGATTAGAGACCTTGGAGAGATATTTATATCCCAGAAATTAACTCTGGCTCCAGCGTGCCAAATATCTTTGTTCAGTGCAGGTTTGTCTCACCTACCACTCTCCCCAGCCTCCTGTAACCATTCACTCCCACGAGCTCAGCTGTGTAATTCTGCAGAAAAGCCAACATGTGTGGCATTATGAACATGTGGTGTTTGTTTTTTGACGTCGCTCTTTAGGCTACTCCGTGTTCCTGTGATTGCAGAATTCTATCTTTTTTTTGTGTCTGAGTAATATTCTACCACATGGACAGGTTGCTGGCAAATCTTAACTCCAGAAGCAAACTTGGAGGGTACAGATATCTCACATGCAGATTTCCATTTCTTTGGATACATCCTGTCTGTGGAATTCAATGTCTATAATGAGGCAAGTTTGTCTGTATGTGTTAAATACTTCAGAAGAAAATGAGAATCTTCAACATTAAATGTAGACTGTTTATGTGCTTCAACTTTTAAAAATTCTTTAATTAAGGCTGGTGAGATGGTTCAGTGGGCAAAAGCGCTTGTAGTGCAATCCTGCAGACCCAGGTTCAATCCCTAGAGCCCCGTGAAAATGGCTGGAGAGTCCCGACTCTACAGAGTTGTCTTCTGACATGCACATGTGTGCTGTGGGACATGAGCGCCCACAAAAAGACACATGTACACACAGTAATAATAAACACATAATTAGGAATATTTTATCTAGAGCTCTATAAAGCACTTTTTTTTTCCATTACTGATGTGTATCATTTTGATATAAGGTTCTAATGTCCTTGTTGCTACTAATGACTGTATCTGGAGAGATTGAGGCATTGCATGAAGTTCTCTATAAAGCAGTCAAGGCCACTTGCTCTAAAAGCATTTAGAGTGGAAGATTTTCTCTAATAAAGTTCCAGCTCTCAAAACTGTTTATATGCATTAAAAGCATGGGACTTCAAAACCACACAGGATAATCATTTCAGAGATCTTAAGGCCCTAGATGATTACCGTGTGTTAGGAGTTTATCTCAGTTTAAGCTTATGTTTGCTTTTTAAAAAAGAAGTAAAATTCCTTGAGGAATTTATTTTAGCAAAAGGTACTTTGAGGTCAGTTTTTCCTAAAGCTGATATCAGCTTGTGTTGCTTGTGGAAATTCACATAATTAAATACAAGGCCTGAGGATGACAGTGGGAACCGAGGTTTTGAAAATGGTCCCGTGATGAGAGGAGTGTTCTGGGGTAGAGGGTCTCAAAGTGTAGATTCATGGCACAGCTTTAGCATTCCCTGAGAATTCACCCCAAATGAATGTGTGCGTGTGCGCGTGTGTGTGCATATGTGTGCGCGTGTGTGTACATGTGTGTGTACATATGTGTATGCGTATGTGTGTCTGTGTCTATTCATGTGAAGGCCACAGGTTAATGTCAGATCATTCAATCACTCTGTACCTTGCTTTTCAAAACAGTCTCTCTCACTGAACCTAGAACTTTCGAATTTGGCTAGAGTCCCAGGGGGCTGCCTGTCTCTCCACCTTGCAGTGTGGGGCTCACAGGCGCACCCCATCATGCCTGGCCTCTACGGGGTGCTGGGAATCAAGGTCATCTTGATCCACCGAGTTATCGCTTGATTCCCACTTCGGACCTGCTCAGGACCTCGGCTCAGCATTGTGGGCTTTTCCCCTCTCCTTTCCCTCCCTTCCCCACCTCCAGGAGGTTCGGATGCACTATGAAGTTGGCATCTGAGCAAAGGGAATGTCCTGTGCTCAGGACCACTGGTGTAGGAAGTCCCTGGGAGATTCACTTCTCCCTTCTAAGAATTTGCTTATGGAGCTCATTCTAAACATAGGTCTTCGTGACTGGTGTGATCCTAATTGCTTTTTGTTACAAAACAGTAGGACGTTTTGTGGGCAATGTAAATTATATGCAATTTCTATATGTCTACTTCATCTAGCTACTTCATGCTTGCTTTATTTCATGAGTGGCCGTAGTTCATACTCCAGTGATAAACATTAGCTGCTTCTGAGCACCTCTTTTGCCTCTGATATTTAGATTTCTTTTTTTTTTAATTTTTATTTTTTATTTTTTTTATTTCAGCTCATACAAACTTATTAGGTACACCAGTTCCCTCCCTCCCTCCTCCTCCCCCCTGTACCCCCTGCTCCCCCTCCCCACCCCTCTCCCTCCCCATCCCCCAGTGCCTCCCGCCCCAATTCCCAGAGAGTCCTTTCTTGTGCATGTCTGATTTTCCTCTGGGCCCTCCTCTCCGATGACGTACAAGGACCCAGTGGCCTTTCCCTGAACCCTTTCCCGTGTTCCCCTTAGGTATAGGAACACTGCTGTGGCTGCCAATCCTTTACCTCCAAGGATCTTGGTGCCTTTAGCAGATGCTAGACTTTGTGAGGTCAACAGTGTGTTGGACAATGCGCAGGGCATGCAAAGTCCAATTATGATTGCTTCAGCCCTAACTAGTATGGAGTATCTTACATATCATTGCTCCTCCCATCCTTTTGCTCTTACACTCTTACCGCCCCCTCTTCCACAAATTTCCCTGAGCTTCAAGATGGGGAGAGACTAAGCTGGCTTAGTTCTAGGTGGTTGATATAGAGTCTCTGAAGTTCTGGATTGTGGTTTGTTGATTTTCTTTTGCAGTTTTGCTGCTCCTGCAATGCCCTTCAGATATTTAGATTTCTTAAAATATAAAGATTTATTAAACAGTTCATGTTTCCTAGATGAACCCTCATATGACTTGGAAGTAAGTTTTCTGTAATTTTTAAAATCTTTGATCTCTGGGTTTTCTTAGATAAATGCTAAATAGAAAGTATCACGTAGCACATACAAAGCATCTTGCTGAAGAAGCTACATAGGCCTCTGGTCTGCTAAATATCATTTAATATAAACCCAGTTTAAAGCAACAGTCCTAAGTAAAGCATGAACCGGCAGCCTGCCTTGTGACAAGCTCTTCTAAGATACAATATCTCCATGGATCAGCCTGGGATTATCTGTAGAGGTGGCAACATTGCCACTATCTTTGAGATGTTTTCAGACCTGAGCAGTTACCCTCAGTCTTTGGATCTATGTATCCAGGAACTCTCTGCTTTCTCCATCTGTCCCTTAATGACACTGACTTAAGGTCACTGACAGTTGGCCCAGAAGACTCAAATGACTGACTGGGGAAGGAGCCTGAGAACCAGACACTTTTGGACTAAAGACTTCAGAGATGCTCAGACGATTGGGAGGTGCAAGGAGGGTCTAAAGACTCTGGTCATGTGTCCTGTCAAAGGATGACCCCTGTCAAGGCAGAAGCTCTGGCTTGGGGACCTTTATGATTTCTGCCTTTAGGGACCTAGGGATGAATGTCCGGTGTAGCATGTGTGGGCGACATACCAGTGCTGTGTGTTGCTTCTCCGCACTTCCAGAAATACAACATGCTCCCTTCCTGCTGGACGGAGTGACTCCGAGTTTGGAGCTCCCATGAATCTCAGCGACACCTGAAGCCAGGGCTTGTGGTGTGTGAAGGCCCATGGGTCCGTGCGGTCACTTGTCCAGTACGTGAAGCCCAGTGGCCTCATGTGGCCACTTGTCCAGAGTAGGAAGGTCCAACTAGATGGTGATGGCTCTCTCCATGAGCTCCAGAGTCACCGGGAGCCGCCTGTGAGGAGAATCTTGATGAGGCTAATGGAGGTGCACCTGCTCTCCCTTCCCCCCAGATCCTGACTGTATAAAAATCGCTTAGCTTCGGCTGCGGATATCACGTGCCTAGCTGCTTCAAGTTTCTACTGCCTCAAACCCTCTCGTGGTGAACTCTTGAGCTGTAGAATAGAATCCATTTCTCCCTAAGTGTTTTTGGTTGTAGTAACGGGAAACATAGTTACGTGGTGGGGACTTGAAGAGGCTCCAGCCACCCATCTCTGCAGAGACTTGGATGGTGTTCGGAAGTTATTTCCCTTCGCTTGAAGGACAAGGAGAGATGGGATGCGATTGCTTCGGTCCATTCCAGAAAGTGGTGGTTGCAGCCTCCGTCCCCACAGGCCGCTATTGTGAGCATCTTTCTGTGCGAGGTGCCTTTAGCAGTGTGCTCGCCACGTGGCACTGTTCAGAATAGACTGTTGGGGGTCAGGCTGGGGGGATTGTGTGCCTGGGCGAGGGGTGCACCTGGGCCAGCTGGGTGGAGGGCAGTGGCCAGGAAGCAGTTTCCTGAACTAGAATGTTCCCCAGTGAAGGGAATGATCTTCAGCAAAGCAGCCTGCAAGGAAGGGCATTGTGGCCGTGTGGGAACTGCAGGGCCACAGGTGGGCAGAGCTCCAGGTGGTGGGAGGAGCCTCCCCGGCTGTCAGTTGCTCAGAGACTTGGGATGCTAGGACCACAGGGCAGGCTGCATCTTCCAGCCAGGAGCAAAAGGCTCAGGGTAACCCTGTGTACAGACGATGGTTCACATTTCCCCAACTCTGAGATTGATTTCTGGGTGTGATGTGACTGGGCATACAAGATGGCAAGACCATTGGTGAGGAGTAGGGAAGGAGTGCGAAAAGGTTCCCTTTGCTTGAGACAGGATTTGAGGGGGAGGCCTTGATGTCCCTCCCCAGAATAAGGGGGTGGTGGCAATGCACCGCAGATTGGCAGCTGACCACTAGGTGGCGCCACCATTAAAGGCCAACTCTGGTGCTTCCCAGGGTGGGAGGCAGCAACCTGAGGCCTGCAGCGACCCCAGGCCTGCTGTGACCCCAAGGCCTGAAGTGACCCTAAGGCCTGCTGCCACCCCGAGCCTGCAGCCACCCCAAGCCTGCAGCTCAGGACTGAGGTGTGCAGACCCTGCAGAAGGCCATGGAACATTGTTAAACTGACCACATGGCCCCATCACAGTCAGCTTGGAGAGTCCTTCCTTCTCTCCTTGTGTATTCATGCATGAGATGAAAACATTTTAGTCTAAATTTCTGTTATTCTTTTCATAGAGTAGTTTATCTCATGTAACTTTATTACCAGCTTTAAGAAATAGAGTAAAATTCTATGCAGAGAGAATACTTTAAAAATTTTTTTTACACTTTATTCTTTTAGTGTTTTGTACATGAATAGAGTGAGTTTATGGTATATTCTCACCTTAATTCCCAATCCAGTCTCTCCTTTTTTCTCACCACCCTTCTTCTCCCCGGCTAATTTCCCTCCTATCCGCATGTCTTTTCCCATGTGTGGCCTTCTGGGTTTCGCTGGGTGGCCTTCGATGCATGTGTCTGAGCAGTTGCTGGAGCATGGGTCATGCATGTGGTGGACCGGGGGGTGGGATGGGGAAGGGGGGAGGGACAGTGCCTTCTCTCCCATTAGCACTGACCCTCATCAGTCAGATACTTTTGCGGCTGTCTGAAGCAGGACAGACCCGTGTCACAAGCCCGAAGCTGAAATGAGCAAGTGAAAGCAAGTGCGGAAGAGGCGGGCTCCGGAGGCCAGGGCAGCTCTGCAGAGCACAGTCAGATGAACAGTGAGGAGCGTTCAGGGGCAGCGACAGGACGTTTACACAATTTGGGGTGAGTCCTTTGGATTAGAGTCACCGAGCCCGGGAAGACAAGAAGTTTACAAACTGTGTGGGTGCAATGTGGATCTTCCAGTGTGATTCTGGGCACCAGAAGGTCTTGGTTCTTGTGTGGACAGAAGGTGAAAAAGCTTTACTGTGAGACTCTGGAAGTTTTTGTTAGAATATTCTGAAATACTCTTATTTCCCCAGCAGTTGACAGAAAAGTAAAGCATTTCTGTCAGATGACTGGTTTCCATTTGTAATTTTGTGGTGGAGAGTTTGAACTTGTGCATTATTAACTTTCTGGGGTTACCTCCCACCGAATCCTGCTCTCGTCACAGAGTAGCTGTGGTTAGAAGCAAGGAAGGCTCATCAAAGGCTCTGCCAGTGGGAAAAATCCAGAATCAAGTCTGTGGCTATTTGTTCAGACTAATAACTGGAGGTTGGTTTCAGCTGACCAGAGATCATCAATGAAGTATTACTTTCTAAAGAAGAAGGACAGACACAGCCTTGGATAATTCAGGGGGCCTCTAACTTAGCTTTCGTCTGCATTATAGGTGGGTTAGAGCATCTGGAAGGGACAGGACTTGTGAGGACCCAGAACCAACCTTGTGCCTGGCTCATTCTGCACAGTGTTCTGCCCCGGCCTGTGTCTACTCACATTGCACCTGTGCTGCCAGGCTACGCCTGGAGAAAGCTCACCACCTAGGAGTGGGGCTTTTCTGGTTATTTCGTTCCTTGTCTGGTTGGCACTTTATGTCCCAAACAGAGTCCAGCGGGAGAAGAGTCAGGAAGCAGCCAGGTGGCCCTGCCCCAGGCAGGAGAGATGGCTAGACACAGGAGGCCATCCCAGAGCGGCTGAGACTCCCACATGAGGAGGAGTATGGCAGGAAGCTGATTGTATTAGCTAGGGTTCTATAGAGTCATGGAATTCACAGAATGAATATATATATACATACACATATATAAAATATATATAGGAAATTTACTGAGTTGGCTTACAGATATGGCCGAGGTAGTCTAGCAAAGGCTGCCAATAGCTGAGGTAGTCCAACGATGGCTGCCAGTAGCCTAGGTAATTCCAACGATGGCTGCCAATAGCTAGCTGCTCAGTTCGGTAGTCAAGTGAGTAATGACTGAAGGCTGGAGAACTCCTAGAGTCTTAGTTAGTCGAAGGCTAGAAGGTCAAAGAAACCAGGTGGCCGGAAGGAAGAACGATTCCTAGCACAGCTGCAAGAAGAGCGATCTGTTCTCCTTGGTGGCTTCTTTTTATATGATGCAATACTGGGAGGATTCTTTGAGAACTTTGGAGGTTCTGATAGGATCTGGGGCAGGTATAATCCTTTCAAGTAGTCTCAGTTGATCCTTTCCAGAGATGGTCTCAGCCCAGCTTAGTTAATACCGGGTGTGTCAAGTTGACACCGAGGCTTAACTATCACACTGATTCTTTAGAGGATGCTGTGGAAAGGCACACAGGAAGGTGGGGTCTTGGGGACGAAGGAGGAAGATAAGTTTGGAATGGATTTGAACTGGGTTCCAGCCTTCATCGTGGCCAGAAAAACCTCGGGTTATTCCTGCCTTCCTTCTTGAGTTTGTCACAGACCTGGGGCTAGGGAGACAGCATGCAATCCAAGTGTTCGCCACATAAGCAATCGGAACCAGTTCCGAGCTCTGGCCTCATGTAAAATGCTGGTGGATGTGGTGTCTTGTGGATAAGTCCAGCTCAGGAGGGAAAGAATGGAAATCCTCACAGCAAGCTAGCAAGTGAGGCTAGTTCTAGCTGAAAAATGACAGATGATTCCTGACATCCACTGTGGGCCTCCACATGTCAGCACATACATGTGAACACACACACACACATATGCATGTGTGCCCACACACGTGAATGTGCATAAATGCATGCATCACACAGACACATGTAAAAAAGACAGATCTGTGACTTCATTTCTGGGTTTCAGATCCATGTGTCTAGGGAGTGATTTTAACCATTTCTAAGTGTACGCTTGTGCATTTCTGCATTTCTTTTTTATTATATTTATTTATTTTTCCCAATAATACAAGCTTAACAGGTACCCCGTCACCTCCCTCCCTTCACTCCTCCCCAGTCCCCCTTGCACCCTCCCCCCCTTTCCCCTTCCTTTCACCCCCGTCTTTCCCTTTCTCCCAGTGCCCCTCTTCCTCCCTCTCATTCCCTAGAGCATCCTTTAGTGTGAATGTCAAACTTCCCTCTGAGTCCTCCACTCTAGTGAGATGTAAGGACTCAGTGGCATTGCCCAGAGCCCTTTCTTGGATTCCCCTTTAGTATGGGAACACTATTGTGACTGTTAATCCCTTGCTTCTAAGGATCCTAGTGCCTGTGATCCATGCTAGACTTTGGGGAGTCATTGACATGTCAGTCATTGTGCAGGTCATGCAAAGTCCAGTATGGCTACTGCGGCCCTGACTCGTGTGGAGTATCTTGGGTATCATTGCTCCTCCCCATCTTTAGGCTCTTACAATCTTACTGATGGCTCGAGGGTTAAGACTTTGGCTTATATGCATTTCTGCATTTCTAAGCTTGCACTTGTGTATTTCCTCATTTTAAGCATGGATTTCTGCATTTTTAAGCTTGCGCTTGTGCATTTCTGCATTTTAAGTGTGCACTTGTGCATTTCTGCTTCGCTGATCTTGCTGCTCCAAGATGATCATGCTTTGGAAAGCCACCTGTCTAGGATGACAGCAAGAGCAAGAAGTTAACATGCCCAGAGCCCACCCTTGGGACACAATGATAGTTTCTAACTACCGGAGGATGAAGACAAATCAGGACTTAGTAATCAATGTCTTAGTGACTTCTCTGTGCTCTGATAAATTCCCTGCCAAAGCAACTGTGGAAGAAGGTGTTTTATTTCGGCCCACAGTTCTGGAACTCACAGTTCATGGATGGGCCGTGAAGGCCACGAGAGCTTGAGGCTGCTGGCCATAGGGTGTCCACAGTCAGGGATCAGAGCCAAGAGTACCGTATGCTCAGCTCGCCTCCAGAGTCTCAGACTAGGAAATAGTTCCCCACACAGTGGGTCTGCTCCGACCCACTTAGCTTCATCAAGATCACCCCCCACAGGGGTGCCGGAGGCTGAGTTGTCCCTCGGGTACAGAGGCCCCGTCGGTAGACAATGAGCAGGAAACATCTCGAGCTGCTGTTAGTAAAACAGAGCAAACTTCAGACCTAAGCATGTAAGGGGAAGAGTTTTGGAAACTCCCAGGTCTCTTTTGACAACAGCATCAGGCAACCTGGTGAACCTCATTATGGCCTTTGCATCTGATGGTAGATCGGGGTGCAGAGGTCTTGGCAAGAGAAGGGCAAGGACTATTCCCTCTGGAGGACTAAGGGTGGGAACATGGCTGTGACGTGTTTGATGTCTGCATAGCTGAAGCCCCCTTGGCGACTGCTGTAACCCACACCCACCCATGTGTCGCAGGCTCTATGGCGACCTGTGGTGGTTCCAGGAGCAAGAGTCTAGCGGGAGTTTGATGACCGAGTGTCGCAGTTTCCTGGGAACGGGGCCCTTATTTTGGATGGCGATTGTCCAGTCACAGTTCTGAGTCCAGTTTGATTGACTCACAATAAAACCAGGGGCTGAGCCAACTGGCCACACCATATCCACAGGCCTGCTGAAGACAGACAGACAGATGTACTGGCCAGACCAGCATGTCTGGCCACATGTACTAAGGATGCCAACTTCCTTTCCATCTCCCTCCATTTTATCCATCTGCCCAGGAACTAGTTCCACCCAACTTGGTTTGGGTTTCCCCATCAATCAATCAATCAATCAATCAATCTCCTGCAGGCATGCTCAGGGCTTAACTCAACTACTAATTCTTCACAGCTTTGCTCAGAGTGCCAGCCTTCATTTGTTAAGTTGATACTTGCATCTGACTATGACAGGGGCTACACCCTTGAAAGATATTGGGATCCTGTCTCTTCTCTGTACTTCCTGTTGTCATGTGCAAGTCTTTTCAGACTCTCAGCTGCATGAAGCACCATATTTGCAAAGTCCCAGAGTGGCACTGCCTTGGTTAAACAAAAGACTCGCCTACCTGGGTTTGGTGCTCTGAGTCTCCCTTGGAGCCCCTGGAGTGGCTATGTGGAAGGCAGGAAAGGTCATGGAAGGTGTCGGTGGTGGGCTTCCAAGTCCATCCCAAGAGGTCAAGGATGATACCTGGGTCAGAGATCAGATGGGAGCCAGGTCACTCAAGGCGACCTACAGACAGCTGGGCGGTGCCTGGTCCAGGAGGATCTGGCAGTGCTCACTGGACACTGCTCTAGCTGGGGACACACCCATGGACACACGTTCAGCCAACGCCCAAGAAAGATGGGGGGCTTGACTAGGCACGCCCAGCTGTCAACTCTTGGGGAGCAGCAGGCCAGCTCCTTAACAGCCCCTTCTCCAAATACAAAACTTCAAAGAACAAAAAGCAGGTCTAGTCCTCCCCTGCCCCAGGGTCACTAGGCCGAGGAAACCTGTCCTTGCACATGCTTCTGTGTGGTCTGGTGATGAGAGCGCCTGGCTTCCTGACTCGCGGCTCTGGCAGACATCTGGCTCGGCTGAGCAGAAGAGGTTTAGTGGCTCAGTTCAAGGCTGCGATCCACAGCAGCATGAGTCAACCGCATCAGGAGCCCAGGGGACTTGCCACACCGCACACGGCTGAGAGCAAAGGGGGGAGGGGGACCTGCTGCATCCTCGCTTTCTAGCAGCCAGATCCCTCCATGTTACTGCCTGCCCTCCGGGGAACAGCCCTCCCTCTGGGACCCACATGGACTGTGGAATGAAGATGGTCTCCTACAGACTTGCTCAGAGCCCTGCCTTCCAAAAGTCAGAGTGACAACTGACCTTCACCGATTCGGCACAAGGAGGAAGGGTTAAACTTTAAGTCGCCGAGTTTACCTCTATCTCTTGCCCAGAGATTATGTTTAAAATTATGTTTTAACAGGGGTCACCACATGAAATGGGTGTTTTCTCCACCAGTGAGCACTCCTATTGCTGCACTACTTTCCCTGAGGATAGAAAGTCATTCTGAGTTTTAAGAATATCTGAGATGAGGGGCTGGAGAGGTGGCTCAGGGGTTAAGCCTCTGCCTTGAAGGCAGAAGGTCCTGAGTTCGGATCCTAGATCCCACGTATAGACACACACACACACACACACACACACACAACGCACACACACACTGCACACACACACACACACACACAATTGAATAAATAAGAAATAATAATAAAAAAATTTAAAAAAAAAAGAATATCTGAGATGTAAACCGGACAAATCTTACGCATGGTCCCCATGCTCACAAACGCATAGGGGTCTCCCACAGTGACTGCAGGGGCTCCCACACTGACTGAGGGAGGGGGGCCTCCCACACTGGTGTCACTTGCTTAACTCTCTTCTCAAATGCACAGGTGTCTCAAGCTCCCCTGTCACTCTAGTTGCACCAGGTGACAATTATCCTTTATCCAAGTGCTCAGCGTGGCTGTGCTAGATGCCTGTTTAATGTTAACCAAAGGAATCTCCCACATGCATCAGGCGTACTTGATCATTTCCCACCCACTCATTCTTTGGTATAGCCATATGCATATGTACATGTATATACACATGCACAAACATATACATGCACACATATTCTTATACATGTATGTCATAGTTAGGCACAGGTGTCAACTTGACTGCTGAGGGATTTGAGCTCTGGGCACAGTTGTAGAGAGTTGATGGTTGAGTTAAGCCCAGAGCAAACCTGAAGGAGATTGTCTAGCTGCTGGGGAAGACCCAGCCCATGGTGAGTAGGATTAGGCCCTGGATAAATCACAGAGAGCTGGTTGAGAGAGTTGGCATCCTTCTGTTCATTTGACCAGACATGCTGGTCTGGCAAGTAAGGATTGTCCAACTCTCAGCCATTATGCAATGATGGTGTGGCCAGTTCCCTCAGGCCCTGGTGTTGATGTGTGCTCTCCCATCCAGCTGGACCAAGAACTGTAACCGGACTGTCGTAAGAAAGTAAACTCTTTGTTCCCTTAAGCTGTGTGATTTATCAGCAACCATGCAGGCGACTGCAACAACATATGTACACAAATGTATGTGCATATATTACACATGCATATATACATCTATAAATGTACACAGATATGTCAATATATATGTATTCATATATGTATGCATATAAGAAGGTCATTCTCTGTATCTGTCAATACAGAAGAGAAGAATTCTGTTAATGAGAACTGAAGCACCAACCAGAGACTCAGGCTGCTTCTATGGGCGTTTGGGTCCAGAACTAATCCCTCCCATTTCAACTGAAAATTCTTATTTCATGTATGCCGCACTGTAAACCATCAGTATAGACATGGTAATTGCTTAATTTATTTTGTCTTTTCTTTATGGCAGGTTTGTATATAAATGCATTTCAAAATATAGTCTTCTAAACAGACAGATACTCACAATCACTTAGAAATGGTGAAGAAGTTGTCAAATACTTGTAATTATATAAATTGTCACTCAAATTACAGGCACCCAAGAGATGCTTTTCCGATGTCTAGCTCTGCTTCAGTCTCCTGGGTGTGTTTGTGAGGGTTGGTGGACCAGCAGGGCTGGAGGATGGAAGTGGTCACAGTACTTAAGTTCCATTTCACCAAAATCCAGGTATTATGCTGTTTCTACAATACGATGTTCTTGTAAGAGCCATTTAGGAAAAAATCATTCTTTTCCATGTCTTCCTTCACAGAACCAAACAAATGATTCTGCATGCTTTCGTATTTCTTGCTCTTTGGTCTTCTTTCCGTGGTGTGCACAAGTATTTGCTCATGTTGTCATGGTGATAGGGACTAGAGTTGCGAGACTGCCCGAGTCCACTGTCCAGCCCAGCTCGGCCAGCCAGAGAGCAAGAGGAACCTCGCTGCCCAGCCCTGTTTCTCTGAAAGTCAGGAGAGTCCTTGGAACTTTCCTGACTGCGTGCTTTAGTCTGCGCACGGCTCCACGCGTGTCCTGGAATTGGAAGTTGCGGGACCCTGGTATCTCATGCTGAAGTTTAAGTACTGTCTTTTCCTTATGGGACATTTTGTCACTTTCTTTCTCAGCCCATCTGGCCTTCCCCTCAGTGCAGCGCTTCTTCAGAAAGACACTAAGTTAGTACCCATGGATGTAAGCATTGACAAGTGAACTCAAAAAATTTGTTTTTAAAAAGTGTACTCAATCATAACTACAAGTCTCTCTGAGACTTAGCATCGCATGTGTAAAATTTATTTTGGTGGCTTTCTTTCAGTCTTTTCTCTTTTATTGTAAACTAGATCATAGCTTCCTGTCCCTTATTTCCACATGATACGTTGCTATTATTTTTGCATTTCACATGTGCGTGTTCACGTGTGTGGGGGCATGTTTGTATGCAAGGATGTGTGCTTGGTTACATGGCATGTGTGCGTGGAAGCCTAAGTTGATATAAGCAGTCATCCTCGACTGCTCCTCCTCTTTATTTATCTCAAACAGGGAATCCAATCAAACCTGGAGCTTGCCAATAGAGCTGGTTTTGCTTGCTAGCGTACTCGGGAATTCCTGATCTCTGTTTCCACAGACTTGAATGCCAGGCAGCCCACCTGGCATCTTTTGTGGGATCTGAACTCTGGTCCCTTCGCTTGTTCAGCAAGCACTTCAGTTGCTCCCCAGCTTTCCACTCTGTCTTCTGATATTAATACCAAAGGGTCGACTTTACTCTTAATTCCATGCACACTTCAGGGTTAGGGTGACATCACAACAAATCCATAGTCCTGGCACCTAAGGTTGTTGCCTGCTTTCTAGTCTTAAATTATAATCCTTAGCGGAACAGGCACATACCTTTTGGAGACCTATGTGTGTCTCTGTGGGAAACACACTCAGACCCTTCAACCCCATAGGCCTTGGTGAATTGAAGAGTAACTTCCCCAAAGATATGTATGCAGACTTGGATATACGCACTTGCATGTGTAGCTCGGTTACAGGTTTCAAGGTGAGGCCATCTCGGAATTAGATTGGATCTTCCAGCCCATGACTGGTGTCTTTCCAAGAGGAAGGAGATGGTGTGTCCACACAGTGGAGAGGGTCAGACCAGGGTGAGAATGGCTGGAGCACCCATTTCTCATGCTCCTCCGGAAGGGATCCCCCAGCACTGTGCAAGAACATATTTGCATTGTTCTGGCCTGTCACGCTTCGAGAGTTTGGAAGACTCACACAACCCTATCGCCTTCAGGATTCTTGGGTGGTCCTGCTGGCCAATAGTCTTCCACACCAAGAGCCTGAGCCAGCACATCCAGTTCCCTTTCCTACCCCTCTCCAGTTGCTCTCCCACACCCCTCTTTTCCCCTTGTCAGAAGACTCTTCCTCATGGAAACATGATTGACACTTTTCTCAGTATCACCTCCTTGTGGTCTGCACCACTAACTGCGAGTTTTGTGATGTCTACCTCCCTTGGCTTTGGGGATTATCTGTGTGATTTCATTAGGAATTTTTCCACAGAGGATGAGGCTTAGTGGAAGAGAGCTTGCTCAGCATGCATAAGGCCCCAATCGCTCTCTCTCTCTCTCTCTCTCGCTCGCTCTCGCTCTCTGTCTCAGCTTTATCTGTTCATTCTCTTGGAGAGAAATTTTGCTCAACTTCTAGAACTATGATTTATGATTTTTTTATGTATTTTAGATTTATATTTGCTCATATACTCTCATTCGGATCTTGCATTTCTGTTATTAGATAAAAACATGGTTTAGAGGGGATTCACCTTTTTTCTTTTAAAGTGAAACGTTGGGCTGGCAAGATGGCTGTGCAGGCAAAGGGGCTTCCTGCCAGACTGATGAACTGAATTTTATCTCTAGAATTAACATGGTGGAAAGAAAGAACCAATTCCCACATGTTGTCCTCTGACTTACACACACACACACACACACACACACACACACACACACACACACAGAGTGAATAAGTAAATTAATAAATGAAAAAATAAAAAATACATAGCCATAAAATATGTAAATAATCCTATTAGTTGCAAGACAAAAAAGAAAATGGAAAAGCTATGTGAAAGAAAAATTTTTATATGTTCAATAACTAACAAAAGCACTCAATTTCCATAGTATTTGGGGAAATATACATTTAAGTCACAGCGAATTTTCCTTTCCACTCACCACGTGGCCTGATGGCCTACCAGAGCTTTAGGAGATGGTTTAGCAAATGTTCCCTTCTCCCCAAAGAATCGATGAATCTGGACATAAATATAAAGACATTTAAAATGTGAATATCGGTGCTGGAGAGATGGCTCAGGGGTTAAGCCTCTGCCTCTCAGGTAGAAGGTCCTAGGTTCGTTTCCTTGATCCCATATAAAAACGCCAGGCAGAAAGGACAGTGGTCTGGCAGAGTAGAGCAATCAGGCTGGTTCCCGAAGTCATCTTGGGCCTTCAAGGGTGCACGCAGTGCCTCTGACACACACAAACATGCTTAAGAAAGTGACTATTCACTGCGCATGCGCATCAGAAGTGCTGTCATGGATGAACTGTTGCTCAGCGAGTGAGCTGGACAGAAGATGGCATCTTGCCCTCATTCCCTCCTGTCCTGCTCTGCCAGTCTGGCAGCCCCATCAGGGACGGGTGAGAATGAGCAGCGTCTTGCTGGGGAGCTTGACTTGACTCGGGCCTAGGAGCTGCTGGGCAGAACATGGGCAGAGGCAGCAAAAGAGCAGGGGAGCCCACATCGCCGAGACCCTAGAGAGATGGTCTCAACGTCCACAAACCAGTTTGTAAGTGCAAAGGAGCCCGAGCCAGTGACCCACAGTCACCTGTCTCTGGCTCAGTGTGACACTTTCTCCATGCGAAAGGGAGAAAGGAAAGCATCAGTGGAAATAAAAAGCGGGAAAGATTTGTAAACTATGTGAAACTGATTGGGTTGAGTGGCCACCCCCAGAACCGTCTGCAAAGCACAATCTTACGGCTCAGCCTCTGACCAGTCAGTGAGGGAACAATGACTGCGTGGATGCAGGAAGCTCTCTGGGGACCGAGGTTAAACATAAGCAATGGACTTAATCAGAGCATCTGAGTGGTAGTGCCAGTGCCAGGGACAAGGGAGTGGACCAGACGCTTTGGGGAGCAGGGCACTCTGAGAAGGAACCAGGATGACAGAGTTTCATGCTGGATTGCTGAAAACCCTCCTGTGAAATTCTGAAGCATGGACAAAAATGGAAAAACGTGACCAGAGAGAGGACCGAAGTGGTCAGCTGCCGCTGCCTCTCAGGACTTTGTGCGTGGAGGTGGCATGGCATGCGAGATATATGTGGAATTATGGGTAAATTTGGGAAGACTTAGCCTTCTGAGAATCATGCTTTCAATGATGCATCAAGCTCACAAAAGGTCTTTGGAAAATAAAGCAACTGAGGAAAAAATGTTGCCAGAAGTAGATAACTGCAGAACTTGCAGTGGAAAATTTCGGCAAACGTGACCAGGAAGCAAAGCGAGAAGGGTGAACGCCAAAGATCCTGCACCTCAGCCATGGCGTGGGAATGTCAGAAAACTGATACGTCCTCAAAAGAATTGGTGTGTGTGGGGAGCTAGTGAATGGAAGAGAAGCCAAAGCAACATCAGGCTTATTGTTAGCAAGCAGGAAAAGGGGAAAATAAATAGCTCAGAGAACAAAATGACCAAACCAGAGCTGTGTACCCTTTGGAGTCATCCCTCCAGATGAAGGGGAAATAAGCCTCCCAGACAAAGATCTAGAGAAGTTCTTATCAGTAGGTGAGGTTTGGAGGGAATGTTGAATGAGATTCTTCAGAGAGAAGGAGAATGATACAGTACAGAAACTCAGATTTATGCAAAGGAAACACTTTGGGTATTGAAAACGTTTTTTTATATAGATAAGAATGTTTTCAAAATAATAATGTGAACAGAGCTGACGATCCTGGATAGATGCTTATTCCTGTCCTGTGTAAGTGAATGTCAGGGACAGGTTGGTGCAACTTGCTACTGGATAATGCGATTGTAGAGAGGATTTATATTAGTGAATAAGTGCATATTGGAAGGCACAGGACAACTTAAAAAGTTAACAAGAAAATTAGGAACAAAAATACAAGATCGAGAAACAGAAAACAGTAGCTAATGTGAAGACCAAACCACTGTCAACAAGCCTGGGAGGCATCTGAGGTACAAAAATGCTCACCAAAGAACAGAGATTATAAGATGTTGCTAAAATAGCTGAAAAAGCAAAGCACTGGAGAAAGATACAGAGTGCTAAGACCAAGTGATAGAAAGATTTTAGCACAATATTAGCAAATTGATTTCAACAATGCCCAAGAAGACTGAGGTACCACAACTGAGTGGGATTTATTTCTATTTTGTTCAACAGCTGAATGAATGTACATTACTGCAACGTGTCTCATGAACAGGCTACAGAAGAAAGACCATGGATCCATATCAGTAGATGCAGAAAACACATTTTATGAATTTCCTCATCCATTCATGATTGAAAACCTCAGCAAGCCAGGGATAGAAAGGGGTCCCTCAATTCAGTGAAGGATGCTGATGCCCACCGTGACCCAGGGCCTCAGAAGGGAATACTGGAGTCGGGGACCAGCCACGTGGGTCCAGGCAAGCCTTTCCACACTGCACCCGGGTCCTGCTGCAATGACCTGAGAGGCCCTGAAAGGTCCATGCAGTGGGAAGAGGAACCGAATCATGTTCACCATATCAGGGTGTAGGATTGTCCCCACAAGAAACCAGTGACACCCCAACTCCTGGAAGTAACGAGCAATTTCAGCAGGATTTCGGAATAATCCACCAAAGTCAAATAGTCTCCTATTCAACAATAATGAACAAGTGAAATTTGAAATTAGACCATATTGGCTTTATCATTCCTGAAGAGAAGTTCCTGGGGACACATCTAACAAAACATGCACAAGATTCATATTAGGAAAGCTACGAAGTTATAATGTGTGATTTCAAATAAAAAGTAAATGTAGCATTATCCCATGTTTAGAGACAAGGAGTCTTAATATCAAAATGTTTTCCCAACTTGATCTATGTATTCAAAATGATCATAGTCAAGACTGATTCCTAAAAATTATTTTGTGGACAAGGACATGCTGGTGCCGCAATTTGAGAAAGATTGATACTAACCAGCTTAGTGTTGAAGCAGAGGAAGAGCAGACACAGCGCGTGACGCCATCAAGTTCAACAGTGATTGTGTGTTGGAGTGATTGATATGGCATCTGTCTGTGGGTCGGAGACAAAGGGATCAATTCCACAGGATAAAGACACCAGAAATACACCCACATTGAAAAGAGTTAACTAGTGTATGTGTGTGTGCGTGTAGAGAGGGAGAGAGAGATCAAACCCAAGACCTCGTGCTAGGTTAATGCTGTACCAATGAGCTAAGTCTCTGCACCTGCTCAGCTGACCTTTGACCAAGAAGTAAAGGCACACTTTTACATGCATGCAGAAAAGAGACAAACAATGAAGAGAAACAGCTCATTTTTAAACAAATGAATTTGGAGAAACAACTAGAAATCCATAAGGCAAACGTGAAGCCACAGGGCCTTACCCTCCGTCACAAGAAAAGACTCATTAGCAATGACATAGAACACAAAAGGGGCATCAAAGAGGAAGAGGGACAATATGTGTGGGATGCATGGGGAAGATGAGCAAAGTAACAAATAGAAATCACGCATGATGTTCATGACAACACTGAATGTACACAGATGATCAGATTGGATTAAAGGGAAAAGTACGGCCAGCTATACATGTTTTGAGATGTACTCGAGGCCACAAGCAGGGGTAGACAGAGATTAAATGCAGGGGAGGGGGCACGAACCATGGGCAGTGACTGTAGCAACACTGGGGCGTGGGATGATGTCTGCGGGACCTTCAGACAAGATGTGTTTACAGGACAGGACATGTTTATGGGATGAGATGTGTTTACAGGGACAAGACGTGTCTATGGGATAAGATGTGTTTATGGGGCAAGATGTGTTTACAGGATGAGATATTTACAGGGACAAGGTGTGTTTATGGGATGAGACGTGCTTAAGGGATGAGATGTGTTTATGGGGTGCCTCTTCAACAATGAAGGCAGCATGTGTGAGTGCAGTGTAACAGCTACAGCACAAAAGTGCACATGTGTGAGAAGAGTAACAGCTATGGCGCGGGTGTACACATGTGAGGAAGAGGTGATAGTTATGGCACAAATGTGCATATGCATGATGAAAGAGAAATACCTATGGCATGAATGTGCACCACGCATGAGGAAGATGTGACAGTTTGGGTGTGAGGAGGGTGAGAGACAGAGACACTTCTTTCATTTAATTTTGTTTTTATTTGTACTCTTTTACAATTTCATACATGTACAGACAATGTAGATAGTGATCATAGCTGCCCCTTTCTTCCTCCTGCTTCTCCTGGACATTTCCCTAGCATGTCCACCTCCTGCCTTTATGTCCTAATTTTTTTTAATTGGACAATATAAAATAATATATAAGCAATAAAAATACTTTTAAAATGTAGATAGTTATGATTGCGCTCCCAGATCCACATGGTTAAGAACACATGATAAAGCTGAAGAATAGCAGGTTTGCCCATAGAAATAAGACTAAGTTCATGGCGTGAGCCATGGAGCCCCGCCCACAGGAGGCTGTCCCCTATGTAGGCACATGGAGCCTACCCCATGAGAGGCCTTCATGTTGTGAATACACAGATATGGAATTCAGGGTTTGGGCAGGCCGTGTAGTAATCATTCAGCTGCCCACAGGTCGAAACACTGAATAGAAATAGTCTCATCTCCTCTGTGCCACCGTCTGATGCACATGGGACACAGGAGCCACATGTGCAGTGCCTCTAGGGGCAGGAGACGCTCTCTTCTTGCAGTCACTTTTAGACCCACTTGTGTGCAATCCCCGCGTGGGCTCCTTGCTCCTGGAATGCCTTACAAAACAGTCTTAGATGCCAGAGGATAAATGTGAACATCCAGTATCAAATTTCTCAGCTTCCATCTCAGTTCAGATATTTTTAATGGTATCGTCTTCTGAGAATGACTTAGAGTATTTGTCTTAAGCTCTGGAATTTCCTCAGGCTCAGGAGGAAATGTGTTGGTGGCATAGCATTTAGTGGGCCTGCTTCTTGTCCTGCCGTGAGGGGGCAGGAGGCACAAGAGAACCCTTGGGGACTGGTGTTCATGGGGCTCCGCTCCTCAGCTGACCATTTCCTCTGTGTCCCAGCTGTCACTTTGCGTGATCCATGGTGTGTGTGTGGGGGAGGCATTCCCCGGGCACATGGACAAGGTGGAGGAGCTGGCTCAGTAGCTGGACGTTCTTCAGCAGACTTTGACATACTTGTCTGTGAGTGAGGTTTGCTCCTCTCTCAGCCATACTGTAGATATGGTGTGGCCAGTTCCCTCTGTTCCTGGGGTTGATATGAAATCTCCTTCCAAACTGGATTGCGAACTGTGACAGAGAATTGCATGTGTGTAGAGGCCAGATGAAGATATAAAGTGTGCTTCTATCCCTCTGCCTTATTCCCTTGAGGCAGAGTCTCTCGCTGAGCTGGAAGCTGAGGTTGGTGGCCCGCAAGCCCTAGCCATTCTCCTGTGCCACCCCGCACAGTGCTGGGCTGCAGATGCGCACGTGGTCACAGCTGGCTCTTCATGTGGGTGCTGAGATCCGAACTCAGATCCTCAAGTTGGATGGCAGCCGCTCTTACCCACAAGCCCTTCTTTGGTCCCCTCGTTCTTCTTTCAGAATGTGCCCTCCTTTCACAGGACGTTGTGCGGGTTGTGTTACTGCAACATCGTGCAGCCATCCGTGTGCCCGAGCTCATCTGATCGTGTCTTGACACTGACGCCATTTCATTGCTTGAGCCCATTACTGCGAGTTTCGGCCAGTGCCGTGCATGGCTGGGTATAAACACGGATTCTTTGCACTTTGGTTAGCAGCTGAACTTTGCTATTCAAACTCATTGCATACATGACTGAAACCGTTTGAGTTTTATAACGTTTTCCAGGAAGGCATTGGAGTGCCTTGAGGTTCATAAAGCATCTCACGCTAGACCAGGAAGCCCCGCCTCACAGAGACCCCCCCCAGGACTTACTGTAAAGGTTGACAAGATGGTCATAGATAGTGGTGGATTTTGCACATGCACCTCGGCTTTCCTTACATTTTCTTGGCAGGATTCCCTCGAAGACAGACTGCTTTGTTTGCAAATCACTCCTTTTGTTGCTAATTGAATGCTGATAGGTATGTTCAAGGTGTTTAAAGGTTACTATACGAAAAATCTTCAACTCAAGAAAAAGGAGGCATGAGCAGTGTGACCATCGTCTGTGAGCTGACCATGTCTGCCTCAGTATCCCTCGCAGTGTTTGCTACTTGTGATCCATCCATGAAATTGCATCAAGCCAACACTTCTTCTCAAGTCCCGCAGCTCTGTAGCCTTCTGACACGCTCTAGCACAGACTTTGTGGGCTGAGAGCTTGGAGGGGGGAGCTGGCTGGGGAGGGGGCCCAGGCCCATGTGTCAAGACAGAACTGCCCCTACAACAAGGCAAGTCCGGATGCAAGCAGCAGCGGCTGAGGTAGCATGCATCTCCCTGTGGCTATACTTTCCTGTAGTACTTGCTAATGGGAAGCATACTGAGCAACAAGCTTGTGTCGTGAGGTGTGGTCCAGAGAATGACAAGCAGCAAGGTCCACTCTGTGGCAGAGGAGGGGGAAGTTCTGTCTCACACCCAAGCTCTGAGCTATGAAATCTGCTCTTCAGTAGATTGTTCTGACATTCCAGACTGCAGCTGCAGTGATTGATGTTTGCAGCCATGGTGCCTGAGCCCTGCCGCCTGCCTGAGCCCTGCAGCCTGCCTGAGCCCTGCAGCCTGCCTGAGCCCTGCAGCCTGCCTGAGCCCTGCAGCCTGGCAGCTGACAGCCGAGCTGTGTCAGTAGCAACGAGCTCTTAGAGCTACAAATTCTGTGAAGTCAGGTGAGTTGTCTGAGGTGTCAGATCAGGAGCTCACGGTCAGCGTCAGCCTGGCTTTGAAGCCCATATCTTCCCTGGGACCCAGACCTCTGCCCACTTTTGCCCCTGACGTCACATCAGAAACTACCAAGTTTTTTTTTTTTTTTGCCTTCTGAACAATATGGGGCATATTTCATTAATCCCGTCATTCATTCACTCATCCATTTATTCATTGAGCATTGATTAGGCAAAGAGGTGGAGAGGTTAGCAACAGTTTTCTCATGGTCAGACGGGGGAAATGGATGTGCAAAAGTTCACTTTAGTAAAATCTAATCAGTTTGTGACAGCGAGAAGCCTGTGTGACAGAGCTCTGAGACCCTCCAACGTGATCCCAACATAGCTTCATCGTGGGGCCTCAGACTGATGTGCTGGTTACCCACAGAAGATCCAGCATAGCTTAGTTATCCACAGACCATAGTATACTTAGTTACCCACGGCAGACCCAGCATAGCTTAGTTACCCACAGAAGACCCTAGCATAGCTTAGTTACCCACAGCAGACCCTAGGATATCTTGGTTAATCCACAGTAGGCCTCAGTGTAGTTTAGTTACCCACAGGCCTTAGTGTAGTTTAGTTACTCACAGCAAATCCTAGTTTAGCTCAGTTGCCCCACTAGACCTTAGCATGGCTCAGTTGCCCACACTAGACCTAGCATGGCCTAGTTGCCCCCACTAGACCTAGCATGGCTCAGTTGCCCACACTAGACCTAGCATGGCTTAGTTGCCCCCACTAGACCTAGCATGGCTCAGTTGCCCCCACTAGACCCTAGCATGGCTTAGTTGTCCACACTAGACCCTAGCATGGCTTAGTTGTCCACACTAGACCCTAGCATGGCTTAGTTGCTCCCACTAGACCCTAGCATGGCCTAGTTGCCCACACTAGACCTAGCATGGCTTAGTTGTCCACACTAGACCCTAGCATGGCCTAGTTGCCCACACTAGACCTAGCATGGCTTAGTTGTCCACACTAGACCCTAGCATGGCCTAGTTGTCCCCACTAGACCCTAGCATGGCTTAGTTGCCCCCACTAGACCCTAGCATGGCTTAGTTGTCCACACTAGACCCAGCATGGCTTAGTTGTCCACACTAGACCCTAGTAGCATGGCTTAGTTGCCCCCACTAGACCCTAGCATGGCTTAGTTGCCCACACTAGACCCTAGTAGCATGGCTTAGTTGCCCCCACTAGACCCAGCATGGCTTAGTTGTCCACACTAGACCCTAGCATGGCCTAGTTGCCCACACTAGACCTAGCATGGCTTAGTTGTCCACACTAGACCCTAGCATGGCCTAGTTGTCCCCACTAGACCTAGCATGGCTTAGTTGCCCCCACTAGACCTAGCATGGCTTAGTTGTCCACACTAGACCCAGCATGGCTTAGTTGTCCACACTAGACCCTAGTAGCATGGCTTAGTTGCCCCCACTAGACCCAGCATGGCTTAGTTGTCCACACTGGACCCTAGTAGCATGGCTTAGTTGCCCCCACTAGACCCAGCATGGCTTAGTTGTCCACACTGGACCCTAGTAGCATGGCTTAGTTGCCCACACTAGACCCTAGCATGGCCTAGTTGCCCCCACTAGACCCTAGTAGCATGGCCTAGTTGCCCCCACTGGACCCTAGTAGCATGGCCTAGTTGCCTCCACTAGACCTTAGCATGGCCTAGTTGCCTCCACTAGACCCTAGCATGGCTTAGTTGTTCACAGCAGACTGTAGCTCAGCTACTCACTCAGACCTCTGCATAACAGTTTCTTCAGTAGGCCTCATGGCATGACAAGCATTTATTGACAAAGTATAAACAGATTTTCATGAAATATGCTTGGACTTTATCCTAATATGCCCCTCTCCCACCTTCCCCTCTTATTCCACCTCTTCCTTCCCCTGCTCCTCCTCCTCATCTTCTTGCTACTTCTGGTCCTCCTCCTTTTCTTTTATATAATTAACCATTATTAGAAACCCACGGCTTCGCTTGAAGTGGGTACGTGTTCTAGCATGATCTATTCCTCCAGCCTTAATATCTTCTAGCTTTGGTTTTCTTGCACTAACACTTCCGTCTCGACACACTGCTGTACCAAGACTGGCTCAGGTCCAGCTGCCAGTTGAGGGCAGAGTCTGCAGGCCTGAGGCGGTCTAGCTTCCTGGGTTCCAGCAGGTTCCAGAGAACTTACATCTCGCTAAGATGCTGCTGTCCTGGCAGGAGGAGGGCGAGCTTCAGGGTCCTGGGGAAGCAGGGCTGGGGTGGGGGGAGCTAAGGCTGCTGTAGAGTCAAACTAGAGCCGTAGTTCATGTGGAAAGAACCGGGACCAGGATGCGGATCATTCAGGGGAGTGTTTGCAAAGGACCATTGAGAAAGCTGGAGTGGCTCACTCGTGTGCGCCCAGTACTGGGGCACAGCAGATCTCCAGGTCTTGCTGGCAAGTCAGAGAGCTGGAGCAACAGTGGGTGAGCTTGCCTCAAGCCAAAGGAACAATGACCCCCCCAGAAACAAAGCCGAGGTGAACCACACCTGAGGCCGTGCCTCTCTCACACACACAACACACAGAGAGAGGCTGTAGAAAACCTTGGCTCTCATCGAAGGCTTCTGGGGACCGATGAGATATGGGGACGAGGCAGGAGGACCGAGTAGGCCTGGGATTTGCTGCCTGAGACACTAACATGGCTTTTCACTAAGTTGGCTGCTGAGTCCTCTGTCTCCCTGCCGAAGGTCATAGAAGTGGCTGCTTTCAACCCACTGAGCTTGAACTGGCTTTGACTAGTGCTGGACGGTGAGGAGCGGGTGGGAGTCCGCAGCAAGGACGCCACAGTAAACTGAGGGAGGAGAGAGCAAGAGGAGATGGGGGAGGAGGGGAGAGAGGCAGAGGAGATGGGGAGGAGGGGAGAGAGGAAGAGGAGATGGGGAGGAGGGGAGAGAGGAGGACTTGAAGAGGGGAGCAGCGAGGGGAGAGCTAGCAGCTGAGTGAATGTATATTCATTCATTCATTCATTCATTCATTCAGAAGGAGCACAGGAAGAGTCTTGTGGGGAGGACGGAGAGTTCCTCATGGAGCTTGGAGCATGGAATTGAAGGAAGGAGAGAACCAGGGATTGAGACCAGAAAGCCATGAACAGTTTCCAGAAGGAAGAATTAGACACGGGGTGAGTCAGATAGTGAAGTTTCTGCTGTCTCAGAATGTGGTTCTGCACCAGAAGACATTAATGGATCCTAGGTACACAGGCAGAGAGGGACGTGGGAGTGTTTCAGGATCTGGTGACCGTAAGGGACACCCAGGGGCAGCATTACTGAGGTTTGGGACACAGGAACTTGTCTTTCGTTGATGTTCTTGTTGTTTATTGTGATACAGGGAAGCAGAACTCGGGTGTGTTGGGCTGAGGACTAAGAGAAAAGTCAGCAGTTCACCTGACAGATGATCTTGTTTGGGTGGAATCTTGGGATCGGAAGTGGAAATTTCGAGTGTTTTGGCCTGCGAGGGGCTGGTGGGAACAGCTGCAGGCTGACTTCAAGTGTGTGCTTGCCTCATCCAGAAACGTCGTTGCATTATTCCAACTCCGGGTGGCCTGGCACGGGGTGGTGCCCTCTTGGCTTCATGCACGTGTGGTGATGTAATGCAGATGTGTGAGCTGCAGAAGGGGATGTGAAGCTGGCCAGGGGTTCGAGGCCATCCGCAGTTCTGAAGGACCAAGGGGCTTGCATTACTCAGCAAGTGACCCCACAGAAGATGCCCAGCCAGTGGGGACTGCTCGTGTTCCTGGCCAGAGTGCATCACAGCCTGTCCCCTCCAGTGCAGATGCTCATTCCTAACTGCTCAAGCCTGAGGCTCTTCCAAGGTCTGTTGACATATGTCATTCTGCAAACCAACCACAGATGCTTCCTCTTGGCAGGTTGTTCTGAGGGGGTCTTCCTCGTCTCACGCCCCAGATCCTCTTCGTTACCTACTGGATTTGACACTGGTCTTTCTCTTGGGGCATCTGGGTGTGGCGTAGCAGCAACACCCTTGTCCGCCCAGCATCCCCTCTCCCTTTGCTGCTTTCTCTTCTTCCTGGATGATAGAAAAACAAAAGACTTAAGCTGAGAAAGCTGAGTTTCCTCAGTTTTAAAGAATTAATGCTACATGTACAGAATATACAGTTAACCATCTTGTCCAGTTCTAAGTGTACAGCTGCCTTTTACCATTCGGTTTGGTTCCTCTTCGTCCAGCTCCTGTCAGCCACCATGTCCAGCAATCTAATGAAGACAGACACATGGCATGCCTGTCCCCTCTCTCTGTTTCTCTCTGTACATGTCAGAGGTCGGTGTTGGTTGTTTTCCCCAGCCACCCTTCTCCTCTTCATCATTTTTGATTCTGAACATGGTTTTCATGAAAACAATTTTCATAAGTCAGTTCTCTCTCCTCCCACCATGTGGACTTCCCGGGGTTGAATCAGGCCACCAGGTTGCAAGCTTATGTAGCTTATGTAGCAGGCCTATGAGTGCACCATCTCATGTTTTGAGACGGGATGTCTCTTTGAAACTGACTGATCAGGAGTCCCTAGGGATTCTCTCATCTCTGAGCTGGGTGCAGATGTGCAGTGTCAGGCTCTGAGCTCATGCTGCTCGACAGACTTGAGCTCTTCACAGCTGCAGATATCCATCCTCGAGCGACGGGCTGACCTAACCTGGTACATACACTTCAAGGTCTCTTCACAGCACACACCACATGCTCTTTGCTTTCAACGCTGGGCAGCAGCCTCTGTAGGATGCACCATATTCTTGTTTCTCAGTTCATCTGCGGACACACTTGGCTGTCCTGGCCTTTTCACTCCATTGAGCAATGCATTTTGAACCCGGGCGTGGAAATGTCTGCACTCTCGCCATGGCCTGAGAGAGGCACCAACTGCCTCCCTTTCTAGTGATGGAAGTTTCGTGAAGTTTCCAGTTGTTGTTTTCCTTTCGGTAACTCATTAGCTGACCAGACTGAATTCATTTCTCCTTTCCCCGCCTCCAACGGTGCACTTCCATCCTCTTGGATGTTGATCATATCTTCGGAAGCCAAGCAAGGCGGCCACACCAGCCTCAAACCATCCTTCTGCCTGCCAAGGAAGGGAGCTGAGAGTTAGGAAACCCACTTTACAGTTTAGGAAGCTGAGCTACAGAACGACTGCTAACTGCAAGTCAGATGCGTGCGGTGGGAACACAGTGAAGTTGTAACTGCAAGTCTGCTGCTCTGGCTCTGGCCTTTGGTGCCCGACTATTTCTCCGGCACCTATCTTCTTTCTGGCAGTTTCTCTGTGAGTATCTCTCAGAGCCATAATCATCACACCGAGCAGGTGTGTGCAACAACCATTCGTGCCCTGGATCTGGTGCCGTGACCCCTGTCAGGGGCGCCTATCCAGCTGTGGCCTTGTTTTGACAGTTGCTGTCATGGGTAATGTATATGATATTTTCTCATGTTTTTAGACAGCCAAGTCCTTTCATAGGAATAACCTTATACTATTCTTTGGCTTAAAAAATATCACAGTGAGCTATATCTTGCTTGCAAGTACATTTTTGCTTTGCATTAGCAGTACATAATGTATATAAAATGTCCCACTGAGCTTTATATTGCTTGCAAGTACATTTTTGCTTTGCATTGGGAGTGTGTGACATATATAAAATGTCCCATTGTACCTGTGCTGCGTGGCAGCTGCATTTTATCCCTGGAAGAGATTTTTCTCTGCAATCACCCAGAACTCAAGAAGTAATAAAACTAGTGAGTAGGAACGTTGCTCCCGCCCACTTACTTCTTCACTTCCTTTGCGACGCCAAGGACAGGTCTTTGTGAGAAGGGCTTGGGTAAGTCCTGCAGAATCTGGATCGCCTCGTGATTAGATGGTGGGGAGCTTCATCATTCTCTGGTCTGTGCTGGCTGCCTATCATGGTGCTTTCTGGAGGGCTCTGCACTGAATTGCAGATTCTGCTGCATCTCGCTAAGGTTCTGTGTTTTAGTTTTCAGGTGTAGCTCAGGCCTTGAATTTCCTTAGCGCGAAGATTAGGCGGGACTTGTAGCTCCACAGCGCAGCATCTGGAAGCTGGCATTTGCGTCTCTTTCCACTTTTATTTTTCAGCCTGGCTCTTGGTAAAAGCCTTGTCCTGAGTACAATACTGTCGTTAACCGCCACTGCCAGAAACTGTGCTAAGGGAAGAAAAGAAGTAGGCGGAAGGGTTTCTAGCCGACCAAAGGCTTCAATTATCTGCAGCTGCAAGCAAGTAGCTCTTAATGTGTCCATTTGGCCAGAAGAGAGAGAGAGAGAGAGAGAGAGAGAGAGAGAGATCTGTGACCCGGTTCTTCCCTCTCCCTCTCTTCCTCTTCCTCTTTATGCAGTTTATCATCCATAATTTCAGGATGTATTTTGCCTCTAGAAGCTGTTTTATCTATAAGCCTGTGAGGTCAGTCATGTGTGAATTCCTTTGTCAGCCATCTCACCTTTTGCCTTGATGATAGAAAATTGATCAGGCCTAAAGTACAAGTTCAATAGACAACCCCTTGGTCCTTTGTCTAGGAGAATAGCTGCTGCTGAAGGCCACGAGCAGGTTGCTATTAATATGACAGCCCGTTCTATCTCCCACTGTAATTTATAATGAAATACCTAATCTCCATTATTTTGATCCAAGCAGGCGATCCTGTGAAAAAGTCTTTTCATCCAGTTCCCAATGGCTGTTACATGAGAAATGGCAAACCAATAATTTTTGTCAAGTTTTTTAAGCCAACAGAAATGCTTTTCCTGCGCTACAGTTTCAAAAGGCAGAGATAAAGCTCATTCAGGGAGATGAATGGAAAACCCATCTGGGGCTTTTCTTTCTGACTTCCTTCTCTCCATCCTTGTAATCAAATTTGAGCAAAATCAAATGGGGCTTTCTGTGAAAGTACCTTTTGTTGATCTGAACGAGCTGGTAATTTACAAAATACCCTTCCTTTGTGAGGAAGGCTAAAGAAAGAAAGAATCAGTAGCTTTTAAAGCTGGGCCTTCCCGGGATCGGAAGGCTCTGAAAGCAGTCTGTGTTGGGAGATTGAAACGCATTTCAAAGCCGGGCCTGAGTGGGGTGGAGAAAAACAGACCCGTGTGCCTGTTTGTAGGAGGGAAATGAATAGAAGAGGGAGAAGGGGAGAGACACGGGAGAGGTGGACGAGGTAACCGTGGCTGGGAAGATGCGCCTTTCTTCCTGCAAAGATGTGCGCGGCCAGTGAGCCTGGAGCAGGCTCTGAAATGGGGGTTTGCAGCATCTGAAAGTTTGCAGCTGCCTGGACCCCACAGAAAGTCGCCTCCTGATGGGTGTGTGATGTTTTCCTCCAACTTTCCTCTCGGCGGCTCTGGGATCTTGTGGCAACTGCTTCCAGGAAACCCTAAGCCACCTAATGCTTGGTGTTCTCTCTCTCTTTTCCCTTCCAGACTTCTTCCTCTCAGCAATTCTCTTCTGACTTGCTTGGAGTCCTGAGGACGGCATAGACATCTTGAAACAGTGAGTAACGTGATATTTTCTCACTCTCTGCGAGTTCATTGTAATAGAGCTGGAATCTAGCTGCTGACGGAGTTGGGAAAGAGCACGCGCGCCTCTCAGGAAATAGGTTATTGCAATGTTTGCGCCATTCGATACGGATTCCTCTTGGTTTGATTCAAGTATCACAACGGTGTTGCCGCTGTGGTTATGTGTGCAGTTCACTGCTGCTGCATCGCGCATGATCGGGGAATGCTGAGGACTGTGTGGCCTAAATTCTTAGCACATCGTTCAGAAAACATGTGAAAGCTGAAGGACGATGTCTTGGGAGATGTTGTTTGTTTTAATCCCCATGATTTTCAAGCATTTGTAGTTCTGATCCTCTTTCTTGTGTGTTCTAAGGCTTTTCTAACACTTTCATATACTTGTTGTGAGCTTGCTCCCTCAAGATGAACAATCAGAGGGGGTGAGTTATTTCCATACTAAAAGCCAAACAATTTTTATGGTCGTTTAAGCAGGATTTCTTGTAATTGAATCTTTTAATGAACTTCAGTTAGAATAATGAAGCTTCTTTGTATAGATGTGGTTTTCCCCCTCGGGGAAAGTAGAAACAGCGCCCTAAAACTCAGACTTGTAATCGGAAATGCAGCACCTTTTTTTTTTTTTTAGAAAATGCACACGTGCTGCCGTGCCTAAGCAACCACAGGGACTGGGCATGTAGGGGGAGACATTGTGCTTGCTTGACCTGAAGTACTTGATAGTATTTGCATTGTGCTTGCAAAGGGACACTTGAGGACCCCAGGAAGGCCCTGGGCCTCCACAGAGCCCAAAACAGGACTAAAGGAGACCAGGAGGCACAGTGTTCTTTGACCCTTAGAGCTAAGTAGGAGTTTCTAACTGAGATGATGGGGTGAGGGGTGGGAGCCCCAAGCTGTTTCTTATGTAGAGGATGGCCTGAGGCTTGTGTCTCTGACTGCATGTGTAGCCATCTCTTTTCCAACTAACCTTTGCTGTTGTGAGCCACATGCTGCCTTCTGAAGTCTAACTCTAAAACAGGACACGCAGCAGACTGCCAAGGGGTGGCACTGGCTGGCTGGTGCTGCGTGTGGGTGCTGGCTCTAATTATAACAGCCCCCACGGAATAGTCCTGGTAGGGTGCAGCATGGGAGGGAGGAAACAGGAAGAACCATCTATGAGCTGCTGACAAGTTGAGGTTGACTGTGCCTCAGGCCCTGGGGAAGGTGAACTGCCGGAAGCTGTGCATCAGGAGCACGTGCTGTGTTTGCTCATGGCGATGTGGTCAGGCGTGGTGCCGTGGTCAGGCGTGGTGCCGTGGTCAGGCGTGGTGCCGTGGCAGGGTGTAGTGCTGTGGTGGGGGGGATGGCACCATGGTCAGGGCACAGTGGTATGGTCAGGGTAGTCTCCAGGGGGCATGGATGCACTCAGGGCTGCTCACTGGTGCGTCAAGCAGACACACAGGAGGGAAGACCTTTCCTTGTGTTGGTTGCCTGTCAGCTCTGGTTGAGGCCCTGACAAGAGCTGCAGGACGGGTTTCTACAGACACCGGCGTCTCTGCCAGGTCCACGCGGAGGAAGGTTTGGTCAGTCCCTGGATCCCAATTAGTGGCCAAATGATTCCCTGGCCTGGGAGTCTGGAGGAAACAGCGCAGGTCTCCATCATGACTGAGATTGGAACGGAGGCTGAGGTTGGGCCCAAGACAGGACACAGGCTGGAATACCATACAGTGGGAACAAATAATGAGGGATGGAGAAAATGTAACTTGAAGTCTGCATATGTGAGAAGGCAGGAAGTAAGTACATACCTTCTGAGACCTAAAGGTTTTAGGGTAACGCAGACCCACCACTGTACCTGCTTTGCAATGTGTGTGTCTCTAGTTCTTAACCAAGACTAGTCCAGAATCACAGAGCTCAGCTCTCTTTGAACATCTACAAAGTAATAATCTGTTTCACTGAAGATATACAAAGACTCCTAGACAGTGCACATGTGGATTCTTTGGGGTGTGTGTGTGGAATTTGCTTTGTGTTTCCTACACCAAACCCCTTGACTGCCCTCATGGAACATCCTGGTCTTCAAGGTGTCCTTTAGGCTCACCAGTCAACCCCGGAGGGTCTTCCCCTCACTCCTCCCTCCCTTCTCCCCCCCCAGCTTTACTAGCTAGCTACCGTCTTCTAATCCTGGACCCTCAAGAGCACCTCACATATATCTCAACTTTCAATTATTCATGCTTGTGCTATGAGCAATGTTGTATTCCCCTTCCACCCCAGCCCCGAATGAACTTGCAATCAGCCCAGGTGCCACACTTTGCACTTTGTACTCACGCCCAAGATCTTGCTCGCACTGTGAGGGAGTGGGATACAGTAGAAATAACCCATCACACTTTCCTGGAAGGAGCCTGGGGCTCTCAGATGTCTGGTTCAGAAAGACTCTCCCCTAGAGGGACTTCGAGCCCACCAGGGCGTTGCTGTTGTTGTTGTTTTGTTTTGTTTGTTCACAGCTTCCATGCTGATTGAGTGAAAACAAAACAAAACAGAATCTTATAAAGTGTTTGCATGGGGTGAAGACCAAGTTGTTCCAGAACACAAGGGGGCAGAAGGCTGAGGGCAGAGGGTGGGCTGTGCGCAGGAGAGAAACCTGTACGGAGACACAATTTCTCCATGACACTGCGCAGTGTGGTGCCCCAGGCTCCTTTGCATGTATATTACTGTAAAAATGTGGGAGACCCAGGGCAGCCAGGGGTGTGGCCAGGCAGCATCTTCTGGACATTCCGGGGTGGTAGACCCAGAGCTGAATGCAGCTGTGTCTCCTTCCACAAGACCCACACATTAACTCTCAGTAGTCTTTCAGGGAAGTGCCGGGTGTTGAGACTCTCCCTTGCACGGTGGAGTGTTGACAGCCAAATCTCATGCAGGTCTTGGAGCACATGCAGTTGCAGTGGGGTTTGCGTATAGCAGCCCTGTCATGTCTTGAAGCTACTGCCTGGCTGCAACCCCTCCCCCCACTCTCTGGCACTTACATTCTTACCACCCCTTTTCCATAATGTAAATTTTGGAGTGGGAAGAAACTTGGTGTCCTGTTATGGCCGAGCAATCCACAGTCGCTTATTCTCTGCACTTTGCGGTTTTCTGCATTAAATACTGTCTATTGCAAATGGAAGGTTCCAGATGGAGGGCTGAGAATTACTCTAGTTCAGGGCTATAATCAGAAGTGGCGTTTTGATATTGTGTTTTTGTAGTTAGACCTCAGCAGTCTGCTGCTCCCTGGGGCCTATGGCATCACAGGTTTTTGATCTGGTTAAAATTAACAGTATGTGTCCTATGCTGAAAAGTGGGCCTTAAATGTGGTCAGGAAGCAGTTGGTTACTCCTGCAACATTCACGCCACTGTTACACCAGTGATCACCTCTTGCCAGGATGGGTGTTACAGTACTTACAGGGTTCACATTGGGTGAGACTTGTGCATTGCTTTTTTGCCCAGAAGCCGGCATAGGACCTTCTGATACTATGAAAACTAGGCAGCAAGGAGGAATCTTCCAGACCAGCTTCAGCTTGTTTTCTGCATGTCCTATGAGCAGCACGTGTGAGACATCTTTGGCAACAGAGACTTACTGTCAGGTTCTGGAAGACAACCAAGAGCATCAGCAAAAGCCTTCACATAAACACATTTTCTTTATCAGTCCCTGTGTTCTTGGCCACCTAGGCTGGTCCCATAACTTACATTGTGAATGCTGAGATAAATACTACGTGCAGGTGTCCCTGCGATACTCTGACTTGGCTAAATACCAGGAGTGACAAAGCTGGGTCATATGGTTGATCTGTTGCTAAACCTTCCTATTAGGCTGGAGAGGTGGCTCAGGGGTTAAGCCTCTGCCTTGCAGGCGGAAGGTCCTGAGTTTGGACCTAGACCCCACGTATAGACGCCAGGAGGAAACAGGGGCGGCCTGCGTTTCTGGTTCTGGTAGGGCGGAGCCTGTGAATCCCGGGGCAGAGTAAACGAGGAGGTGGAGGCGTCCATGGTGGTTCCCGAATTCGCCCGTGGTTCTACAAACACACACACACACACACACACACACACACACACACACACACATATACACGCACACACACGCACAATTGAATAAATAATAAATAATAAAAAAGAATTAAAAAAAAACCTTCCTATTAATTTCCATAGTGGGTGGATTAGTTTATGTTCCTACCTGTGAGGGTTCTCTCTTGTATCTGTGTCCTCACTAGCGTTATTTTACATTTTCCATTGTTGTTCTGACTGGATTGAGAGGGAATCTCAAGAGTCATAATTTGCATTTCTGTGATGGTTAGTGAGGTTGAATCCTTTGAGTGTGTTGGTTGGCCATTGGTGTTTCGGCATTTGAGAACTCTGTTCATTTAACTAGCTCATTTATGATTGGGTCATTGATTTCTTATTGCTTGAGTTATTGAGTTCTTTGCGTATGGTAGATGTCCATTTTCTGTCAGTTACACAGCTGGCAGAGACTCTGTCCCATTCTGAAGGCTGTCTCCACTGGATCAGCTCTCTTGCTCTGTGTGGGCTTTTGAAGTTCATATAGCCTTATTTTCAGCTATTGACATTATTTTCCGAGCGACTGGGAAGAGGGTGCTTTATACATATGCGGAACAAAGTGACTAGTATTCCGAGTTCTTTCGTGGGGCCATGGAACCATCAGTAAGAGGAGACTTAGAAGAGGCAAAGGAAAACACAGCCCCTTCTATCCACAGGAACACGAGGAATGTGGAGGTTCCCAAGGGCTTGGTTCCCAAGAGACAGCCCACACTCCTGGAGTGGAGACCAGGGTGGGATACACAGGCACAAGGGGAGAAAGAATTCCAAGGGTGTTTTTAACCATCACTGGACAGTCTGGGGGCAACGATTTGGAGAGTCCGAGGCAGCGTCTTCAAGTCAAACATTTAGTTTTAAAACATAGTTTTAAAATTTGTAGCATAATTGCTAATGTTCAAGCATTTGCTGAACTTATATTATGAGGTAGACTACGAGGCAAATAAGACCCAGTTTTGGTTTGAAACTTGGTGGTCTGATTCCTCTCCGTGCTGCTGTGAGGCACTCGGCCTAAGCAATTTCTTTGGCTTATGGTTCCAGAGAGGGGATACAGCAGGTGCGGCAGGTGTGGCAGGTGTGGCGGTGTCAGAAGCTGGAGGAGACTCAGGCCACTGCAGTTATTATCATGGAGGCTGTGAGAGCAAGGGTCAGACTGTAAGCTCAGACAGCTAGCAGAGCAGGGCGGGGCCGAGCAACCTCAAGGCCGCCTGCTGTGACCTGCCTTCCTCCAGCAAGGCTCCATCTCCCAAAGGCGTCATGAACTTTCTAAACACCAACATCGACTGAGGATTCAAACACGTGAGCCTGTGGGGGTCAATCCACGGCACTTGGTCTCTCAGTAATGACGACTGGTAGTTAATCAGCTTAATATGAGCAATGCTACATGGATTAAGTTAGTGAGAATTATTCAGCCATACTGGGTAGGAAAGACATGGAGATAGTTGAGATGGTTAATCTTATTAGTTAACAGGATTTAGAATTACCAGGGAATGAGCCCCTGGCCTTGTCGTGAGGGAGCTTTCTACACTGGGTTAATTGAGGCAGGAGAATCCATTGTTTGGGTCTTGGGCTGAATAGAAAGGAGAACATTAGCGGGACATCAGCATTCACCACGCTGCTTCCTGCTGAGGAGTCCATGCATCCCGCTGCCTCGGCTCCTGCTGCCTGCCTTCCCTGCCACGACAGACTGTGTCCTCTGGGACCATGAGCTGAAATAGACCCTTCCTGAAGCTGCTTTTGTCATGGCAACGAGACACGCTACTAATGCAGAAGGTTGGTACCGACTTGTTGGCCCATGACTGCAATAGATCCAACCACATGGTCCTTAGGCCTTCAGAACTGACATGCAGGAGGAGTGTGGGTGAGCTCGGGACTTTGACTAGAAAGTACATAGACCATGTACGCATGGGCCATTGTGGTGGGGTTCAGAGGGCCAGACTGTCAGGAGAAGGACACTGAAGGCCCGCTGAGATTTCAGAGGGGAACGAGGAGTGTGTGGTGGGAGCTGGGCCATTCAGGTTATAGTCTGGCAAGGAATATGGCTGCAGTCTGCCCATGCACTGAGAACTTGAGGGGGCTGAATTAAAAAGAATGGACACGGTGTGGATGCTGTGGCCAGTGACTACTTGCAGCCCACCCGGTTCCACAGTGAGAGAGAAGAGAACATGAGGCAGAGGGCAAGATCACCCCTTGCTTCAAGGCAGAGCGGCCATCTATAAAATGCCACTGATTTCCACAGCTAAGAGTCGCTCATGGTTCCCAGGTAGGGACAGCCGCTTTGATGGGTCGAATGCAGCTCCAGCAGCAGGTTGCTGGGGTTGATGGGATTCCGTCTTTATTGTTGCAGGGCAGGTGATGTCAGGCCGCCTTAGCATGGGTTCTGTCAAGCCAGGTCTAAACAGCCAGGATGTCATGAGCGGGAAGTTGAGAGATGATCAAAGTTCCCCACAGGCCTCAAAGTGCCCCTGGGAACCAAGAAGAATGGCAGTGATCTGGAGGAAGGGTAGAAGATTCTAGATTTGTGGTGAGCACTTTACATGACCATGTGGTCATGCTGGGCGCTCAGCTCTGTGCCTCCTTAGTGGGACCCACACGTGTGAAAGGACTGATGATCCGAGGAGGGCGTTGCGTGGGGAGAACATCCAGGGGTCTGTCTTCCTCTGTTTCCTGAATGCTAGTTCATGCAAGCCTTAAATATTTAAATAGTGTTGAACATGCCAAGGATGTGTATGTGGTTAAATAATACGTGTGTGTGTTTCATAGACATTTTAGCATACCTAATCTGATGCACATTAAATCACACCTCTGAAAATCCGTGCCTTTAAGATGGGTGGGTCTAACATGTTCTAGGGTTAGTCTTTCCTGCTTCCCAGGTGTCACAGATAGAAAGAAAGTACCTGATGGGATATTTGTCAGTAATCATTAGCAATCTGTGCTGAGAAAAGAAGAGAACATGATATAGCCTAGATCAAGCAGGAAAGAGATGCCCTTGTTGACTATCGATAATACTAATAGCAAATGTTACCTGTCTGCCGATGGATCTTTGAAGGCAGGGACACACACAGCTTAGGCTGGCTTTGGATCCCTGTGTGCCCTGAGAGGCTTTGAATCCTGACATCCCACTTTTACCTTCTAAGTGCCAGGGTCACAAGTGTGCTCCGTCACGCCTGGCTTCTATCAAATTTTAAGTGCTGATATATCAAAAATCATCCATATTTGTTTCTGCAAATGAATCTACTATAATATCCCAAGTTCATCCATGATCAAACCAAGGTTTCACTTTGAAGACCATGCCAGGCCCATGTTCCTGCCACCTGTGAAGTTCTAATACAGCAATGAAGTTGGAATACATCTATGAAGTTGGTCTTGGCACCTTAAAACACTAAACAAGAAGCTGTGGGTGGGGCCCACTTGGTAGAATGCTTGTGTGTCATGCATGAAGTCCAGGGTTTAATCCCCAGCACTGCATAGACTGTGGTACATGTCTGTGGTCCACTTGGGAGTTGGAGGCAGAAGAATCAGCTGTTCAAGGCCACACAGAGGTTTGAAGCCAGGTGGGACTACAAGAGACCCTGCCTCAAAAAAATGAAAAGAAACAAACAAAAGCCGCTGAGGAGACAGCTCAGCAGGTAAAGTGCTCACTACCCAAGCATGGGGATCTGAATCCAGTCCCCAGAACACTAAGTTAAAAGACAAACCAAAACCAAAGCAAAAACTGTGGCATGGTGCTTGTAGGCTCAGCACGGAGGCCCCGGGCCCTGGGGTCTGACTGTCAGCTGTTCTTCCTGAGCTCCGGCGTCACTGAGACACCCTGGCTCAAAACAAGCAGAACAAAATTAAAAGGGTGTGAAATCACTGAGGGAGCTAGCGGATGCCGATCTCTGACCTCCACACACGTGGGGACACACAGTCATCACCCCCACACATGCACGCCCAAAGTAAAAAGAAGCAACTGTCCTAAGTTTCTAGAAAGCCTGGTGGCCTACCAGCAGTCGGAGACTCCAGGGCACCTCAGAGACATCTCTGTCTCTCCACCCTGGGATGGCGGCTGTGCTACATTAGGGGTCTCTGAGCAATCCTGGCATCCAAGCAGGTAGAGCATGAGGGAGGTTCCGGCTTGGCGGGGGGGCAAGTTGACTGTGGGCATCTCCGCCAAGAGGCGTGCCATGTGGCTGGATGAAATCATACGCCATTGGGGGTGCGTTGCTGCCGAGCTCTGGCCTGCTGTGGGCTCTATTTCTGGCTATTTTAGCCTGTAGGAAATAAAAAAGTCAAGATAAGATTTCCTCTTGTTTTGAAATGACTTCACCCAGTGTACATGAACCCCAACGGCTGTGTTCAAGGGAGACTGATCTCTGCTGAGACTGTCCTTCTGTCCCCAGCCCTCTCCCAATCTCTCCCATCTGCTTGCGGCAGAAGGAGTTCCTCTGTCCTTGCAGGAGCTTGTTTGCTGGCCTGTGTGGATTTGCATCATCTGTTGCAGCCTCCTGGTTTCTTCTTTTTTAAGTGTATTTGTGTATGTGAAGTTCATATATGTGTGTTGTATATATGTATCTGTGTGTGTGGAGGCACGTGTGTGTCTGAGAGAATGCATGTGTTTTATGAATGTGGAGCCTGTATGTCGAGGCTTAAGGTTGATATTTCTTCTGCCTATTGCTTTGAGGCTGGGTCTCTAATTAAACCCTTAGTTCACTGATAGGGTTAGTCTTGCCCTGGGGATTCCCACAGGCTCTGAGGCTGACATTATAGGCTGGTCACCACGCCCATCCGGTATTCTACCTGGGATGGGGGGTCTGAACACCAGTCCCTTTTGCATGTGTAGAAAGCGCCTTTAGCCACTGAACTCTCCCAGCCCTTGTCTTCAGCCCCACGAGGAGCTGGCTGTGCTGGGCGCCCGGCTTCTGCATCCAGCCCTGTTCTCTTGCACAGTCATGGTGTCTGGACCCTTCCTGTCCCTGGGCCTTCTCCCCTCCTCTCTCTCCTGCAGGGGCTGAGTTTGTGGGGAGCGCTTAAGCACACGGCTGCGCTCCAGTCTTACCTGTTCCTCTCTTGTCTCTGTGCTTCCTCTTGCCTCACCCCCCACCCCACCCCCAATCTATGCTCTCACAGCCCGGCGCTCCACTTCCAAACCCCTCCACTAAGTCACTTCTCCCTCTTGTATCTCCTCCCCCCAGATTTCCACTGAAATCCTCCCCCTTCTAACCTAATTCTTGTGCTCTGGCGCATCTCTCCCAATCCATTAGCTTTTATTCATTCTTCAGCTGGAAACGGGCCCTAAGCCTATTCTAAACTCATCCAGTCCTCAATTGGAGGGCTCACCTCTGACTTCCGTCCTGACTTTCTCTGGACACTTTCTCACTCTGCTGCTCTGAAATTGTACTTTCCAAATTTCTAGTGACTTCCTCCTGGGCAAATTGGATGCTCTTTCATCTGTGGCAATCACTATCCCAGGCCAGCTGTCGTCTTTGAGATACTTTGAAGCATGATAGATTTCCTCTTCTTCTCCTTTTCTAAAGCAACAAAATACCCTCTAGCATTTTAGTATGTATTGGCTTTCTCAGAAATGCCAGGCACACCTCTTCTGGATGGTTCATGCATTATCTTTTTGTTTACGAGAACCAAAGCTGACTTGCTTCTTGCATTTTTGGTGTGCGTGTGTGTGTATGTGTGTGCACATGTGTGTGACTGTGAGAACACACGTATACACGCACCCATGAAGGCTAAAGTTGTGTCCTACTCTGTAGCTCTCTACCTTGTTTTTTGAGACAGAGTCTCTCTTTGAACAAGTCGCTCACTGATTTGGCTGGACTTAGTGGTCTCCAGGTAGTCCCAGGCTTGGGAGTTCAGGCATGTATTTTTTAATATTTTATATACTTATTTATTGTGTGTGTGTGTGTGTGTGTGTGTGTGTGTGCGCCAGAGGACACCTCTCTCTGTGGAGGACCAAAGTTGACTTTGGGAATCATCCTGGATTGCTTCTATCTCCTTCTTGCTTTGTTCTGAGATTTCCCAGGCTCCGCCCACAAGGAGCAGGAAGCTCAGGCTGCTGCCATTTCCACCTAGTGTTTTTTAGGTGGAATCTGGGATCCGAACTTAGAACCTTCTGTTTTCGAGGCAGAGTCTTAAGCCCTGAGCCATCTGTCCAGCCCAATAGGCATCTGGTTTTCATGTGAGCCTGTCTCTCCTGGCTCTTGGTTTTTGTGTTTCGAACAGCTGCCTGTGTGATGTACCTACTGAGCCTGACTCTCCAGGGCCTTGGTTTCAGCCTTTCTAACAGCCACCTTTGCAAGTGTGAAGCATTGCAGTTGGCCATGAATAACCAACGTTTGACTTTCCTTGGTCCTTTCCCCTGGCCTGCTGTTTCTTAGCGTTTTTACTACATCTCCCGCTGAATTCCTCCAATGGTAACTTAGCAGGCTGAGCAATCGAAGGGAGGGACTACTTAATGACATTTTCCTTAGACATTTCAGTTCTTATTAACATCCCAACAGGCTCCCCTAACTTACGTTCAGTTGGAAATGAGAGCTTGCATATTTCTGAACTGAACTGGAGAGAATAAAAATCCTCCAGAATTCCAATTAGTGATGTGGATTGTATCAGCCCTGATTCAGTTCCATGATTGCAGTTAGTACTTTGTGACTTTATTTATTTGTTATGAATATAATTTTAATCAGCTTTATGAACCGCAAGGAACAGACTTTGGCAGTGGGCAGATGAAGGCTTAGAATGCAGAAAGCACGTGTCTTCCTCCCAGGACCCCTGGAATTCCCTGGCAGGGCTGCCAGCCTCTTTCTTCCTTGCCAAGTGTGTGTGAGGGGGTGGCGGGGCACGTTTAGACTTTTCTTATTCCTTCGTACATGCTTATCTTACTGCCTATTAACATTATTTAAATATAGATTTCTTAGCTCAAAGAGTTCTGTTGAAGGTAGTGTTTCGAATAAAATAGAGAAGACAAAGAATTCAGAGACAAAGACAGGTGTGTGCTGACTGACGTATGTCACTTTAATAGCATAATTATTTGATAAGCACTTACCCTCAGCCCCAGAGTGAGTCGTGGCATCCTGTGTCTCTATGTGACGCTCTCTGGTACCCTGTGAGCTGTGTTCTTGTGTTATTAAGGGGGATTAACTCCAAGTGGAAGATGGGACAACAGTGAGGATGACCCTGGCTGCTTCTTTTTTTTTAGACGGAAATGACTTTCTTTTTTAAAATTATTTATTATTTATTCAATTGTGCATGTGTGCACGTGTGTGTATGCGTGTGTGTGTGTGTGTGCGTGTGTGTTGTATGTGTAGAACCACAGACGAATTCAGGAACCACCATGGACCGCCTCTACCTCCTCCTTGTTTACTCTGCCCTGGGATTCACAGGCTCCGCCCTACCAAGACCAGAAACGTAGGCCGCCCCCGCTTCCGCCCGGTGTCTATACATGGGGTCTAGGATCCGAACTCAGGACCTTCCGCCAAGGTAGAGGCTTAACCCCTGAGCCACCTCTCCAGCCCCCCGGCTGCTTCTTCATTCAGATTCTCTTTGCTTTTTCCAGGTTGGACAAGTCATAAAGTAGGTGCTGGAGGTGGAGCTGGGGAGAGCTGTGCATGGGGGCAGGGTGCGGAACAGGGTCAGAACTGGCGGAATAGGGTGGTTGGATGCTGAAGGCTGTCCCGCACTGTGTGCCTGATTATGTTCTAGGCCATCTGAGGGAAGGACAGAAACTCTAGGAGAGGTAGGGCTGGAGTCAGCAGCTGAGTTCAGCTTTCAACGTGTGGGCTTAGGTTACTGTGCAGAGAGGCGAACCTAATTTCTTTTTTTAATATAATGTGTAGCATCATACAATTATTATCATTTTAGTATTGCATACATGAGTATAGTGAATTTATGATATTTTTACACGTTAATCCCTAATCCCATCCCCCTTCCTTTCTCCTTATAATCCTCATCTCTTTGCCAGATTCCCTCCTATTTTCAAGTCTTCTCTTGTGTGGCCCACTGTGTTTCATGTGGTTTGGCTTTTGGTGACATGTGCCTAGCATGATGCATCCTAGATCAGTGATGCACCATGGAGGAAAGCGCCCTCCTTACTTCCCATCAGCATCAGTCCTAGTTGGTCTCTCAGGGAGACGTGGAGCTTCCTGAGATCTTTCCCTTCCAGGGTGAGGTGCTGACAGGGCAGATCCCCTGCAGGTCTTGTGAGAGTGCATAACTGGACCCACCTTCTCTCCGGAGGGTCATTGGAGGAAACATCTTATGGGTCAGTAACAGGTATCAGAGGTCTTCCTGACATCATTTTGTCTTCTACCCCAGATATGACTGATCACAAAGAATAAATAGACTCGTGACTTAAGCAGGGGCGTGTTCTTCGCTCTGGCTGGAGATGAGCGTGAGTGGCCATCTGAGCCATGTCCTGTGGGAATGGGCAGGTACTGCTGGATCCAGGCCGACCCAAGACAGGCATAGAAGGAAAATAAAAGTCCAAGAGGGGTAGGGGAGAAAGGTTACTCCCGAAGGGTCTGGGATGTTACATTATGGAATGAGCAAAGCTGTAAGCTGGGGTCCTGCCCCAAGCAGGAGACTTGGAGATGCAGTTAGAATCCTGGGAGCCACTAAGGTTATGGGCTACTGAGCTGCTCTGGGGCTGTCGCAGAGGTGGAGGGTTAGAGAGATAGAGGTGCTGAGGGGCCGAGGGGCCAGATCCACCTGGGTGACACATAGGACTCTGGCCAGCATGTGACTTCTGTGGTCACATGCCCAGTTTCTGAGTGGAGATGTTCTTCATCCCGTGCAGATCACTTTCCGAAGGAGTGCCCTGCCGTCTGGCCACCTCTGCCCACTGGCTTAGGCTTCTCCTTTTAAGCATCTGAATTGACATTTGTTCTGCAGGAGACGGTCTTGCTTAGCTCCAGAAAGCCCGCTTGAAAGACAAATGGCCTTTCTTTGCCATCTGAAACCTGCTGGCTCTAGTGGCCTCTGCTTGAGGCAGCTCTGTGCTCGCTCGAGCAGTGACTGGCTCCTGAGGACTTGGGGGCTTTGACAGAGATGAGGATGATTAACTGTGGCAGAGATGGTACTGTTGCATATTTAGAAGCCAAATGTTTTCCGCTCATGCTACCCACAGTCCAGTTCTGAAAAGCCCCAGGGGACTGAGTTTGGTCTGATTAGCTGTTATCATCCATTCTCTGTCCATCGGCTTTTCTCCGTCCTCAGGTGTCCAGTGTCACACAAACAGACAGCCAGTGAGAGCCCAAAGTCAGTGCTACAGGAAAAACAGGAATGATAGTTTGTCCACTGCAGGTGGCCCTGGGATGGGATGGAGATCAGCCAATGAGATAAACAGCTGTAGTTGTTGAAAATACTTTTGGGAAATAGTTCTGCACAATGGCTGATCTTCCTGTGAGCTGAGTCCACAGACTCTGCAGGGGACATCTGGGGTATAGGAAGACTTGGGTCCCTTTCCAAATTCCAGTGATGTCCACTTTCTCTGTTATAGTCGTCTGTTAAGATATGGCCATGCTAGAGGAAAACTCTGTTAGAATTACCAACCGAAGAGTCAATTACATGCCAGCTTTAATGTTCCATGGCTTGGTTACCTGGCAGATCACCAGGAGAGGCCGGCTGCTGGGCCTTAGCGTGTAAGCTCACCTCCCAGCTCGGGCGCACGCCCGTGAGCATGGCCGTTACCCAGCTCCTCTGCACAGCTCAGCATCCGTGAAACAGGGTGATGTCTTTGGGTGCAGCACGAACACTGTTAGGGTGGTTATGGATGCTATGAAGAGAAGTGATCCTGAAGGATGAAAATTGATGTTTCCAGGTGTTTCTTGGGATTCTCAGGACCCTCGGTGAGACAGGAATCGGCACCTGTCTAGACTTTAGCTTCTGTGTGGGCATCCTTCATCCTCTCTTACCCTGGCTATCCTGTTCATTCATGAGGCTTTTGCATTAGCGAAGGGGACATGTGGCAAGGGATTGGCTGCTTAGGGAGGGCTCTGTCACTTGGGGGCTATCTGAGTTACTTAGGGGCTATCTGAATCCCTTGGGGAAGCTATCTGAGTCACCTGTCCGCTCCAATTTCTTCTTCACTTTGCCTCTTCAGTACTCAGAGCACTGCAGCTGATCTTGTTTTTTTTTTTTTTTCCCGGGTTTTAAAAGAAATAGTGCAAGATGGGATTTTCTGAGCAGAATACTATGATTTTCCAGAAAAGCGTGTGGGTGGAGTACTCAGCACTGTTTCTAGATCAAACACGCCACTCGAGCTGAAGATGGGAAGATTATTTTCTGGTTTAGAAATTGTGAAATCTTCCAGGTGGAGTCCGGGGAGTAGGATTCGCAGTGTGGTCTCACTTAAAAGCTGAATGGGGCTCTTTTGTCCCACCTCATCCAAAATAACCCCAAACCATAATCCTTTGAGCTTCCCTCAAAAAAAAATGTTCCTCTGGGAAATTTTAATTTTTATTGACCATGTCTACTGTCTTTATTTTCTAAAGCAAGGGAAGCTTCTCTGGCCAGTTGCTTTTTCTCTGTCACTTGGTATCCAGCTCATTCTTTGTCCCCTCCCCACACCTCTGTGATGATGATTCAGAGCCTTGATTTATTTGAGAATTTTCGTAAAGGCTAAAACCCATGAACCGTTTCCTGATTCTCTCTCTGGGTTGGGCTGCTGCACTGCGTGAAGATCTAACTGCTGGCAAATGGAGGCAGCAATGGATTTTAGTTCTCTGTCTGCTGTTTAATGAGGAACTCCAGGACAGGGCTCTCTGCTTGCAGCTACTTCCCAGCCCTGGTGCTGCTCTTGAAGGGAACCCCTGTTCTAGGGGTTTCCCTCATTCATCTCTCTCATGGGGGGAGCCTGCCAGGACCTGGTCAGGTGCTTCTTGGAATTCAAGAAATGGCTTCTAAATTTTGTGGTATTTGTGGGATTTGAAAGGAAACTTGGAGAATATCCAAAAGCACTAACCGAGCTGACGGGGGCCAGCGTCATAGACGTTAGACAAGGTCACGTCAGTTTCCTGGGTGTTTGGTTTTACACTCTCTTAATATTTAGGCGTTTGATGGGCAGGGAGTTTGGCGAGTGGAGCCATCATGCTCCTCCCCATAGGTAATTTCACTTGAGATTGAGTCATTGTTAAATATCCAGCTTTTAAAATCAGAAGAATCATTCTGCCAGAGCCTTTGTCCAATTGCCGCCTCTTGTTCAGTGGCTCAACACGGGCCGATGCCACGCCCTTCATACATATTCAGTGGAAAAATGAGTAAACATCGCTGATGCCATGCCTTCTTTCCTTTCTGTTTATTTGTTTGTTTCTTCCTTCCTTCCTTTCTTTCTTGTAGGGATTGTGTTTATTTTCATTTTTTTAATTCTTTTTTTAAATTTGATGTTGTATACATGAATGTAGTGACTTTATATTTTCAACCCTTAGTCCCAAATCCCATCCTCTCTTCTTTTCCCTTTGCAACCCTTCATCTCCCTTGCCAGACTCCATCCCGTTTTCAAATTTTTTCATTTGTGCAACCCACTGTGTTTCATCTAGTCTTTGATGACATGTGTCCTGACCTGATTCATGTTCCAGCAAGCATTTTTGTCATAGTTACATACAAGTGTCAAATTGATGGTTGAGGGTTTGAGCTCTGTGCACATATGTCGAGAATTAGTAGTTGAGTTAAGCCCAGAGCGAACCTGAAGGAGATTGTCTAGTTGATGGGAAGGCCCAGCCCTTGGTTCCAGCCTGGGACTAGTCCAGAGCAGATAGAAAGCTGGTTGAGAAAGTTGGCATCCTCGTGTATACTTGGCCAAACATGCTGGTCTGACAAGTGAGAATTATCCCTCTCTCAGTTGCTATGTGGAGATGGTGTGGCCAGTTTTCCCTTGGGCCCTTGGTGTTGGTGTGAGCTCTCTTGCCAACCTGGACAAGGAACTGTAACCAGGAATCATAAGAGAAAATAAACTCTTTGTCTCTTAAGCCATTTGATGGTGATTTTATCAGTAACAAGGAGGCTAACTACAACAATCCTAGATCAGTGGATATTCCACTGAGGAAAGCATTTTTCTCTGTTTAGGGAGACTTATTTTCTTACACTTTATTTATTTGGCAAGTCAGAAGATCAATATTAGCATCTGCAGATAAGAAAGAACATGTGGTGTTTTTCTGTGTCTGAGATACCTTACTCAATATTGTATTTTCTATTTCCATCCATTTACCAGCAAATTCCATAATTTCATCCTTTCCAATGACCTAGTAATATTCCATTGTGTATATGTACCACATTTTCATTACCCATTCCTTTGTTGATGGACGTGTTGACTGATTCCATTTTGTTGCTATTGTGAGTAGGGCTGTTAGGAATACGGATGAACAAGTGTCTTTCTAATAAGATGTAGGGGTTTTTTTTGGAATATTCTAGAAGTGGTATAGCTGAGTCATATTATAGTTCCATTTTTAACTCTCTATGAACCTACAGTATTGATCTCCAAAGAGGCTGTACTAGCTTACACTTCCAACACCAGTGAATAATGTTTCCTTTTCTTCACCAGCATTGACTATTGTTCATGTTCTTGATCTTAGTGGTCCTGACAAGGGTAAGATGCTATCACAGGGTGGTTTTAATTCACATGTCTCTGATGACCAGGGAAGTTGAGCATCTTTGAAGATACTTGTTTGCTATCTCAATTTCTTTTTGTGAGACATCTTGTTTAGTTCCAGGGTCCACTTTTTCAATTGGGCTGTTTGCATTCTTGGTGGGGTTTTTTTGAGTTTTTTGCATACTCTGTAGATTAATCCTTTGTCAGATTCATAGGCCAGCAAAGATTTTCTTTTTGCACAATTAGTTTCTTTTGTAGAACAGAAACTTTTTAAATTCATGAAGTCTCACTTGTTGCTTATTGGTCTTAGTTTCTGGGCATTTGGGGTTCTGTTTTGGAAATCTTAGACCTATCAGTTTTAGTGTACTCCCTCATCTTTCTTCTAACCATTTCAGGGTTTTAAGTTTACTATCAAGGTCTTTGATCTACTTAATTTTTGTGTAAGGTAACAGGTAGCAGTCAATTTTCATTTTTTTACATGTAGATATCCAATTTTCCCAACAACACTTGTTGAAGATACTGTCTTTTCCCCAGCATGCATGTTTGGCACCTTTGTCAACAATCAAGTGGCCATATGAATGGGAATTTATACCTGGGTTCTCTGTTCTGATCCATTGGTTGAAGTATCTGGTTTTGTGCCAGGACCAAGCTGTTTTTATTATTATAGTATCTGTGGTATAATTTGAAATAATACCTCCACCAGTGTTTTTATTGCTCAAGATTGTTTTGGCTAATCAGGGTTTTTTGTCCTTCCACATGAATTTTGACATTTTTTTTCTAGTTCTGTGAAGACCGCATTGAATCTATTTATTGCTTTTGGTAGCATGGTCATTTCCACCAGATTAATCCTACCAATCAATGAGCAAGGAAGGTCTTTCCATCTTCTAGTATCTTCTTTAATTTCTTTCAGCAGTGTTTTGTAGTTTTCATTGTATAGGTTTTTTACTTCCTTGGTTAAATTTTCTCCAAGGTATTTTTTTTTAGGATATAGTGAATGGGCTTGTTTCCCTCATTTCTTTCTCAACTTGTTTGTCTCTGGTATATAAAAAGGCTACTGATTTTTTGTATGTCGATTTTGTAATCTGCCACTTTACTGAAAGTATTTATTAATTCAAATAGTTTCTTGGAGTCATGTGGATCTCCCAAGTATAGAGCTATATCATGTACTAATAGGGGTGCTTTAACTTCTCCTTTTCATATTCCTATCTCTTTTATCTCCTCTTGCCTTACTGCTCTGGCTAGGACTTCAAGCACAATATTGAACAGGAGTGGACAGTGGACAGCTCGTCTCAGTCCTGATTTAAGTGGAGGCTTCAAGCTTTTCTCCATTTAGAATAAGGTTTGCCTTAGGTTTGTCATATATAGCCTTCATCAAGTTGAGATATGTCCCCTCCATTCCTGTTTTTTCCAAAGCTTTTTATCATGAAAGGATGTTGGATTTTGTCAAAGGCCTTTTTTGCATCTATTGAGAGGATCATATGATTTTTGTATCCAGTTGATATAATGAGTCACATTTATTGATTTACATATGTTAAACCATCCTAGCGTTCCTGGAATGAACCCGACTTGATCATGTTGTATGATCTTTTGGATAGGTTTTTGGATTCGGTTTGCAAGTACTTTATTGAGGACTTTTGCATCTGTGCTCATTAGTGAGATTGGTCTACAATTCTTTCTATTCCCTTTTGTATGTATTCAGTGGAAAAGTCAGCTTCGATATTTCTGGAGGTGTAGCCAGGCTGCCACAGCATGTATGCCCAGCCTCTGGGAACCGTGCACAAGCCTGGTCTCGGGTTCTTAGAACACAGCTGCTCTGTGGTACGAAGTGGGCAAAGAAAAATGCCCATGGGTGCAGAGACCTTCTTTTCTTAATAGCTGAACTGGATGTTCCATCAGGGAGGTCAGAGAACGTGTCGAGGACAGGAGCAGCTCTGCAAGAGGCAGAGGCAGATGGAGAGAAAAGGATGTGCACTGGTCCAGTAATGAGCTTCTAATATCAGATCTGAAGCTGCCTTGAAGTTTGCTCTGCTTGTGAAGAAATGCTTCTCTTAGATGACCCTAGCCTTGCAGCTGATCCCAGATGTGCATCGACCTTGCAGCTGATCCCAAGGTCAAGTTTATCTCAGAGAAGAAATTCATTGGGCCATAGTTTCATGACATTTAAGAAGGCTTTATACTCACCAGAGGGGAAGGAAGTGGCTAAAATGTTCTCACAATTCAGAGATTTGGGGTGATCTGGGGGTGAGTGGACCCTTTCTTGTGGAGTGGGAGCAGAGTGGGCACATCAACCTGCCAGCGGTCGGTGGGGAGAGCTGTGCTCAGGGGCGTGCCTGGCTGGCGAGATGGCTCGTGGGCATCCATCACAAGGCCATTGCATGCATTGTGGATCCTAATCTGAGTGGACATTTGTCAGTGTCTAGATCACCAGGTTGGAAAGGCCCCATCAGCCTCTCTAAAAGTGGTAGCTAAAGAGTGATTGCACACAGACTTCAAGTCCCGCATGCGCACAGGAAGTAGCGCAGCTACCTTCTCTGGGAAAGCCCCGAGGGTGACCGCTTTGGAAGACAAGCCTGAGGACCTGCAAGGGCTCGTCACAAAGTGCCTGTTTCTCAGGTTGCCCGTGGTGACGCGGTGGTCCCCTAGTAGGAGCAAAGAGGCAGCAGCCTGCACCCTCCGCAGCTTCAGCAGCTGCGGTCAGCCATGACCTTAAAATGTGAGGCAGAAAATTCAAGAAAGACACTCTGTGAGCTTCAAACTGTGCACTGTTCCCAGTAACATGGTGAAGTCGCCCCGTGGCCACATCCCTGCCCTGTGGACCCCAAGCGCCTGCTGCCCAGAGTGTCTGCACTGGGCTCTCCACCACAGCTGCAGCTGTGGGTGCCCCTGAAGCCTTCACACCTGCCAGTGCTTCTGATTTGTTTGCGATGATGGTGACACAGATGAGCGCCAGGCTGCAGCACTGGGGCGTAGGTTGAACCGGCTTTGTTGGGGTGCTTGAGCACACGGGAGGACAGCATGTGTGCTGTCTCCACTGGGCTCTGAGACAGATCCTAAGGAGGAGGGAGGACGGCTGGGTTCCCCAATACAGTGCAGGGATCACAGAATGGTACTTACTGCTCCGAGCCAAGTGACTCTGCCGCGGCTCCCGCAGTCAGCCTGGCACCAGCCGGCACAGCACAGGCGCGAACGATCACATTTTACTGCTTCTTTCTGCCCCAATGATGTGCTTCATGGGAGACTCACAGAGTCCTCATTCCCGAGATGTCCCTGATGTGTCTGTTCTCTGTGGTGCTGATAGCACTAGTCACGCTGTTCTTCATCTGTTTTTTCTGTTTAATTTCTATCTATCTATCTATCTATCTATCTATCTATCTATCTATCTATCTATCTATCTATCTATCTATCTATTGTGTGTGTGTGTGTGTCTGTGTGTGTGCCTATGGAGCACCAAGGGTAACTTCAGGAATCATCCTGAATTGCTTCTACCTCCGTTTTGCTTCTCTTTAGGATTTCTGAAACTCCGCCCACCAGGGCTAGAGGTTCAGGCCACTGCCATTTCCATCTGGCTTTTTTAGGTGGGACTTGGGATCCAAACTCAGGACCTTGTGCCTGCAAGGCAGAGTTTTAATCTCTGGGCCATCTCTCCAGCCCTCATTCTATTTTCATGTGCTCTGACTTTCAGGCAATGCTTTGCCCCTTTGGCTTTTGTTCAGCTTTGCAGAATATTCATGTGATTCTAATGTCAAAGCTGCAAAGTTCAACACCATGTCAGCTGTTGTTCTGTCCCTTCCCAGCTTCCTCCCCTTCACCCCGCCACTCCACGAGCTTTTATTGGCTCTTCGGTCTTTTTAGAAACATGAGTGAAGCTGTTTAGAAGCATGTTCCCCTTCACCTTTCTCACCTCCCCCCCCCCAGCTGACCTTACTGGTTTTCCTTGACTGTGCTGTACTAAAGGTCACCTCTTTGCGGTGTAGACAGTCAATGTGCTCATGGCTATGGGGAACTCCTGGCAGTGTCACCATGTATCCAGTTGGCATCTACTTGTGAATATTTAGGTGCGTTCCCATTTTGTTATTAACAGTGTTGCCACAATAGATGCCCAGTGCACAGTCATTTCGTACTTGGCTTACTTGTCTTTGGGGTACAGTCCAAGAAACAGATTTGGGATAGAGGCTGAAGGCTGGCAAAGCCCCTTCCATCTGGTGCTGAGTGCAGGAGTCACCCTGGGTGAGTCCTCAGACACCAGTTAGGGTGGAAGAGAGGAGCTTCATTCACTGATGGTCTGGAGCCGAGACCACTCCCCAAGGACTCCAGCCCCGAGCTCGGCTTGTGCTTCATTTTATAGTAAAGCAGGACTTTCAGCAGCAGAAGCAAAGGTGACTGAGTGTGGCAGGAGGCTGACTGCAGGGGGCCGGGGCCTGGGCGTTAGCAGCAGGTGCAGGCCGTGGGGTAGGGTGTCTCTGAAATGAAACTTTGCAGCCTTTGGGATTTTGGTAAATTTCCATCTCAGTTTGTGGGGCTCAACAGTTTATGTTTTTCTACCTTACGATCTCTAGACCCTTCACGGTGCTCCCGTTTCAAGAGCTGCAAGCCAGCTTTCTTTCAGTGAGAAAACCTAATCTCTGCTTCCAAGGTTGAGTTCGATGATATTTATTACATTGCTCAAACATGGGAAAACAAATTATATACAGCATCTTCATCTGGCCAGTTTTCAAGAGTATAGTCATAAAACAAAAGTAAAGATACATTAAGTACAAATAAACTATTAACCTAGTACCATTTATATAAACTTTTATTTAGTCTAATTTTTTTCTGAAACCAAGAGACCACTTAACAATTTGAATACTGAGCTGTCTGTCATAATGAACATCTTCTCCATTAGTGTGTACTATGTTCATGGGTAAGGCATGCACACTAGGCATTGGTATACAGTATGTTCCAGGGTATGGCATGCATGCTGGACATTGGAATACAGTATATCCCAAGGTGTCCTAATGTACAGTAGGTATTATATTTAGAACAGTATGTTCTAAAGTGTGCCACATGTACTATGCATTGGTATATAGTATATTTTAGGTTGTGCCATGCACACTGGGGGTCATAGTTAAGCACAGGTGTCAACTTGACAGTTTCGGGTTTTGAACTCTGAGCACATTTGTGGAGAATTAGTGGTTGGGTTAAGCCCAGAGGAAAACTGCAGGAGATTGTCTGGCTGATTGGAAAGGCCCAGGCAGGTGGGATTAGGCCCTGGAATAAAATACAGAGAGTGACTGAGAGAGTCAGCATCCATTGCCCCCTCTCAGCCTTTATGTGGTGATGGTGTGGCACAGTTCCCTTGGCCCTGGTGTTGATGCATGTTCTTCTGTCAAGCTGTACAGACTGTAACAGGACTATCATTAGAATATAAACCTCTTGTTCCCTTAAGCCATTTGATAGTCATTTATCAGCAACCATGCAGGTGAACTGCAACACTGGGCATTGGTATACAATATGTTCTAGCATGTGGCATACATGTTGGACATTGGAATACAGTGTGTTCCAGGGTGTGTCACGCATGCTAGGCATTGGTTATGGTATGTTCCAAGGTGTAACCTGCACACTGGGCATTGGTATATGGTATGTTCTAGGGTGTGCCTTGCACCTTTTTGGCCACAAGGGCAGAAAGGCAGCTAAACTAACTCAAACAAGACCATGACAACAACACCATTAAGGAAAGTTATTGGATATATCGACTAACAAGCCATGCTTGTGATGTAGAATTGCTAAGAATTGGGTGACCCCGGGGTACAGCCTGGGGTTTGAATTTTGTCTCTACCTGTGTTCCTGGCTTCTCCCGTGTGCTGCATACTCCAAGAGATTTCTTTCTCTCTGTGCACCTAATGCTGAAGCTGCTCCCATACAGCTCCAAACCAAGTCATCTTTAACCCTTGAGAGCATCTCAGAAGTATCTCTCCAGTAGCCACACCCCAACGACCAGTATGGAGCTCTCCTATGCCAGCTGGATCATGCTCTGAGCCCCACAGAAAGAAAAACAGCTCTCCTGGTGTTTAGACCTACCAGAAATCTCAAGGGAAGGCCCACCTGCCCACGCCACACGTGCATTTCACTGACTTTTCTGGATCTAAGTGCCTCTAAAGACCTCGTTTGGGCATGCGCTGCTTGTGAGTGGGCCTTCACAGGTACGAGTTCACCGCGACATGTGCGCTCTACCTCTCATCTGCGTTTTCATCAGACCGAGACCAAGACTAAAACAGAGCAGCCCCGGGGTGGTGTGGCTCGCCCACCTTCCACAGCATGCAGGAGATGCTTCTCTGCTTTCTTAGAGCTTTTGCCATTCTGAGAAACTGAAATATTCTCTGACAAAAGATCCAGAATTCTCTCCAAATCTGTTCAGGTGCTTACTGAGGATGAGCCCTGCGAACCTGGATAAGAGTGAAGTAAATGTTGTCTTTAAATACAAGTGTTTTTGAAGTGCTGATAAGTTGGATATGGAATCAGCTTTTAGAAGTATGGACACAGAAATGGTCACAAATCTGTGAATCTATTCCATACCTGTTCTACGCCTGTGCTCTTGAAGGTCCAGTTAGATCAGAGCTCCTTTAAAATTCCGACCTCGTTCTTCTGCACGATGAGCTGCTCTCGGCCCCTCTGCTGGTCTTGCAGGTCGGGCCGAGGCTTGTTTGCTGCCTCGCTCCTCTGCTTACTTCCTCTGGAACATAGAATAAATCTGAGCTGGGCTTGAAGTCCAGAAAGTCTGCTGCCCGGAGTGGCCAATCCCAGAAATTGAGTGAGAAAGTGGGAGCCTTAACTATTTTGAATATGTGGATAAAGATTACATAGATCCTGGAAAAAAATTGTATGTGTGTGCATGTACACGTGAGATGTGTATGTACATGTGCGCATGTATGTGCTGGATGTGTTTGTGGTGTGTGTGCATATGTGTGTACTGTCTATGTGTGCATGGGTATATGTGGTTTATGTAGGTGTGTGCATGTGTTTGTGTGTGTGATGTGAGCTCATGTATGTGTACATGTGGCATATGCAGATGTGTGCATATGTGGTATATACATGAGTATATGTGTGGTACACGCATGAGTGTGTGTGTGTGGTATGTGCATGCATGTGTGTGTGTGCACCGTCAAGGCCAGAAGAGGACATTCAGTATCTTGTCACTCATACTGAGTTCACCGTTTTCCAGACTGGATGACCAGGAAGCCCCAGCGATCCTGCTGTTTTTGCTCCTCCCCCCAGTGCTGCGGTGTGTGCAGCCATACCTGACCTTTCACACCTGACCTTTCATATAGGTGCTGAGGATTCAAAGTCAAGTCTTCACGCTTGTATAACAAGGACTCCTTCCTACCTTTTGAGTTAGCTCCCCAGCTGCAAGAAAACTAGTTTTAAACATTTGTTATATTCCATTATCTTCTGTCGTTCCGATAGTTATGGACAAAATGCCACAGCTGGGAAGCTTGTAAGTTTATTCACAACTTCGAGAGCTGGGGAGTCAGATGTAGACCTGAGGAGAGCCAGTGCCCAGAGAGGACAGAGTCCTGGTGCTAGGAGGATGACTTCAGCCGCACCCACCTGTGGGTTCTGCGTGAGGGCAGCGATACCTCTGCTGGCGACTTAGTAAGGGCCCTGACTGCTCGCCAGACAAATGCCCCAGGTCTCAGCGGCACTGCAGGTTAATTGCGTCCTGGGCTGAGGGTGCAGGGACCTGCAACGTGGCCACAGAAGGTGTAATCACACAGTGTGTGTCGCACACCTGACCCTAGTCACCCCTAGTGGCTAGCAGTGCCTCATTGTAGAGTGACAGCGTGGTCCTTCCTGTTGAAGGCACCCAGAGGGGACCGTAGGGATCCATCTTGCTATTGGTGATGGGAATCTGTGCTGCGACCTTTCTGTTGAAAGGGACGGTGATCTCTACATGCCAGTTCTCTGTGGGGCGATTCTGCTCCCAGGCTTCACGTACCCCTGAGAACAAGCAGCTTTGGGCACTAGAGCTGCCCGGGAGCTGTCATTCAGTGTCGGTGCGGCCGTGAAATATCTTGATATGAATCTCAAGCCAGCATTCCAGATACTCACCATTGTCTTGTGGCCGGTGTGTGAATTTTTATGTTTTAGAAGGAAGCAGATAAGCTGCATAGAAATGCTCCGTCTTAAAAATAGTGCGTACCCTACAAGAGTTAATTAATTCCAAGTCCATCGTGCCTGCAAGATAATTATTTTATCGAGCAGAATAGAACTTCTCAGTTTACACCAAAAAAAACCCCACCACCCAAAAGCAAAATCGGAAAATAAATTTTGAGGTTGGAGCAATGTGTTCTTTGTAAAATAAAATAATAATTACAGCAATGTTCAGCTCACGTGTTCCAAAACGTGATTTTTGTGTTTTAAATTTGTGTCTGTGTCCAGCAGGTGTCACTGTGGGCAAGTGTAAAATGACAAGCGAGTGGTTCACATGGCTGCGGCCAGGGCTCCTGCAGACAGTGGTGTGTGATCTTCCCACCCGTGCTGCATGCTGCCATGGTCCCCACTTCTGTCTGCATTCCGTGTTGGGTGACACCCCTTAGCCAAGTGGACAGATTCATGTAACGTGAGCCTGGATGCTGCTTGTTCTATGAAACAGAATCCAGAAATCTTCCTGAGTTTGAAGAAAGCAGTTTGAAACCTCAAGCCTCATGGGGGAGGGAGGGCGGAGGGTGGGGGGAGGCAGATTTCCCCCTTGGCCTTCTGAGTAATTTCTGTCTTTTAGGGTTTTGAGTAAGATTTGTTACAGAACTAAGGCTTTGTGCAGAAGGTGTTGACACATCCAGAAAGCAGGCTGGGAACAGGCGTGGAAGCCGCAAGATCACTGGCTGGAGATGCTGCAGCGGGGGGTGGGGTGGGGTGGGGGGGTAGGTTAGGACTTTCAGCAACACTCAACTGTGAAGCATCAGCACCCCATTTCCTAGCAGCTGCTTGCATGGGAAACCAGAGTCATCATTTCTCTACACCTCCTTTTAGTTCCTGAAGCTCTGGGGAGCACGGACAGGGTGAGAACTTTCTAGATTTTCAGGCCTCACGTTTCCTGGTAGCCATAAGTGCAATCGCTCAGTAGAGTTTCAGAGCAGCATTTAGTCCAAATCTGCAGATCAGATGGAACTGTTGACCATTCGACCCGGGCAGATAGCTTCTAACTGTCTACTATCTGTCTGGGTTTGTCTATCTGTCTGCCTATATATTTGTATGCCTATCTGTCTGTCTGTCTGTCTATCTATCTATCTATCTTTTTGCATGTGTAAGTTTGTGCATATGTGTGTGTGTGTGTGTGCGTGCGTGCACGCGTGTGTGTGTCTCTAAGAGGACACTTGAGTATGTCTGTGGAGACCCAAGAGTGATATTGGGAATCATTGTGGATTGCTCTACCTCCTTATTGCTTTGCTCTGTGGTTTCCCAGACTCTGTCCTTCTAGAGCCAGAATTATAAGCACCACCATATCTACCTGGCATTTTTACAATGGGATCTGGGGATCCAGCTTGTAAGAAGGCAAAGGCCTTAACCCCTGAGCTGCCTCCCCAGTCCACAGATTGACAGTGGGTTGATGCTCATTCTGCCTCATGTGCAGTGTTGAAAGTGTCTGCACCGCATTCTTAGGGTATCCCTGTAGGTGAGCAAACCCGACTTTTTCACTTTAGAATCAATTCACAGCATCTCAGGGAAATCCCTGGGTCCTGTGGCTGCTCTAGAGCCCAAAACAGAACCCCCATATTGGATACACATGGTGTCCTGAACAGGGTTGGTTTGGAAATCTGAAACAAATTTTTGTTTGTTTGTTTGTTTGTTTGTTTTTTAACGATAACTGTGAGTTTACTGGGCCCAGAATCTGTGCCTTTGCTGAGCCTAAGTAGCTACCCATGTCTTCCCTACGCATAACCTTCCCCCCACCACCCCCACCCCCGGCTGCTGCATGTCATTCCCATGCGTGTCATTTCAGTTGCTTTTGTTCTTTGCTCCTCTTTCTGGCGAAGTGGGCCATATCTCACATGAACGGGGGAAGAGATCCAGAGAGCTCACCTGGGATGGAAGGTCAGGGGAGGGGCAGATGCCATTCTCTCCATGTCTTAAAGTTTGTTCTTAACCACTGATTGCCAGACCAAGGAGTGGTGCGCTCCTGAGAGAACCGTCAGACTGTTGTTGGGAAACATAGACAAGCTCGGTGTGTGCTTCTCGTGGTCCTGAGCTCTGCTGTGGAGCCAGTCTCACACCGCCCAGTGTGTCCAGCTGTGTCCTGTAGAGTGACCTGGAACCCCTCATTGGAATGTGTGTCCTCTCATTGATCCAAAGCGAGGGTCTCCACAAGCTTAGAGGCTTCCCTGGGGACAGAAGCCTCCCGGCGTTGCCACAGTCCTCGTATCCAAGGAAGTGGAGATCTCTGTGCGCAACAGCGGCCACAGCACCCACTTCGTGGTTTTCACAGATGTTCAGAGGTTGCGCCAGGAGATCTAAGGCAGTCAGTAGGGTGGACGACAGTTGGGCAGTCAGTGGATGGTGGTCAGTGGACGGCAGTCAGTGGATGGCAGTGGGGCGCAGTTGAAACCCTCGCTCTGATGGCGACCTGGACTCTTAGTTTTGTCGTTCGCTCTTGGATATAACGCTGTAAAACAACAGGAGACATAATCCCTGAGCCAGGGTGTGTGAGGCACAGTCCATGCACCGTGGGGTACGCTGTGGCTTTGCCGGAGTTTCCAGAGGTAGAGGACCTGGGGGAGGGTACGTCCTTTCCGCGGCTACTCGTCAGTAACAGGTGGAATTTCAACAAGGTCCTTGATGATAGGAATGTTCACTCATTGACACAGGTGAGACCTCTGTGGCTGCTGTATGAACACGGAAAGAAAAGTGTAGATGCAGCAGGGTGCTGCTGACAGGCAGGGGAAAGTCACCTCTGCCATTGGCTTTGCTTTGAAATAGGAAAAGAAGCCAAACTCAGCTGCAAAATATTAAGGACCCTAGACTTGATTTTAGAGATACTTTGATTTTATTATTTTCTTATAAATTGAGTTTTACTAGCTTGGCATGCTTCTGTGGTTTTTCCTTGTGTACATGTCTGTGTGTATGTGTTCATGTATGTGCAGATGTGTGTGCACATTCATGATGTTCGTATGGGTGTAAATACATATGGCATGTACATGGCGTGAGCACATGGTATACATGTACGTGTATGGTATGATTATATGATGTACGTATATGTGTTTGTATATTATGTATATGGTTATGTGTACATTGGTATGTGTACATGTGTATGTGTGTTTGTATATGATGTGTATATGGTGTGTGTATATGTATGTGTCTGTGTATGGTGTGTATATATGCATTTGTGTATATCCATGAGTGTATTATATGTGCATATATGTGTAGCATATGTATATGTATGATGTGTGCATATTCATGTATGGTATGCACATATATGTATATTGTATGTATGATGTGTGTATATAGTATATGGTCTGTGTATATGTATGTTTGTGGTGTGTATATGTATCTGTGTATATGTTCTGTGTATATGCGTGTGTGCATGGTATGTGTATATATGTGTATGGTGTGTGTATATGCATGTGTGTAATGTGTGTATGTGTATATGTGCATGATGTATGTGCATGTGTTTGGTATGCATATGGTGTGTGTGTGTTTGGCATGCATGTGATGTGTGTATGTGTGCATGTGTTTGGTGTGCATATGGTGTATGTATGTGCATGTTTGGCATGCATATGGTGTGTGTGTTTGGCGTGCATATGATGTGTGCATGTGTGTGTTTGGTATGCATATGGCATCTGTGTGTGTTTGGCGTGCATATGATATGTGTGTGTTTGGCATGCATATAGTGTGCGTGTATTTGGCATGCATAAGGTGTGTGTATGTGTGTGTGTTTGACATGCATGTGGTATGTGTGCACATGTGTGTTTGGCATGCATATGGTATGTTTAATGTGCATGTGTTTGGTGTGCATATGGTATGTGTATATGCATGTGTTTGGCAAGCATATGGTGTGTGTATGTGTGTATTTGGTGTGCATATGGTGTGTGTGTGTTTGGCATGCATATGATATGTGTATGTGTTGTTTGGCATGCATATGTTGTGTGTGTGCTCTGCCTTCTTGTGAGTGGCCCCCTTGCCTGCCATGTAGACCCCTCAGCCCTGGGATGGGCCCATCTGTGGTCAGCTCTCAGTGGCCAGAGGAGTGGTTGGCATTGACACTGGTCTGAGAGCAGAGGGCACAAGTGTTCCCGTGTCAGCAGTGACTCCAGAAGAAGCTGGATTCCCAGTGACCTTTGCAGATGAATACTGAGAGTGGGCGTGGCTGTGCAGAGACCTCCTGGAGGCTCTGCCCCATCCCCGGGGGAGGGGGCTTGCTCCGTTCCTCAAGTCTTGGCATCCCCAGAGAGTGGCTTTCTAATTTCCAGCTCAGTTTGTTCTTGAGGCCAAATGATGTGGACGTTAAAGAAACCAAAGCCACCTTTGGACCATTTATGGAGAATCTTTAGAGTAAGGCAAAAGAATCTGGTGCTACTTTTACCCTTTGCATTAACCTTGGAATGGGGTAGAAATGAGAGATGTTCAACTTGTGCTGCAGATGTTAGCAGACACCCCAATCCATGTGACACTGTGGCCCACCTCCCTCGGGGACAGCAGACATCTGCTGACACTAACCTGACACTGTGGCCTGTGTCATGGTTAGATTCAAGTGTCAATGTAACAGTTGCAGGCTGTGTGGGGCACAGCTGTGGAGAGTCCATGGTTGGAACAGGCCCTTGACCAAGTCTGCAGGTACTTGATTAATTGCTGTGAAAAATCAAGCCCGTAATGGGTGGCACTTTCCAGTGGTGGACGGATAATAGGAGGTGCAAGGAGGAGGGGATTGATCTTCCCTTGTCCTGTGTTGACTTGCTTTGGAGTTCACTCTACGAGTGTCTTCTTTGAGCTTCATTACCTTCTTCATTGCTGCTGCTGCTGCTGCCGCCTCCATCCTTGGCTGATGCAGAACTCCATCCTTTCCACCTTGCTCTTCCCGCTGCTTTTGGAGCCTGGCCTCTAGACCTTGCTGCTGTTTGCTGTTCATCACTGATGTCAGAGCCCAGCTGTTCTTCACTTGATGTCAGAGCGCAGTGTCTTCAACCCTCCAGCAAGGTAGAGGTTCAAGACCTTCTCAGGATTCTTCAGCTTTGTGAAATGTTCTGGTCAAGAAGGAAGAAGCAGCTATGGGGGAGGGATACTTTGAAGGACTCTACCTTTATTGTGCATCTATTTAATAAAGTTATTTATAAATGTTGCATTCTGGCCATTCTGTTCCTCCAGAGACCTCTGACTAACGTAGCCTGTTGCCCAGCACTGTTTTATTCAGCTTTCATAGATACACTGCTGGTTATGTGACAAGGAAATCATTTGTTGACAATCACACTGATTCAGAGCTGCCATCCATGAGTTGGCACAGTCTTTGTGGTAAGAGAACACAAGGGGGCCATCTCAGAGCCCCTCAGAGGCATGAGGGCACCTGACCTCAGAAGGGCTGAGCCTCACTCTGGACACTGTGCTGGGAGGGGGAGCCGGACGACCAGGGAAGGGCCGCTCACATTCCTCGAACAAATGCTTCACATGTGTCAATCATTAACCAGTACAGCAGGCAGGTCACTGTCAGTAGGATACCCATTTTACAGACCAGGGAACGGAGGCCAGAGGAGTAAGGGAGGCCTCAGGTGAGGAATTGGGCCAGCATTTGCGGGCAGCCCATCTGCTTCCAGCACCATGTCAGACCACATTCAGCTGGAATTGCAGCATGCATGAGGAAGAAATCACAGATTGCAAAAAACACTGTCAAGAAAATAATATACATTTCAGGACACTTGCCTGTTACGTTAAACACTTTAATTTTGGCATTCTTTCTGGATGAAAATGTACATATATATCACTTATTCCCACTTTTGCAGTCACACTAATTATATAATTTCCTTCATTTAAGGACAAGCAAACTGTTAATAAATTGAGTGGTTTGTGTTTACTATTAAAACCACTTCAAATAACATGACAATCGCATCTTTATAGTGAAACCCGATTGTTAATTAGTCTAACCACCTAGACAGGGAGCTCACCATTAAAACAGTTGTACATGGAATTTATAATTGTGTCCTGCTCGCTTTGCAGTCCTGCTCAATTCTCAGTTTGCAAAATAAGAATGTCTGGCAATATTTAAGATCTCCTCTGAGAACTAACAGTCTTGGGAAAAGGGTTCTGTGAGCAACAGACTCATACCAATAGGGAAAATACATGAGGGGGTATTCAAAGGGTTCTCGCTGAACCTTTTTGTGTGTGTGTATATGTGAGCACGTGTTTACATGCATGCATTTGAGTGTGTGCATGTATGTGTATGCACACCCATTTGTACATGCATGCAAGCGTGTACATGTATATGTATGTGCATGTGTGTATGTGTGCATTCAGCACAAACAGTGCTCCCCGGCACATAGTAGGTGCTTAGCTGATATCGTCATTTTTGCCAATTCCGACTCATCCATCTTCTGACCACCCATAACATACATCTGTCTCACACTTGATTCTTCTGTCGATGACACATTCCTCTGCCTTTATTAGATTGTTCCCTACTATGATTGTGACTCAATTTTCCCCAGCACTGTCTCCTGGGTGAATTCCTCCTTCACACCTCCATGGGCTATTTCTTTGGCCAGCTCCTGCATCTGCTTTGATTTTGCTAAATACTTTGCTAAGTTATTTTGCTTAGTTATTTTGAATTCTCTGGGGCTTCACCTAATCCCTCTGGCTGGAATCTGGCTGAGGAGTTGACTTTGGAGGGGACAGATTACCACCATCATTGTCTCCGACACATACAGGATGAAGAGCTTGGTCCTCTACAGGAGGACCAATCACATTGCTGATTTGACTACAGGACCCAAACTACTTAGGGGATATGAAGGCACCCAAGGGTGCATATCTACCTGCAGCCACAGAAAGAAGGGACTTCAAGGGTCCTTTCCCATGAGCCCTTCAGATGGATACATTTGATACATTTGCTTCAGACCTCTGACTTCCTTAAACTGTGAGACAATAAATTTCTGATTTTTTTTAAAAAAGTGTGTATGTGTGTGTGTGTACATGTGTGCGTAGGTGTGCACGTAGCACACATGTTGACAAGATACCTCTGTGGAGTCAACTCTCTCATTCCACCTTTATGTGGGTTCTAGTGACCTCTGGGGTCCAGGCTTGTGCAGTGAGGGTCTTACCCACTGCTGAGTCATCTCCATGGCCTGCACTTCGGATTATTTTACAACTGGATTTTGTTCTTTGAAATCTCGTACATGCACGCAGCAGATTTTGACCACTCTTACCTCCTTTCCACTTTCCCATCTCTGCCAGATCCCCTTCTTCCCTACAAATCTCTTTTCAGATTTATGACTTTTGGTTAGGTTTTGCGTCTTGTTGAGTTTGGCCAGGGTTGTTTGGTCATGGGCTTGGAACAATCTATTAGAGACCGCTGGCCACAAGACCTCATACTTTGCTTGCCCCTTGTCCAGAGTCTGCTAACTGGAAAGTGCTCTAACATTAAAGCAATTCAGCTCCAAGAGACCCTGAATTCCTGTTTGTTTGTTTGTTTTTTTGAGACGGTGTTTACATGAACCCAAACTGATCCTAGACTTGCAATGTAGCCCAGGCTGGCCTCGAACTCCTAATCCTTCTGCTCCCACCACGCACAGGCATGGTGTGAGCTACCATGCCAAGCTTTTTAAGTCTCTAGTTTGTGGCACTTTGTTACACAGCCCAGGAAGCTTGTGCAGATGATGTAAGACTGGAGACCAGTTGGACTGTGAAAGTCTAGAGTGGGAGGGGACACAGGGAAGAGTTCGATAAAAGTAGAACTGATGGAATGTAAGTCACGTGCTGACAAAGAAAGTCGATTCCTCATAAAGCCTTAAAAGGGCTGGAGAGATGGCTCAGGGGTTAAACCTCTGACTAGTAAGCAAAAGGTCCTGAGTTTGAATCCCCAATCCTACATAAAAAGGCCAAGCGAAGTGGTTGCAGCTAAGCTTCTGGCCCTGGTGGGCGGAGCCTAGGAAATCCCACAGTGAAGCTAAAAGGAGGTAGAAGCAATCCAGGATGATTCTTAAAGTCACCCTTGGTCCTCCACAGGGACACACAGTGCCCTCTGAGACACACACACATACACCCCTCCACACACAAGTAAATAAAGTTTGAAAGTATAATGAGTTCCAAAAATCTCTTTTGGGTACTTGCTAGTTTAGTAAGCTTACAGTGCTTGCAGGAGGTAGCTGTGCTAAGAGTTTTGAGGGTCTATTAGCTATGATTTTTTTTTTAGAATGGACATCAGTAGCAATGTTTTATTTTTAGAAAATCATTGGTTAATCTGGCAAACTGAAACCAAGAAAATCATAAAGAACTTCACACACATGCAACTTTATGTTACATAGTGCAAATATTAAAAATCCTACCTTTCAGAAAACAAGTATTCTTGGAGCAAGTTTCCCATCCCCAAGATAGAGAATATATATTGGATTGGAGATCAAGACAATTGTCAATTTGAGTAGATTTCTGCTAACTGCAACATGCTATTTTAAAAGAAAATAGAAATAAATTAACTAAAATAGCTTTTGTTGAGGTTCAAAGTTGACATTGTAGAGCTCCTCAATGTGAACTTGGCCGTAATAACTGTGTTTGGCAAGGAGGATGTTCTGGGATTGAGCGCGTCAATAGCAAAGATGGTCTGTCAGGCTCCAGAGCTGGACGGTGTCCTGCTCGGGAGCACCCTGGTGTTTGTACCAACAGAGCACCCACGGCTGCCAGTGCCCACCGACACGAGAAGTAGATAATGACTGCTACTCAGTGGCTCGTGTTAGATAAATTAACGCTTAGCCATTGTCTCTCAAGTCAACAAACACTTATCAACGCTGGCTGGGGCTGGCTGGGAAAGACGGGATGAGAAAAACACCATGATTTCCGCAGTCGTCCCCCCACCCCCAGCCATCTCGCAACTGACCAGGCATCCGATGGCATCCACCAGACTGAAGCGCAGGCTGGCGGGTGGAATTCTTTCATTCTCACCGGAGCTCAGGGAACGCTGGAGAGAGGTTGGTTTCCCTTGCGTCATAATGGTCAACTTCTACAGAGAGTTGACCCTGGTCTGTGTTCTCAGCTGACTCTGTGTTTATTCCCATCTGACTTGGCATATGCCCCCCTGAATCTGATGTATGTTTCCCCTGTACTTGGTGTATAAGTGTTCTTTACACTGAATGAAATTTTCTTTAGGCTATCCCTTTGCATTGACTCATTCTGTATTATTTATGACTCTTAAGGGTTTTTCTCTGGGGGCAGATTGCATATCCTTCCCCCAGTAGTAGCAGTTATTGGAGATGACCTTGGAATACTCTGGCTTTTGGGTACTTTTCATGGAGGAAGAATGGATGCTGGGGAATGAAAGGTTTCTGAAGGCCACAGGTTGGTTTGGGTTACACAGTAGACACTTCTCTCTTTTTTACCTGGCTAGTTGAAGCTATCCATCTTTAAAGCATTGGCAAACTTCCAAAAGGTGACCTTCTCCCATGTTAGATCAAGTCCCACTGCTAGACCCCTGTGTAGCGCTGTGTGCCCTTCCCCCATGGCTTTGGTTTCAGTTGTAGCTTTACATCGCCTGTGATCATGGAGACACTGCTAGCTCTCAGGTCCCCGGGTGACATTGACGTGGAAGCTAACAAAGCAGGAACGGTTCTCCTTGTGGTCCATCCCTCTGATTCCTCGCCTCTGCTGTGAGCTGGGTGCCCTTCAGCTCCCTGTGAGCACCCTTGGAGGGGGTGGCTGGGAGGACAGGATGGGTGGAGACCAGGCTGGTGAAGCTGAGCTCCGGAAAGCTCTGATGACACCTGCTTTTTATATCCTCAACTTAAATTTACGTTTCCTGGAAGTTCTCCCACTGCTCCTTTGCAGCTTTGACCATATGACCCACATCACTTATCACGTTACACACCTGACATTGGCCTTTCCGTTCAGAAGATGCCATGTCAACCTGCCTTAGTCCTAAGCAACCCTAACTCAGGCCAGGGACTGTAACCTATGAGTCGTTATTTCTCCTGCCACGTACAGATTCTCTGTTGTCATGGTTACACATTTGGAGACGCAATGGCCGGGACCTGGTATAACATTCACAAAGCACCTGCATTGGAGTTTAGAGCAAGCTAATCTCAGTCAGTCTTCTCACATCCTTCCCTATGCGTTCATGTTTTCTCTCTGATGCTACACAGCCAGTTGAGTATTCTTAGTGGCTCACGATGACGTCTCTGGATGTGCGTCCCTGTGGGAAGCTGGTAACTCAGAGTCATTCATGTGCACCTGTGTTGTTTACCAGAAAACATGAGATCTTGTGCTGAGAAACTAAAGTGCTGGTATTGCCTCCCTAGGCAGTGGTGCACCTTGGTAAGGTCTTCAGACCACACGTGACCCCCTTATCTCAGCCATAGACTTGAAGCTTTCATATGGACTGCATTTGGGTTTTTGAACATTGATGGATGTGTTCAATAGGTAGGATTAGAATTTTCAAAGAGGGTCACTTTGGAGAAACTTACACATTCATCCTTGTTCTGAGAGGAAGATTTTTCCTGATCAAAGTTTGCCTATCACAACACTGTTCTCTGGTCCTACCCTGTCATGTAGGGTCTGCCTTCATGTTGGTCTAGGTGGCTGACAGCAGTGTGTGTTCCCATGGGCTGAGTCATCTGCTGGAAGTCCAAATGCTGCCTGTTGTTGTTAAGCATCTTGTGTTTAAGGTAGTTACAAGCAGTATCATCAGGAATTCAAAGTCCCTTTGCTATGTGACAAGTCTGGGACCAGCCTGGTCTTTGTGAGACCCTGTCTTAAAAACTACCAAAATGGTGGTGTCAGAAGCATGTATTTGCTCTGGGATTTAATTCAATGTTTAAAACTCTTTAGTCTTAATTTTCTTTGACAGCCACAAATAGGCTGAAGTGAATCTGTAGGTAGGAAGGGGGGCTAGAGACCCAAGGATTGCTTTAATTTCCTGGCTTCTGGTGCCCAGCTGGGCTGGTGAAACCTCTTAGTTGGTCAGAGAGAACATTTCTAGCCCTGGAGGCTGGGAGAAGGTGTTCTGTCCTGAGAATACCTGCCCTTATTTCTTTTGAAAATCACAGAATGTGATGTGCTTCTGGAGTGACAGGAGAGTATGCCCTCGGACCGTAGCAGAAAGGATGAGTTTTCAGAGGGTCCCGGGTTTACATCCCATTCCCCGACTGCAGAAAAGAAAGACTCCAGTGTGGACTGGCACTCAGACATTGAGACCCAGTCCCGTCTCTTCCCAATGCTTTGGACAATCTAACTTTTCCGTAAGTTGGCACTGATGTCCCCCGTGGTCCGGACGGTAGCCCATGGAAGTGCAGTTTCATGAGTGTACAAATGTCTTAGCATTTGGGGGCCTTGACAAATGTTTTAAGAACTGGCACTTTACTTCATTGGCCCTTAAGAATGTTCAGAATTGGGCTGGGTGACTTAGCTATTTTTTCTAGGCTATGTGTAACAAAATACCAGGTCGAACCAACCTAAGGAGGGAAGGGTTTGCTGTGGCTCACAGTTCAAGGACTGTCAGTCAAGGTAGGGAAGTCACGGGGCAGTCACAGAAGTCATTCAGCAGGCGCCTGGAGAAGCAGCGGTCATACAGCGTCAGTACTCAGAAAGCAAAGAGAAGCAGAGATAAACAGGAAGGGGGGCTATAAAGCCTCAAGTCCCACTACGGTTCCACCTTCTGCAGATTCTGAAACCTTATCATGCAGTGTCACTACTGGGAGCTGGATACAAAGCCACAGGAGCCTGTGCGTGGCATCAGTCACCTGAGAGTGTGTGAAAATACACTCTTGTGCGAGATATACTCTTGTGCGAGATACACTCTTGTGCGAGATACACTCTTGTGCAAGATGCACTCTTGTGGGAGATATGCTCTTGTGCGAGAGTACACTCTTGTGCAAGAATATACTCTTGTGGGAGACACACTCTTGTGCGAGGCTAGACTCTTGTGTGAGACACACTCTTGTGCAAGAGTACACTCTTGTGCAAGAATACACTCTTGTGGGAGATAAACTCTTGTAGGAGATGTACTCTTGTGTGAGAATATACTCTTGTGGAAGACACTCTTGTGCGAGGGTACACTCTTGTGTGAGAATACACTATTGTGTAAGAATGCACTCTTGTGGGAGATACATTCTTGTGTGAGAGAGTACACTCTTGTGTGAGACACACTCTTGTGTGAGACACATCTTGCACCAGGACTGCGCCCATCTCGCCTGAGGCTGGCAGAATTGTGCCTGATTAGCACTTGGCTGGAAAAAAGCAGAATCTTAGCTTTCTGTGGGGGGGGGAGGCGCTGCTCTAAACCACCTTCATTAGAAGGTGCAGTTAGAATCACCTTCACTGCAGAAAGAAGAGACCATGGTAAGTTTTTTGCAAGGAGAACTTTGGAATCAAGGCTCCACTTTCTGTCCCTTACGTTCATCACTGTATAATGGTTCTTGGGATTTTTATTTTTCAGTTTTGTTTTGATGGTGCTGGGAATTCAAACAGGGCCTTATGTGAGCTCCGCAAGTGTCCTGCCATTGAGCCACATTCCAGTTCCCCATTAGTTGTTCTGCTGGATTCTTTTTTGAAACAGGGTCTCACTTTGTAGCTCAGGCTAAACCTTAAACTCATCACATTTCTCTTGCCTTGTGAGTGTTGGGATTGCAGACATGAGCAGCTTGACGCTCTTTCTTACATACATACATATATATTGCTTTCATGGATATCTAATTTCATATATATATATATTTGCTTTCTGGATATCTAGTTTCATATATATTTGTTTTCTGAATATCTAGTTTCATATATATATATTTGCTTTCTCAATATTTAGCTTCATATATATTTGTTTTCTGAATGTCTAATATTTGCTTTCTGAATATCTAGTTTCATATATATAATTGTTTTCTGAATGTCTAGTTTCACATATATTTGCTTTCTGAATATCTAGTTTCATATATATATATATATATTTGCTTTCATGACTATCTAGTCATTACACATGGCACCTAGTTTTAGGGGAAAACTCTCATTCACATGCACAATGTGTCTCAAGCACTTTGACCTGACTGTTATAGACTCTCAGAAGAGTGGATTTGAACCTAACTGTGAGAGGCTCTCAGAAGAGTGGATTTGGAAGGAGAAAGCTGCAGATCTGCAATGATGTTGTACGCACCCCTGCATGCCCTTTTGTCTATATTCAGAGCTGGTGTTATGCATAAAGTTATTTCAAAGAAATAATGTATGTCTTTGAAATGAAGTGTGCTTTGTCCCACTGACCTGAGAACGTAGTCATACTTCTCTGAAATTAGTCCATAGGTCTTTTCCACAGGGAGAGGGGTTATTCAAATATTTATTTTATTTAATTCTTATTTTTAAAGTAACTTCCTAAATTTAGCTTTTAGCTCTGGAAGTAGCTTCAGAATGTGACTGAATTGAAATAATGACGGTTCAAGTACTTGAGTTCCTTGACAATTTCATTCTTCTATTACTGACTGATCAAGGAGTGTGGAACTGGTGCGCGTGCAAACACGGTACTTGTAGGAGCGCTTTGAAAAGTTTCTAGCAATTGGTTGAGCATGTACTTCTGTCTTAAAACCATTCCTAAAGTTTCCTTCCCTTCAGTCTCCTGAAACCTACACACTATACTTACCCTAGTGGTTCAGTGATGATTTGACATTTTTCCTGACCCTTTCTCAGGAATGGGGGTTCCGTTGCAGAGTTAGAGCCATGGCACCCTGCTGGCGTCCTGGGGTCAGAGGCCAGCACGTTTTCTAAACACTCCCTAGTGCCTCCACATCCCACAAGAGTTGCCCACAGTGCGGTCATGCGAGCTGGGAAACCTGGTACTGGATGCACATTGAACTGGTAGCTTTCAGCCCGCAGTAGAGCGAAGGTGGATGGCTTTGCTGTCCAGAGACCTACACTCGCCTACTGACTCTAAACACACCGAGGGTTTCAGGAAAGCCGTGGAAATGTCAAGATGTAGATGACAAGGAAATGGAGTCCAGCAGTGTGTCAAGTCGCAAATGTGAGGCCTCAGTCCTGCACCCTCCCTTTTCCCGTCCACCTCGACAGTCTCATAGACGTCCTGTTGGCAGAAGTGAGTCAGAGAGATACTATGAAAATGTTGGATATTCCAATTAATAAGTTCCAAATAAAAGTGGAATTAAGCTAAAAATGATAAAGAGCCCTCGAGTGGCTTGTTGATTAGACATGAACGTGGTTGTGTGTCTGGGACGAAACACCAAACAGGCAGCAGCTGCTGGTAATTTGGTGCAAGTAATTGTAGGGCCAATAAGTTGAAGTGCTTATTAAAGGAAGCGGCCTTGCTGTCTGCTGTAAGTTCAATTGAGTAATGCACTCTACATGTGGTCCGACGCTGGGTAAATTATACACCTGATTTAAAAACACTCCATCCAGAAGAGCTCCTATTTTGCTCATCCGTACAATTCTTGCGTTCTTCATTGCTACTTACAGCAGTGTATGGCATAATATCTATCAGATTAGGCTTGGAGGGTGTCTCAGGCTGGCACCCCGCTGGTCCCAACATGTGCTTACCATCTCCACTGTGCTTTTAACCCCATGAGTGCCCGGGTTAGCCCACATAGGCCTATGTGATCTCTCTCTCTCTCTCTCTCTCTCTCTCTCGTCTTTGTCTCTCTGTTTCCTCTCTCTTCTTTCTCTCTATTTCTCTCCTCTCTGTCTTTGTTTCTCTCCATCTCTCTCTTCTTCCTCTCCTCTCTCTATCTGTCTTCTCTCTGCTTCTGTCTTTGTCTCTCCTCTCTCTTCTCTCTCTCTCTCTCTGGATACATCCTCTACCTACCAAGGAGAACATCAAAGATGAAGGATGAAGGGGGAACTGGAATTGAGTCAATGCTGGGAAAAACAAGTGATTGGAGTTTGTAAGAAGTTGGGCAGGCAAAACAAAAGAGCCCCCCCCATATCTAGTGCTCCACAAATTTTAAAAACAGTGCACAAAATGTAAACATGAGAATGAAACCTGAATGTAAACATGAGAATGAAACCTGAGCAGTGTCTTTCGGCCAGCTCTGGAAGGTGGGACATACTTCGTGTGGTTTCTTGGAAAGCTGAGCTTGAGATGGGTCTTGTTTCAATTTGAAAATGTCCGCATGACTAGTTTAATCAAAAGTTCTCTTCTGTGAATGAGTGCCAGGCGCTACGCCTGATGCCGAAGGCACAGTGCTGGGCACATGCCCCTTTCGAGACATAGTCTGGACACATACACCTTCTTGCGGCACAGTGCTGGGCACATGCACCTTATTGTGGCCCATGTCTAGCAGAGGGTCAAGATTTCGGCACGGCACCATGATGCGATGGGATGGCAGAACGTGAAGGTTCCCAAGGCCTTGGTCAGCATTTCTGTATTAACGCAGGAAGACAGTGCCGGCCAGTGAGTTCTACCTGCGGGGGTCACCTGGAGGGGCCTGCTGCAGAGCTGATGCATGTGAGCACTTCTGCCCAATGCTGGTGAGTATCGAAGCCTGTAACAGCTCCACGTGGCCTTCGTACTGCATGAGTGTTGTCCTCTGGTGACCACGGAGCTGTCCACGGGACACGTTGCACCTACGGGAGAATCCATGTCTGTTCTTCTTGGTGACTGCGCTTGTTCTAAGTGAATATGTACTGGTCATAATTTAGCTCGCTGTGGGGGTCTTTCCAACAACCCATTGTAGTGCTTTGTCACTTTCATATTAGTCTCATGGGATTGGTTAATGTGAACTTATCCCCAAAGAGATGGAGCCATCCCAGGGTACCAATGGGCCAGCTAGGTCCCAGAAAACTAGAATAAAGATGGGAAGGGGGTAGAAGGGAAGAGGAGGAGAAAGAGAGGGGTGGGGGCTAACTGACTAAGGATGGATCTTGAAAAGGTCAACAAGTAAGAAAGAGGAATAAACCCAAGATGAGCAGCCACTGCTAGGATAGCAGAAATAGGACAGGAAAAGGGTCCACCCAGGAGCCGAGAGCCCACGGTAGATGAGCCTGGCAGGCGGACACTGGCTGAGGCCGTTCAAGAGCTGGAACCAGCATGCACGATGCGTGTGGCACAGACACTGGGAGACGTGAGTGCTGTGTGTGAACTTTGCATCACTGAGCTGGACAAGAGGCTGTGAACTGGAAGGGTCATCTCTCAAAGGGGAGACTGTCCATGTGGGCAAAATCAAAAGAGCAGGTTGGACCTCTATTGGACCCCAACCTGATTGGACCTTGGATGAATCTTGGTTGAATCCTAATTAGACTCTGGTTGGATCTCAGTTGTATCTTGGTTAAACTTCAGGTGAATCCCACTTGAACCCTGGTTGAATCCTGGTTGGGTCCTGGTTGGATCGTGGTTGAAGCTTGGATGGAACTTTGTCAGGCCCTGGTTGAATCTTGGTTGGATTTCAGTTGTGTCCTGGTTCAACTCCAGGTGGGTCCAGTTAGATCTTGATTAAACCCTTGTTGGATCCTGGTTGAGCCCTGGTTGGACCTTGCTTGATTCCTAGATGGATTTCAGTTAGACCCTGGATGGACCCTGATTCTGCTGCTCACACCAAGCGAGTTTACCTCACTGAGCCTCTGTACTGCTTCAAGGGATGATTGTAAGCAATAGGTAATCCATACCTTAAGAAGGGCTGGGATCATACCTAATCAGTACTAAGCACTTTTATATATTTAATAAACCAGGGTGTTAGTCTAGACAAGAGATATTCTAAGAATCATGATTTTTTCCTATAGTTTATGAACTTCTTATAAAGTGCGTTTTAAGATCCAAAATTGTACAGAGTCCACAAGGAATAAAGTTGCCATGTATATCAGCACAGAATGTTCCAGCAATCTTATTCTGGGTGCTACTGGGTAAAACTGACAAACTCTGTGAAGGAGTCAAAGGAATCTCCTGAGAAAATTACAGTCATTTCCACCCCACCTTTGTGCAGTGTGACAGACCTTCCCTGCCCCGTTCAGAACCTCATAGCGACCATGGCCCACCTTCCTCCGAATTCAGCCTCTTCTTCCCATCCATCCTTCCTCCCTTCTGCTAGATATTATTGAAGCTTAGGAAATTTAATCTATAAGATCTTTCTAAATTCTGTTCTTATTTTTTTCACCTATTTTACCTTGGCATAAGCTTGGGGAGGGAAGGGTTAATTTAATACACATATAACATGACTTTTCCTCAACCATATCACTTGATAAGAATGTGATTGGTTGCAGATGTGCTATGCGGTGAGCTTGGGAAAGTGGTTGAATAACGTACTGAATTTCTTCCCTTCTTTCATTTTAGACACATTTCCTTCATTGCAGAGGATTATGAGGTTTTTTTTTCCATTTTCTTATACATGTGTGTGTGATGCATGCGTGTGTGTGCTGGTTCGCATACGTATGGGCAGATGTGCATGCATGTACATACACACAGCATTTGGAGGCCTGAGGTTGATACTGGGAATTACCCTTGATCGTTCTTCCCTTTAATTCTTTTTGAGGCTGGGTCTCTAATTATACCCAGAGCTCAGAGATGGGGTTAGTCTGGCCTTCCAGTTCGCTCTGGGAATTCTGTCTCTACTTTCTGAGGCTGAATTACAATACTTTAACCACTGAACCATCTCTCTAGCCCACTATTTTTTTAGCTTTTTAAATTCAAAACAGACAGGTATGTGGTATGTCTTGTACAGACAGGTATGTGGTAAACTACTGAAAACTTTGCTTTTCCTAAAAGCAAGAGAGACTTTGCTTAGAACGGCAACTTACTGCCCTGTTGTTATCTGCTTTACTCTGATCTGTGGGGAGGGAGGGTGCTGTTACACGTTACTTGACTATAAATGACACATGGGAACGTGCCCCACAGCCTTCTGGGAGAAAGCGATACTAGTGGCTGCTTGTATCAATGCAGGCTGGCGTAAAGGATGCTGTGCGTGGATCCAGGGTCCAGTTCCGTGACTCATTCGACAGCTTGGGGGTTTGGGACACTCCTGACTGGCAGCAAGGCAGGTGGGCTTGAGGCCCACAACTCCTTCAGTGGGCTCCTGGTCACTGTTGCAGCCCCTGAAACTTGCACTTTCTGTTTAAAATGTTTATTTCATTTCCAGATCTCGCCCTCTGATGACTGCTGTTCTTCCCTGTTTTCCATTGGTTTGGCGTTTGCTTCTTTGCGTGCTTGGCTGGCGTAGTGTCTTGCTGTGTGGTCCAGGCTCACTGCAACCTCCCACCTCTTGGCTTAGCCTGAGTGACCATGCCCAGTGACCTGTTTTGATTGTGACGTCTCTTGTATAGCAGCGACCACCAGAAACCTCTCCAGCTCCGGGCCCGTCTCCCATCACTCCTTGACCGCTGCAGTCTCCTCTACCCCAACTTTCTCATCTGTAGACTACATATGTGAGCGCTTGTGCTTCACATACAGGGTTACATGGGAAACTCATTGGAAGAGCTAGGCGCTCAATGTGCGTGAGGTGCATCCTGACCTAGTAATGGGGCTTGGCCCTTAATTAATGACATCAGAACCTCAATACCATAGTCAACACCTCTGCGCAGATTAGCTGGCCGGGGCAGGTGTCAAAAGTGAGGCAAGTCCTTGTTCTCGATGAGTCCTCTTTCTAGAAAAACTAAGTAAGACAGAGACGTGGGCCTGGGAAAGGGCAGGGCTCAGCCCCACGGGGCGACAGACTCTGGCCACATGGACACCCACAGCACCTTTCTAACCGGTCCGCAGAATCCAAAGCTGCTGTTCAAACACATTCAGACAAGTCCACATGGCGGAAGCCCCCCAAGACCTCTGAGATGAGCCTGGCATCTGTGGCCCTGAGTGCAGACCCTCCCCTTCCTGAGCTGCTCCGCATCTCAGCCCACCAGACAGGAGACACAGCTGCCCTGAGACACAGCTGCCAGGTTGTCTGAGAGGAGGGCACTGCCTGCTTCTTCTCTGGCCCACAGGGCGGCTCTCGGCCTGCCCCAAACTCCTGTTTCCAGAGGTTGTTCCTGTGCGGGGCAGGGACGGACACTTAGATGGCAGCAGCGGATGCAGGAAGCCAAGGTTTTCTTTCATACTCTGTCATTTAAAGTGGACACTCGGTGACGTCAGGACTATAAGTACCCAAGTGGCACATAGTGGTGCCTGTGTGAAATCGCAGCTTCAGGGCCAGAGGTGGGAGGACAGCACAAGTTCAAGGGCACCTTGCTGGGCACAGTGAGTGCAGAGGCATCTACCAGTGTAGCAAGCACTGTGCTCAGTCCTCGCAGGAGCACACCAGTACTGAGTACTGTGCTCAGTCCTCGCAGGAGCACACCAGTACTGAGCATGCTCAGTCCTCGCAGGAGCACACCAGTACTGAGTACTGTGCTCAGTCCTCGCAGGAGCACACCAGTACTGAGTACTGTGCTTAGTCTTCGCAGGAGCACACTAGTACTGAGCATGCTCAGTCCTCACAGGAGCACACTAATACTGAGCATGCTCAGTCCTCGCAGGAGCACACTAATACTGAGCATGCTCAGTCCTCGCAGGAGCACACTAATACTGAGCATGCTCAGTCCTCGCAGGAGCACACTAGTACTGTGCGCCATGCTCAGTCCTTGCAGGAGCACACTAGTACTGAGCATGCTCAGTCCTCGCAGGAGCACACTAATACTGAGCATGCTCAGTCCTCGCAGGAGCACACTAGTACTGTGCACCATGCTCAGTCCTCGCAGGAGCACACTAGTACTGAGCATTGCACTCATCCCTTACAGGAACACATTCGTACTAAATATTGTTCTTGGTCCTTCCATGGACACATGAATACAAAGCACTGCATGGGGGGCTGGAGAGGTGGCTCAGGGGTTAAGCCTCCACCTTGCAGGCGGAAGCGCCTGAGTTCGGATCCCAGATCCCACGTATAGACGCCGGGCGGAAGCAGGGGCGCAGAAGGAGGTGGAGGCGTCCATGGTGGTTCGCGAATTCGTCGCGAATTCGTCTGTGGTTCTACACACACACAGACACGCGCGCACGCATATGCACACAGTTGAATAAATAATAATAATAATAAAAAATTTTTTTAAAAAAACAAAAAAACAAAGCACTGCATGGAGCCTCACTTGGCCCATGAAGTCGGGGGTTTCGTGCTTGCACTGTAGTAGTCCATATGGGTGTGTGGGGATAAGTTATGCAGGACTCAAGCTCTTTACTTTAGTCTGTAGTCAGAGTCTCACCCTGTACTGCAGGCCTAGTGACAAAGGGCACAGCTGTGTCAAATCCCAGATTCTTTGCAAAGTCTCTCGGTGAGGCCTGAACAAGAGCACCATGTATGGCCGAGAGACTGTGAAAGCACAGGGGGAAGTGGCTTAAATTCTGTCTTGCTGTGGCCCAAGAGTTTTTGAAGTCACTAGTACATCTTTTCTGCCCTAGGAATGGTTAGGGATCCCCCACCCAATCCAGGGGGATCTTACACCACTCGAGTGCAGTGGAAGTGCGTGCAGAGCCATCTGTCATCAGAATCTGCACCACGTGCTCTTCAGCACTCTTACCCACTCTGGGAAGGCCTGGGGAAGGTGAACGGTACTTGCATAATTAAACTGTACTGTGTGATGTCTTACCAACTGACCCAAAGATCAGTGAATGCACTTCAGCCATGAAATGAGTGAAAATAACCCCTTCTCCACCTAGACGTCATGGTAGAAGAGGATACCTCCAGGCGCTGTCAGTCAGAGCTGGGGAAGCATCTTCACATGGATGTTAGTCTTTGGATGCTACTGAGATGACATGGCATCTAGAATATGGCTGACGGTGCTTCACGGAGACCCCACTTGTATCCGCCCAAGGACTGTAGCGTCAGTCATGGTTTCCGTGGTACCTACAGAAACCAACACTTGGACTCAGCTCACCTCTATATTAGCAATGAGTTCATAGCACTGATGGTTAATTTCCAAACAGTGACATTTTTTCCTGTTTTTTTTAAGGGGAAAACATTAGACTTATGTCTAATTTCTGAAAGTTCCTATTTTTAACTACGATTGACTTTCTGTTACTGAAGATAGTTTTCTGCAGTGATCAGGACAGAATTACCAGACATTTCTACTGTGCTTTATAAATAAGAGAAAACATGGGTGAGTGCTCATTAGCGCCAGATCCTCACTGATGACTTCACTCGAGCTGGGTTGTCTGAGTTCTCGGGATGACTGGGGCTTTCTGCCATGCAGTTGCTGTGTGCAGGAAGATTGACGCTCGGAAAAGACAGGTCTTGTTCAAGATTGAACAGCAAGCGAGCATGGGACTGTCCAGGCAGGTCAACATCTTTGCTCTCTGGACTGTATCATCCCAGGGAGCACTACTTCTTTGCCTGGGAGCACTGCCTCCTTTAGATGGTGCAGAGACTTCCTGCCCTGTGCTCCCTACAATTTGCCTCTGTCTTGCTCTTCACAACTCACAGGTCATGATGCCTGGTTATTGAGGGAGCCCTTTTTATCTCAAACCTATTTTTGTGAAGAGATGGTTATGAAACACTGGAAAGAAAAAGATGTCAAGAGGTTAAGAGCATCACTAGCTGCCTTTCAGGGGACAGGAATGTGCTTGGTAACACATGCATTGTAGATTTTTCACATTTTCTCTATATTCTATCAATTAGTTTATGCAAATCAGACACAAAGTAAATTAGTGAGATGAGGCAACAGTTACAGGTGCGTGTATCTGCACCTGTGAGGTTGAGTGGCAAGGTAGGTCTGAGGGTCACACATCAGGTGGTCTGGCCACTTAGTGGACATCATGGAGCAGCCCAGCAGCATGGTCATGTGATATGGCCTCTAGACGCAGTGAAGCCAGGTTCATGAGGGGCTGCTGGTTTGTCTGACTTCCTGGTCTTCAGGAAGCGATTCTGTATGTGTTGGAAGAGGTTGAAGTAATGACAAAGATCTGGGAGATGCTCAGTGATGAAGGTGCTTGCACAAAGTGTGAGGACCTCAGCTGGGATTCACAGAACTCATATAAAAAAGCCAGGCAGACATGGCTGCCACCTGTAATACTCAGGAGACACACACACAGGAGGTCCCTAGGGTGGGTGGCTCATCAGACTAGCCAATGGGAGGGCTATGGGTTCAATCAAGAGACCCAGCCTCAATATGTGAAGTGGAGAGTATTTGAGGACTCCAGGGCAGCTTTGGGCCTCTGCATACATATGCACATACATGAACACGCATCTGCACACACATGCACCACACACATGAATATGAATATGCTCATGCACGCACTTCCCTCTAGCACACATAGGCAAGAAAATAATGACAAAAATGTGGTGACTGCTACACCAGTAGCAACCTTAGTTATAATCGCCAGCACTGTGCGCTGTTCGTGCAGGCAGTGTGGTGGATTTGGCCAGATAGCATTATTTTGAACAAATGAATGAGGTGTCATGGGAAGGCACAGGGGGTAAGACTCCTTGTTCTATGCAGTTGTAGTACAGCCCTTGCTGTCCTGTGGGCTGCCGTCCATCCCAGCATCATGGTGATATCTGTGTGCATGCTTCGGAAGAGTGATTGACAGATGAGGTGTATAGGCTTCTGCTAGGGTTTGTGCAAAAATACTACGCAGCTAAGTTCAAGGGGGGATTATTTATATTGAACCTGATTGCAATGTTCATATTTCTCCATAAGAAAGAATTTAGGGGGCTAGAGAAATGGCTCAGGGGCTAAGTCTTTGCCTCAAAAGCAAAAGTATCTGAGTTTGCATCCCAGATCCCACATAAAAATGCCAAGTGACCTGACTTCTGATCCTGGAAGACAGAGCCTGGGAAACCCCAGAGCAAAACAATAAGGAGGTAGAACAATTGGGATCACCTTTGGATCTCCACAGGCACATATGCTCAAGTTCCCTCTTCTACACACACACACACACACACACACACACACACACACACACACACACACTTACAAAGAAAAGAGTTGGGTGTTGATCGGGATGGTGAGACAGCTCAGCTGTGAAGCCCTTGCCGTGCAAGCAAAGGCCTCAGCTCATCCAGCATCCACACTTAACAGCCAGATGTGGTGGCCTGGACTCCTCTCAGCTCTGAGGGAGGAGACAGTGACAGACGGACCCTTGGGGCTCTGGCTAGCCACCTGGCCTACCTGGTGAGATTCAAATCACTGGAAGACCCTGACTTAGAAAGATGAATGGTACCTGCGGAACAAGACCTAAGGTATTGCTGCATATGGTCTCCATGTGCAACATACACATGCCCCTGCACACTTGTGCACACACCAGCCTGCACACATTCCATCACACATATACACAGTTAAGAATTCACGATGGAGGGGTTGGAGAGGTGACTCAGGGGTTAAGCCTGTGCCTTGCAGGTGGAAAGTCCTGAGTTCGGATCCTAGACCTCACATATAGACGCTGGGCGGAAGCCGGGGTGTCCTGCGTTTCCGGTCCTGGTAGGGCGGAGCCTGTGCATCCCAGGGCAGAATAAACAAGGAGGAGGTGGAGGCGTCCATGGTGGTTCCCGAATTCGTCCATGGTTCTACACACACACACACACACACACACACACACACAAACACGCACGCGCGTGCGCGCACACACACACACACACACACATTATGGAATTTCATATATCGACAACACCAAGAACTACGTAGCAGCTAGCACTGGTTGCAGGTTTGGATCACAACAACGCTCACTGCTTTACATGCACCATCTCACTCTCGTTCCTGGATGATGGGCGAATCCTGGCAGACTCAGCCAGGCCCCCAGGGCCTGCCTTCTGCAGTCCTTTGCCTCCTGTCATGAGTCATCAGCACGTTTTTTCATTGCTTTCTCCAGATGCTTCTGCCCACTGACTGACCCTAACAGCGCCCTGAGGGTGTCCAAGGGCAAACTCCCCCTGTTGCTATTCTGTTTTTCCTTGGCGCGGTCTGATCTCTCGGGGGTATCCTAGGTGTGTGGCTGATGGGCCACCTGCATGTGTGTGCATGACATGGTGACCAGTTCAGCCTTCTCGGGACTCCAGGGAACAGCCCGCTGGACACATGCTTTGTCGTGGACAGTGACCTGCTATGAGTTGGGTAATTTTTCCTTCTAGCCCAGCAGAAAGGGCAGGACACAGGTAGAAAACACACCGGTTTCTTGGAAGCATCCGAGGTCCTGTGTGCTGTCACCCAAGTGCAGCAGAGGCCTGGGTGCACAGTATGCATCTCTGCAGTGCGGATGCTAGTGGCCACCTGACGCTACTTGCTCTTAGGAATTGTCTGATGCTGCTTGATTGCCAATGCAGATGAAGTCTGCATGATTTTGGAATCACATATATAAATTAGCAGGAACGGTTAAATGTGTATAAGACACTGAAATACTGCAGTGGAAACTTTAGACTTTGGTGGCGTATGTCTGTCACCCCAGGACGTGGGGAAGCAGAGGAGAAGGAGCACCGGGAGATGGAGGACAGCGTGTTGTGCATGAGTTCTAGGCTAGCCAGGGCTGCATGGCCTGAACCCCTGCGAAATGCTAAATAAACAAATAAAATGGAAGGAAAGGGAAGAGAAGGCAGGGGAGGGAAAAGAAAAAGAGAAAAAAGAAGCGAAGGGAAAGGGGGAAGGGAGGAGGAAGGGAAGAGAAGGAAGAAGGGGAGGGGGAGGGAAGAAGAGGAGGAGAGAGGGAAGAAGGGGAAGAGGGAGGGAGGAAGAGGAGGAGGAAGGAAGGAAGGGGAAGAGGGAGAGAAAAGGGAGGAGAGAGGGAGAGAAAAAGGGGAGGAGAGAGGGAGAGAAAAAGGGGAGGAGAGAGGGAGGAAAAGGAGGAGAGAGGGACGAAGGGGAGGAGGGAGGGAGGAAGGGAGGAGGGAGGGACGAAGGGGAGGAGGGAGGGAGGAAGGGAGGAGGGAGGGAGGGAGGGGAGGAGGGAGGGAGGAAGGGGAGGAGGGAGGGAGGAAGGGGAGGAGGGAGGGAGGAAGGGGAGGAGGGAAGGGCAGACAGGCCAGCACCCTGACTGGTGACATGAACATTTTGCTTATGGGTCTTCAGCAGCTGCCCTCTGCTGGCCCTGGTGCAGCCACTGTAGCTCATCTTGCAGATTAGCCGGTTGCCGTGCACAGCAGAAAGACTGGGCCTGATATGTCATGACTGAGCCCAGAGCTTGCTAGGCCTGTGGGGAGCCACCGTGGTCCTGGTGTAGACGCTGCCCAGCAGAACCACATACCAGGTTCTGGTCAGAGCTATGCTGGTGAAAGTCTGACTCCCCTGAGACGAAAGGACCTGTGAAACCCAACACTCATTCCCACTGTCCTCCACTCAAGTCTCAAGGTCTCCTTCACGAAGGTCTGTGGAGCTTTGCCAAAGTTGCAGCCGCAAAGATCACCAAGTTTCCATGGTAACCAGATGAAGCCCCTATGCATTTTTCTAGAAGGGACATCTGACCCCTGGAGAGGTCTCTTTGATTATTATTTTTTTAATTAACCTGCTGTTTAGTGACCTTGTGAATGAGACCGTCCCCACACTGCCGAGGCAGCCCCACCAGGTTGTCTGTGGGTCCACACCGCGTCATCAGACACCCAGTGGGGATGAGATGCTTAGTGATACGAACAAGAAAATAAGTGTGTTTGTCATGGGGAAAGCTCCGACATTGTGTGTGTGTGTGTGTGTGTGTGTGTGTGGGTGTGTGTGGTGTGTGGGTGTGTGTTTAATAACCATGCTGGTATTTTAGAAACTTATACAGAGCTGCAGGTGGTGACTGTTTAACTCTGTATCCCAGCATCTTCCATATCCCAGAGTCTTGTCTCCACAGCCTGTGAGCTGTGGCTGCCGTGCGCTGCAGAAGCCGCTGTGCCCCGTTTCTCCCAGGAGCAGAGGACAGAGTCCCGTCTGTCCCTGGAGGTGGATGCCAGCCTGAGCGGACGCCCGGGACTGTCCACACATACGCCATGGCTGCAGCGCTTGATTCTGCGCGGCTTCACATGCTCTCTCAGGGGATCCTCCCAGAAAATTTGACTCCTTGGCAACTGTTTTTCAGGAACAAGAGCTGCATCTGTGTGTTGGAGAGGGGCAAGCCAGCAATACAGAAAAGAGAATGTGGCAGTAGAATAACATGGGGGCATGTAGCTTTATTTCTTATTAATTTAGAATTTCTCTCCCTTCTAAATGGGTTTAATTGTGTGTGTGTGTGTGTATGTGTGTGTGTAAGAGGGGCATTTGGGTGTGTGTGCCTACAGAGACTAACGCTGACTTCAGGAATCACCCTGATTGCTTTGCTTCCTTCCTGAGTTGCTCTGGGATTTCCTAGGCTCTGCCTTCCAGGGCGAGAAGTACAGACTGCCACTCCCAGCATTTTTATGTGGGATCTGGGGATCTGAACTTAGGTCCTTGTGCTTGGGAGGCAAAAGCTTTAGCCCCTGAGCCATTCCACAGCTCAGTCTTTATAACTTGTACAGATTGCCACTGATGCCTTAATGCACATGTCTAGCGCCTCTGATCCCTGAGAACCCTACACTCCCCATGTCCTCACACCCCCTTCCTGACCCCTCTCACTCCCCGCCTCCTCACACATCCCTTTCCCACCTTTGTGACTTTCTTGGTTTTGTTGAGACTCACTGAGTTTAACCAGAGTGGTTTGTGTGGCGAGGGTTTGGCAATGTCCATGAGGACCAAGCGGCACCTTGGTGGTTGTACAACCAAAGTCAACAACTCTGGGCATCATTTCAGACACAGAAGAGGCATGCATATTTAAGTAGATGACTTTTTAAAGAATAATTAAGCCCCCGCTTATTTTTTTAAAAAGGCAGTACATATATACTTTTAAATATAAAAAGCCCTTACTATGGTAAAAGCTTCCCCCACCCCACGAGGTTGGAAGTGCATGGAGATAGTTGCCGGGCCTCGCAAATGAGAGGGCAGCGTACATACATGTAATTGGCTGCCTTTTTCTTTCCCCGGCAGTCTCACGCTTCTGCCGGGCCATTAAAAGGCAGCGCCTGCCCCATACTGTGATTTGGAAGCTGAAGAGAATGGCCCGGACCCACTGCTATCTGATAAACAGTAACAGGACCGGGTTATTGCTCCAATCGTTAAATAATGGCACTGATTATAAGGCTGCCAACTGCAGATGCCGTAATTGTCTGTCATAAGTCTTAGTCACTGATGACAGGATTACAATGAACTAGAGCATCTGCTCCAGGGTAAATGACTTCTGATAAATATCAGCTCCGCGAAAATGTACTTGGATGTGTCTCAATATTTTGGAGAGCCATTTATGCTGCTTCCACAAATGTGAAGTTATTATTGGTTTGTATTGATTTTGCCAACCCACCCCCCCTTTTTTAAAGAGACAGAGAGTGACTGAAGGTTGAGTCGAATAGCATCTCGGCTCTTTATCTGATCTACTCACTTCTCTCAAATGCATGTTTGAGTGGAAAAAAAAATAATTGCACTTTTTCCAGCAGATTGCTGCTCAGAAGCACAGCCTGGGAAACTCAATATGCAGTCTATGAAGAATAACAAAAGTGGACATTTCCCAAGGGGGGGTGTACTTGGATTTTTATAAAGGTTCTTTTTCAGAAGAGATTTTAAGTCTTAAAATGCCAATCTCTAATGACTTTTAACTGCATGAAAATAAATCTTATTATGGTCTCTTATGATGCCGATAAAATAATGAATATTACTATATTCATTATAAAATAATAATAAATAAAACTATGTATGAAGGAATATTCCAAGTTAAAAATACTTAAGGAAATTAATATTACATAAAAGTAATATCTACATTTTACAAATGTTTCTCCTAAAATATTTATTCCTTATTCAACATTTACTTGAAGCAAAGACCACTAGGAAGCAGGAAGCCATAGAAGGGAGGAAATTGACGTTTTGTGATGAAGAAATTCAGTCTCAGTTGAGTTCCGACTTCAGCTGGCTTCGGTGTGAGTCGAAGGTGCTGAGCTCTGTTAAGACGGGAGAGCTGCGTCTATCTGCAGCAGGCGCCAGAGCCGTGGGGCTCCCACAGGTCCCACGTGGAGAAGTGCTTCTGTCATGTGCAGTTGCTCAGCTTGCCAGTCCAGCTCAGTGGTCCATGAGGGTGAAGGCATGCATCTGAGGGGATGTGGGGACCTTGAGGGTTCCCCAGAAGAGCTGCTCTTCCCATGGCTTTGCCAGTGCAGCCTAATGCCTCTGGCCGAAGCACTGCTGGTGGCGTCCATCTATCTGTCCACCTATCGAGAACCCCAGGGACACTGGCTGTGCGGTTTCATGCGTGGCTTGCAGATAGCATCCGTGAACACTACTCTGAAAGACTCTAAAGGATCAGTTCTCGCTTTCCCTGGGGTCCTGGTCCATGCAAAGATTGAACTCACTGACATCCCACCACCACAGGACCCCTGGGCTCCTTATGTGCAACACCCAGACCCAGGCTTTACCCCTCTTGAAGCAAAGTCCCTTTGGCGTCATACTTAATTCTGGGGGAGAATGTTGGAATCAGACAGAATTGTCTCTGGAGAACCTAACTTTTACAGAGGCAAATGCTGGCAGAGGGCTAGTTTGCATTGATATATTTCAGCAATGGCATGTCTAGCCCCAATCTCAACTTTCTACAAGCAGAAGAGCAGGAGCTCGGAGACCAGCACCCTATGTGTGGTCCTGAGCCCCCCTGAGCACAGCCAACCTTACCTTCTTCTGTCTTGACAAGTCTTTTTGCCAACACTGGGGTGTCCAGAGGTTTTCTCTGTAGGTCACTTGGCACACGCTTGACAGAAAGACAGACAATAAACAGCTACGGTTCTTGCTAATGATGCACCATGAGTATTAATTAATTAATTAATGAAGGTCCCACTCTCAGGATGGACTTCACAGGAGTCCCTAGGTCTATGTTTGCACATGACCTTAATTTTCTTGATTTTCTTGCAGCAACTTACTTCCTGTTTCTGGGGGTGAGGATGATGGAATAAAAAAAACTTCCAGGAAAATTAGATAAATTGTGTTTCTATTTTTGTGACTGTAATTTTGTGAGCTTGGTACAGAGATGAAGCAAATATACATCAAGCGCCTATGTTCTGGGGTTAGAGATGCCGTCACATCCGGCGTTTGGCGTGGCAGAGTGGCGTTCCTTCTTGCTCTGTCAGAGCTGCTAGATCCCCAGGATGGGAGGAAGGAGCTGTTAATAACGCACCAGGCATGCTGCGTTCTAGAGCAAAGACAGTCAGAAAGGTGAAACAGAGCTTGTGCTAGGTTTCGCAGCCCGATGTGATTGGCTGGTTCTAGTCCCAGAGTTTAATGGGGTCAAGACGCCTGTGGGGAGTGACTTACTGAGCATGACACATCTGAACAGGGATTTAAATAAGGAGGGAGGGTGTTTTGGATACGGTGGAAAATAAAGTTGAGCAGGGTGGAAGTTGAAGCTCCAGACATAGTGTTTTTTTTTTTTTTTTTAGTATTTTATTCATTTATTTGAGACAGAGACAGACATGGGGGGGAAGAGAGCATATGGCATACAGGTGGTCAGTGGACAGTTTTCAGAAGTAGGTTCTTTCCTACCACATGGGCTTCTGGGAATCAAAGCGAGCATGTGCTGACCTCTGAACCAGCTCTCCAGCCAGTCTCATTTTATTCTCATTAGCAGCCAACATGTATTAACTCTGTCAGGCATTTCGATGAAAAGACAAGTCAAGACAAGGTCTCTGTGTGTAGCTCAGGCCAGCCTTGAATTTGTGGCAATCCTCCTGTCTCTGCGAATGACTTCAGTTGAGCCCAAAAGCGACTCTACTAAGCAGATGACAGGATCACATGCATGCAGATAGGGATGCTCACACTTAGCAGATCTGAACAAGGGGTAACCTTGAAGTCAGCACAGTAGTCAGACTTCCCTGGGGGGGGTACATGACCTTGGGCAAAGGCTCAACCTTTGAGCTCTGGTTTCTTCACAGGTAAAGTACTGGGAGCAGCATGTGCCCGGCTCCGGAGTTTATGGTGAGCATGGAATGAGTTGAGTGAGTGTGTATATTTTTCTCTCTTCCTTTGAGAGTAGCTCAGGCTATGGCCAAGTGCTACATATACATTACTAAGTAACTGATGCAGGTATCAGTTTTGTAAAATATACTGGGATTTTTGTTTATGTGATTATGTTTATGTTTAGGCTGAGTGGGTAAGACACATAAATAATGTATATTCATCATAGAAAAAGAACATGCAAGTAAGACCATTACAATCAGCAATTACCTTCCTTCTCATACATGATCATTATTTTATTGTTTGTTTTCAGAATCTGTAATTATAAATCTATATCTGTATATGGGAATGCTTTACTCTGTCAATAAATACAACTGTCTTTTGCCATCTGGTGACCACGTCATTATCTGATAGATGGAGGCAGTGTGTGTAATTGAACAGTAGCTTGCTTTTAGTTTCATGGTGGGATTATAAACAATTCTGCGGTGAAGAACATCATGAATTTGTGGAATTCTGAGAAATGTAAACCTGCAGACAGAGCAACGGCCATTTATCAGCCGCACTTGCTGTCTGTGTGAGTTTCTATAAAATGCATTTGTATGTGTACCTGAGTGTACCTTGAACACACTCCCTGAAAATTTCTATTTTTGTAAAATTTCTGCACCAGTTATGCCCTTGCATTTTTTTAAAGAAAATTAAGGTGTCTTGATTAGAAGAACTTTTTGTGAGTATGTTAGCACCCCTTTACCTGATTGTTTTTGGAAGTACATGCCTGTGTACACATTGTTTAATAAGAGTTTGAGAAGGGGTGGAAGCGAGTCTAGTTCTCTGAGGATGCTGAAGTGACCTGTTCTGAAATCCAAACCCCGCCTTCACTCTTCCGAGGCTCATCTGTGATGGTGTTCCTTTGCCGTGGGATGAAGTCCACGTGAAACAAGGCTTGGCCTGGTTTTGGTGCACCAATGCTTCCCACGTCCACGCTCACTGAGTCCTGGGTGGAGACTTAAAACCAGACAGGGTGGGAACATTCAAACTGCAGAAAGTGTGAAACATCACAAATGAGAGTTTTACACCTGGGAAACCCAAATCTTAGGTACTGGCCAACATACCCTAGAATCTAGGCACCCTGTTCCTGATCAGGGTGCAGATATACAGGTGGCCAGTGAAGGAAGCAGCCAGGGGTCCATCCGGCCCTTCAGCCTCTGGTGGCAGCGGTCAGCTCTCCACTAGAATTCAGATCACTCCTGTTCTGGCCATAACTTGACCCCCTGCAGCCACACAGGCCAGCAGTATACAGACTTTGCTTTCTTGTGACCGTGAAGAATCTCACCATCCCTCATCCACACTCGTGTAGGGATTTGGTTTAGAATTGTTTCTCTCCCTTTTTTAAGTACTCTTTATAGCACAGGATCCAAGGCAACAGACACCAGCCCACCGCTCATTACGCTGTGACTGAGGGTTGCTGGACTGGCCGAGGGACGCTGCCATAAATGGCTGGGTCCGCAGGACCTTTAGCCCACGTGCTTCCATCACCCTTGGTTCAGTCCCTGCAGCCTTGTGGGAAATGTCAGGGCCAGAAGCAGAGCATCTGTGCTTCTGATTTCTAGCAAGCACAGCCCGGCCTTCCTGAACCGAAGACCCCAGACTGTGTCTGAACACACAGGTTTCCTGTCGAGCTTCTCACTTCCAGACCGACTCTGCACACTGGAGTTTTGGATGGCCCAGGATATTTTTTTGATCCAGGCATCAAATGGGATAATGTGTTTGACCTCTGTAACTGCCTTAGAAATAAGGTCGTTAACATTCCTCTAGGGTGGCTTCCATCTTGGATGAAATGTTTTATTCGGGATGTAGAAGAGTGAAAGACGTGGCAGGCGTGCACGCTCCATGTTCCAGCGTGTGTGTGTGGCCTGGCAGTGGCTGCCCCTGGGCTCCGTTGGTCTAGGCAGGCGGCCATGTTGTCACTAGTCAACCAACATCACCAAGTTCTCCTGCTTTTCTTGCAATAAAAACAAACTCTCTGCCCCACGACTCTTTCAGAAATGGAATAAGGGAAGGATGGAAGATTTGCATGGGTTACTTATTCTTTTTTCTTAATTTTTTTTATTTGTTCAATTGTGCATGTGTGTGCGTGTGTGTGTCTGTGTGTATGTGTGTGTGTGTGTGTGTAGAACCACGGGCGAATTCAGGAACCACCATGGACCGTCTCCACCTCCTCCTTGCTTACTCTGCCCCTGGATTCACAGGCTCCGCCCTACCAGGACCAGAAACGCAGGCCACTCTCCGCTTTCCGCCTGGCATCTATACGTGGGGTCTAGGATCTGAACTCAAGACCTTCTGCCTGCAAGGCAGAGGCTTAACCCCTGAGCCACCTCTCCAACCCCAGGTTACTTATTCTTGTAAATTGCCTGGCTGTGGGAGGAATCGCACTGCAATTGTCATTGAATTTGGCCTTAGATGCAGGTATTCTGAGAGCGGATAGGGGTGTCAGCTGCTCACTGACTACACCTGAAGTGGGGGATTTGTGAATATTCACTCTTTGACACAGCTGAAAACCTCAAACTTGTCCCATGACATTTCTTAGCTTTGTCTTCTGTATGAGGTGAGCAGCCACCCCCTCCCATGATGCACTGCCCCATACACACAGAAAGACAGATAGACAAAAAAACTCCTGTATATGCATGTGAGTGTGTGTGTGAATGCGTGTACAGGTGTGTGAGCATGCAGGTGTGTGTACATGTGTAGAGGTGTGTGCACATGTGAGTGTGTGTGTGTGTGTGATCATGGAAGTGTATGCATGTTAGTGTGGAGAGGTGTGACATGGGTTAGTGTGCATGTGAGTGTGTAGATGTGTGTGCATGTGAGTGCACTGGTGTGTGTGCGCATGTGGGTAAGTGTGAGTGTGTAGGTGACTGAGCATGTAAGGCTGTGTGAGTGTAAAGGTGTATGTGCATGTGACTGTGCAGGGGTGAGTGTGCAGGTATGTGTGCAGGTGTGTGGACATGTGGGTGAATGTGCAGGTGTGTGCATGTGAATGAGTGTGTAAGGTGTGTGTACATGAGTGAATGTGAAGGGGTATGTGCATAGGAGTGTGCAAGTATGTGTGTATGTGGGTGAGTTTGCAGATGTGTGCACATATGAATGAGTGTACAGGTATGTGCGCATGTCAGTGTGCAGGTGCGTGTGCATGCACATGTGGGTGAATGTGCAAGTAAGTATGTGTCCATGTGAGTGAGTGTGGAGGTGTATGTGCACATGTGGGTTAGTGTGCAGGTGTGTGCATGTGAGTATGCAGGTGTGTGCATGTGAGTATGCAGGTGTGTGTGCATGTGAATGTGCAGGTAAATGTGCAGGTGTGTATGCACATGTGGGTGAGTGTGCACGTGAGTGTGTGGGTATGTATATGTGCATGTGACTGTAGAGGCATGTGTACGCATGTGGGTGAGTGTGTAGGTGTGTGTATATGTGAGTGTGCAGAGGTGTAACATGTGATTGCACATGTGAATGAGTGTGCAGGTGTGTGTGCATGTGTGTGAGTGCACCTGTATGTGTGCACATGTGAATGTGCAGGTATGTGTGCATGTGAATGTGCAGGTAAATGTGCATGTGAGTGAGTATGGGGGCATGTGTGCATATGTAGGTGAGCATGCAGGGGTGTGTGTGTGTGTGTGTACACATGTGGGGAGGCCAGAGGTCAGCCTTGCCTGTCATTCTCAGGAGCCACCCCCCTTACTTTTGAGACAAGGTCTCTAGCCACTCTGGAGTGCAGTGATTGGCTGACTGCCAGAGACCTCAGGGGCCTGCTGTCTCTGCCCGTCACTGTGGGGGTTACATGCCTGGCTGTGGCTGCGGGATTACATGCTTGCATGTTCTGTCTCTGCCACTTGGGATGGGGATGATGCACCTATGTCCACCTAAGCTCCTGCTTTGCTCCTGGGCCGTCAGCCCTGCTATCTCATCGCTGGGGCTCAGCAAGTCCTTTGGCTGCGCTGATCTCACAGTCTCGTCTGTGTTCAGGCTCTGGGCACGCTGATGGCCGCTGTCCACGGGTCCTGCTCACAGGTCTGCTTTAGATCATCTCTGAGGTTTCTAAGTAGGATATCCTAAGACAAGAGTTAGTCTTTGACTGACTTTCTTTCGTACTTAATGTAGTAAGGCACAGAGAAAGTACTGGGAGCTGCATGTGTGTGTTATATGTGTGTATGCTTCTGTGTGTGTTATGTGTACCTTTGTGTTGTTTGTTTGCATGTGCCTATACTGTGTGCTGATGTGTATGCATGTGCATGTTGTGGTTTGATGTGTGTGCATATGTGGTATGTTGTAGGTTCATGTGTATACGTGTGTCTTTCTTTGTTACATGTGTTCTTATGTTCTGTGTGCATGTGTGTATATTGTGTGTGCGTGTTATGTGTATGCATATACCATGTGATCCTGTATGTGTGTACATGCATGTGTGTGAGCATGTTATATCTGCACATGTGTGCATGCACGTGCATGCATGTGTCTATGTTGATTTTGTATGTATGTGAGTGAACATGTGTTTGTATATACACATGTATGTGAATATGTTGTGTGTACATATATGCATGCATGTGTATTTGTGTGAGTGTGTTGAGGTGAGAGAATTCTCCGCTGACTGGACTCTGGCTGCCTGACTGACATGTCTAGTCTTTAATCCCAAGCTTGCCCCTTCCTCTGGACGGAAACATCTGGCATTGTGCCTGGAACCTCACTGTTAGGCTCCTTGAAACTTGTTACCACATGTTTCGGTGAGTGACCCTCAGAGTGAGTGGCAGAGCGAGTTCCAGGGTCTTCTCAAGAGTTGTGTGATGTCTTGAGTCAAAATTGTCTCTGCAGCTGGGAGCAGCTGCTCCTGTGCCACTGGCTGCTGACTGCGTGGTGCTGTCAGAGCTGCCATCGTCTGACAGCTGCTTGTGTGGTGGTCACGGGTCCGAGTTTCCATGGTGGTGGTTGGCACTGTCACGAGTCAGTGTCTCCATGGTGTCTGTGGCCATGGCCCACAGAAACAAATGCCAGCTTCACGTGAGAATGTTTTCAATGAGTTGTAAGAACGATTGCTATAGACTATTATTTAGTTTTTTCTCTTTATTTTTTAATGTTGTATGCATGAATATAGTGACTTTATATTTCTTACCCTTATTCCCCAATTCCATCTCTCCTTCCTTTTCCACTTACAACCCTTCATCTCCCCTGCCAGGCACCCTCCTATTTTCAAGTTTTTTCACTTGTGCGGCCCACTGTGTTTCCTCTGGTCTGTGATGACTTACTTCTGCCCTGATTCATGCTCAGCGAGCGTCCTAGATCAGTGATGCACCATGGAGGAAAGCGTCCTCCTTATTTCCCATCAGCATCAGTCCTCGTCGGTTTCTCAGGGAGACGTGGAGCTTCCTGAGATCTTTCTAATGTTATAGTGAGATGCTGATAAGACAGTTCCTGTGCAGTTCTTGTGTATGTTTGCATATCTGCTATGAGATCTTGTATATCACAGCTATGTCATGTGTAGGAGGTAATACATGGCCACCACCTTCCCACTTTAGGATCTTACAATCTTGCTGCCCCTTTTCTACAATGCTCCCTGGGCCTTAGGGTAGGCGTGGGTGAGATTTCAATGTTCTGTTTAGGGACAAGCAATTAGCAGACTCTTATTTTCTTAATTTTTGGCAAGTACTGCTTTTAAGTACTAAACACCTTCTGTTGTAGAAAAAGGCTTCAGGTTGAGTGCTGAGCGCTCTTCCAATCTGTGGGTATAACAGCAGGTATTTACAGAGCAATTTGGTGCACTGTCTTCCTACCTATAGGTTCACAGTCTGTTCTTCCCTATTGATCTATTTCTTTCCCTTTTATAAGTTCTTGTTCTAGTTTACAGTAACAGGAATATGTTCCATTCTGACAAGTGGGTCTCGTGTCCAGTTAGAAAGCTGTTGGTGTCTCCTGATCCTCATGCCACTATTACATTGGTGGTCACCTGTTGCCATAGTGATTTTTATTGTAACTTGCAAACCTCACAGGTTGATGAGACCTTTGATTATTTTTCCCCCAGTAGTTTCTACAGCATTTCTTGGTACTGTGTAAGCTATCTATTATTTAATTTAGCAATAATCTATAACCATTATTGATTGACCTGAGCAACATTTATACTGTTTTCATTAATAAACTGCATGTTAAAGTCTTTGACAGGGGTCCATTTAATGGAAATAATGATTCTGTGGACAGTGGATATGACTATTGGCATTGGCAGAGATTTTTTTTTAATTTTTTATTATTATTTATTCAATTGTGTGTGTGTGCATGTGTATGTGCGCGCGTGTGTGTGTCTGTGTGTGCGTGTGTGTGTCTGTGTGTCTGTGTGTGTGTAGAACCACGGACGAATTCAGGAACCACCATGGACACCTCCACCTCCTTCCGCCCCGGGATTCACAGGCTCCGCCCTACCAGGACCAGAAGCGCAGGCCGCCCCCGCTTCCACCTGGCGTCTATACGTGGGATCTGGGATCCGAACTCAGGACCTTCCACCTGCAAGGCAGAGGCGTAACCCCTGAGCCACCTCTCCAGCCCCGGCAGAGATTTTTTTCTTTAAAAACATTGTTGCTACAGGGAAACAGTTCATTGCCAATGATAGAATTAGAATTTCCAAGTGAAGTTTGGAATTTTGGGCAGCTTGAGTAATTTGTCCCCCACCTTGGGCTGCAGAGCCCCAATTCTGGGCTCAGCAATGAGAGTAACCAGTGGGATTTTCTTATTTTATATAATGCAACATGCAATATTTGAAAAAGTTTCCTAAATTGGTTAACTGGTTCTTTTCCAAATGACTAATATATGGCATTATTAAACTATGTATGGATAGCTATTTAAGATAAAACCATGGGCACCTATTGATTGCTGCCTACTTATGACAAGTTAGCTTGTAAAAGGTATTAATGGATTCTTTGGAAAAAGAGAAATTGTTGTTTAACAGGAAGAAACTAATTGAACTATCTGTTACATATTTTCAGCTAATTTGGATTTTCCTAAGCTTTTTAATTATGCATAAAAATCAAGTTCTTGGAATTGTTTGAGAAAATCATTCTGTTTTATAGGTTAGAATTGGCTGCATTGTTCACCTAGGAAATTCATAAACCAGTGAAGTTTATGTGCTTTTTGAGATGACCTTAGATGTGGTTTCTAATACAAAAATAGTGATATTTGGACCCATTTAATAACAGATTCTGAAAGTCATTGCTGTATCTATTAGTGAGATTCTCCCTAGTGTATCCCATAGAGTATGACATTTTCTGTGATGCACACATATGCACACAATGCAATACACACATACATACACATGTGCATACACATGCACACATTCACAATACACATACACATGTGCATACACATACACATATGCACATATGTCCATATATGCACGCACGCACGCGCGCGCGCACACACACACACACATCCAGTGCCATCACAAGCTATTCTCCAGCTGTCAGATACTGATTTCTGCAGGACATTTGACATTGTCTCTCTGCATTGGTTTCCCTTTGCCATTCAGAGCCTGTCACGGACTTCTGAGTTCTCTTTCTCCAGCTTTTCTCTCCATGAGTGTTGGAATGGCAGAGTGTTGCCAAATCTCTACTGGGCCAGCCAGGGAAAGGAGGGGGAAAATCGGCAGGGGCCTTAGGGCTCCAAGCAAGGCGGTGAGCGGCGCAGAGTCACCGCGCAGACACCGGGAGTCAGATGAGAAGCAAGCAGAGGACGAGCTGCCACAGACTCATTAATTTCAGGAAGTACTTGAGCTTATATAGGGCCAGGGGTCCAATCAGATGTTGCCACCTCTCCACTGGGGGTGTGTGTGTGGGGGGAGCCACCAATCATTTATCTGTTACTAGGTGTCCATTGCAGAGGCAGGTTAGATGGCCGCTTCCCATTGGTTGTTCATCCCTCCGCCTGCATGGTTCCTCTATTGGGACATGTCCGGGGCATGTCCGTACTTGTTCCGGCTTGTCTGTAACCAGACCTCCTAGATTCGGGAGCCTGGGCTAGGGCCTCCCTGAATCAATGGTACCATAGCAGAGAGTGAGGTTTCACGTGAGTTCAAATCCCATGGGCTTGTCTCTGATTGTGTCCCTGGTCTGCCATGTCTTGCATTGGATGGATCTCATAAAGCGAGGTCCATTTTGCTTAGCACACAGAGCGCAGCTTGGAAGCCCATGCAGGTGCCGCAAGCTGAGCTGCAGCCCCAGGGATCCACGGTGGGTACTGAGTCACCTGCCCATGCTTGCTTTCTGCCTTGCTCCCTCCTCTCTGGGTGACCTCCCCGCCCTTCTCTACTTTGAGGCTGGACTATATGAATTCTTCATGAATTCACTAAAATAGGGCCTCGTTAAAAATCTCACTAATTATATAGTTGTCGATGTGTATTTGTGTGCCCACATGCATGTGTGCATGTATGTGTGAACGAAGCCATGCATATGCCTCAATAAGTCACAGTTGCCTGCACTGTTCACCTAGGCAATTCATACACAGTATGTGCATGCTGTGGAGGTCAGAACACAACTTTTTGGGAGTTGGCTTTTTTCTCTTACCTTGAGCGATCTGGGGATTGAATTTGAGTCACTGGATTTGTGCACGTTGGATTTTACCCACTGAGTTGTCTTGCTTGCTGTTCCTTAGAAATCTACTTTATTTAAGATTTGAGGCAAGTACGTGAAAATTTCAGAGAAAATGAAGACATGCATACAAGAAGGCAGGTCCTTCTCAGCCTTCAGCTGCCCCCCAACACCTGCTGAAATTGTAGTCTCTTAAAAGCAAATGCATCCTTACATCTCAACTTCATTTTTAAATGACTGTGCATCTGGGAGATGCTTCCTATCAATCCACCTGCCTCGTTTTCTTTAATGCACCGTATTTATATGTTGCTCTTCACTTTTGAAGAACTTAACGGGTAATTAGCGTCTTAGCCTCGTAATTATCATCTTAACTCATAAGAAGAAGAGCGTTGGTCCAAGTTCAGAGAGCACAAATCGCAGGCATTATTGTGGTGGTGAAGTTCAGTGTCTCAGAAATTTGTCTGGCTAAGAGGACATTTCTACACTTCTAGTTAAAGAGACCGACATGCACCTTGGACATGGCAGGAGACCTGTGTCAATGAAACTCCTTGTCAGCAGCCGAATCTGGAGGTGGTGTGGATGGTCCTTCAGGGTTATGACTTTTTCTGGGGTATTTATTTTCCATGGGTCTAAACACCCTTGGTCAAGGGAAGAAACAAACAGCAGAGGTTGCGGGTCACTGTGGGTCTGAGTTCATGGCGAGACCGAGGAGCAGATGACACCCCAGGTGACCCCTTCTCATTAGTGTCAGCAGGTCACGTGACTTATAGATTAATTCTTGTGGCATCTGTAGAGGAGTATATGGCTTCCGTAGCTGCTGTCTGTGGTTGCGGCATCCTCTGGGCAGCTTGACCTCTGCCCTGCATGAGGGACACTGTGCCAACCTCCTGTTCATCCCAGCAGGCTGCTCAGAATGTAAACAAAAGAATAGAATAAGCAGACTGGTGAGTGCAAGGGAGATGTGTGTCTAGCTTTAATACCAGATATCTACAGGAAGAGATGCATGCCTGCAAGCCGCTGGTCTGCAGGAAGAGATGCATGCCTGCAAGCAGCTTAAGGCAAGTGTTCTGGGCCACAGTGTCTTTCTAGAAGGAAAGACAGGCAAAGCCAGAGAACTTGTCAGGGAGAGTCGGGGAGAGTCTTCAGCAGACTTGGCCTCGCCAGGCTTTTGTTTGCTTCCTTGGAGGCTCTTCCTAAACAGCATCTCAAGCTGGTGAGCCCAGGAGCAGGACAGGAGCTGCTGGCGGGGGTCAGAGGCCCGTGTAACCACAGCTTCGGAGTCATGGGAAGATTCTAGAGTTCCTTCAGATAATAATAAGCACGCCAAAATTAAAGCCAGCACCATTGGTAAAGGTTGTAGCAGTGGTGATGATGATAATTGCGGAAAACTTTATTATATGCCCATATTAACTTACCATCCCAAGACTCCTTCACTCACCAAATAACAGTTTTAAATGCCCACTGTGCACAAGATTGAGAAAGCCCTGACCCCTAGACCTCTGGGGACCTGGTGGAAAGACGACAGCTGATGCGAAGACAGTCAGCTCATGGTGTAGCCTGCTGGACCGTAAGGCAGAGGATGGAGCAGGCAGCAGGACAGACTCCCGGTACGTGAGGGCCTGTGTGCGGGAAGGAAGCTCACAGAGAAAGCCCCTCGGCAGGCAGGTCTTGAGGGCTGGTTCAGCCGTGGGAGTCCAAGGGCTTGTCTCAGCAGGGCAGAGAAGGGGGGCAGGAAGCTCAGCAGAAGTAGCCATTGCACCTCTGAGAGCATTGCAAGGCCTTGAACTTGCTCTCTGAGTTTAACGTGGGGTCAGTGCATTAATTTGATGATCAGATTTAAAGTATTGAGAACACACACTGGCTCCCTAGCACACTTTGAAGAGGCCGGTGGTGGGTAAGGAGCATTAGCCACGGAGGCAATGAGGAGTGGCCAAGTTCCAGGTGTGTGGAAAGCCCAGGCCACCCGACTCAGCTAACCAGGCCAGCATGGGGGAGACTTGGGAACCCAACAGACCAGACTCAAGGACAGCTGACGCAGGACAGGGGTTGGGGAGAACGTTGGCCTGTCTGGCATTGTGTAATAAACCCTGCTTTGTAGCAATCACTGGTGGAAGGCAGCGCATCTTTGACTGGAAGATGGGACGCACTGGTCCATGCTCAGGGTGCTTGTGCCTGAGGTGTGGTCTCCAGTGAACCCATGTGCCTCCTGCTGCTGAGGTTCTGAGCCCCACATGGATCAGTGTGCACCGTTTGCCAGCAGCAAGTGATGACCCCGATCTTAGTATTTTCAATGTCTGTGTTCTTGTCTTCGGCTAGTCGTTCAAAGTGTAAAGAAACCAGATTGGCTTCTGCCCTCAAAGGAAGCAAGGAGACCTGATGTATCTGACAGATCTCTGTAGTGACTCAGAATGCGCCATGACATTGGCCTTTTAAATGCAAATGTGAAGAACTTGTGCATCTGCAGAGTGCTTCCGCCAGCCTGCTCTGGTAGGACGTGGAAATCATGGAAATGACAGCGGATGCTGCTGTGCTAGGATTGCTTAGTGTCAGGCCTTTCCATACCTGCATCTGAAGGGTGTTGGGTGTGGTCATTCATGTGATGGAGGTGCCGTGGCCTGTATGTGGGTGCTGCTGGTGCGTGAGCCAAGTGTCACATTGGCGTTTGTTTGCAGGAAGCCCCTGGCTTTGTTCCTGCAAAGCAGAGCTAATGTGCTGGGAGGTGATCAAGTGCATGATGTGTGCTAGATGTGCATAGATGTTCTGGATGTGTCAGGGCCAACGCAGGCGCCTGCTGGCACATGCCTGGTTGGGGGCAGAATACAGCAGGGACGTCGAGCCCAGCATCATCACTACGGGACATACAAGGGTGGGAAAGCACATGCAGAGACTCCCTCGAAGCTGAGCCCAGCCCAGGCTGGAGCACCCCACAGCTGAGCCCAGCACAGGTTGGAGCACCCCACAGCTGAGCCCAGCACAGGCTGCACCATCTCACAGCCAGAGCCCAGCACAGAATGCGAGCCCAGCACAGGATGGACCACCTCGCAGACATGCATGGGTGGGGTGAGTAGAGGCACAATGGTGTCAAAGCTGACGAAGAAAAGCCAAGACTGGGCTTTGGGTGGAGCCTGATGCTCAGCCTGTCCCAAAGAGTACGTTATGTGCCTGGAACGTCACTGCCAAGTCCTTTATAGAAGGAAAACTAAACCCAAAAGGAGGAAAATATCTACCTTGCGTCTCTCATGTGCATGTTCTGGTTGAGTGGACTATTTAATGTCCCTGTTGGGTTAATTCTGTCTTTAAAAATATTCTATCTATCTATCTATCTACTGTCAATCTATTTTCATCTACCTATCTTGTGTCATCTATCTATCTATCTATCTATCTGTCTGTCTGTCTATCTATCTACTGTCAATCTATTTTCATCTACCTATCTTCTGTCATCTATCTATCTATCTATCTATCTATCTATCTATCTATCTATCTATCTGTCTGTCTGTCTATCTATCATCATTTATTTATTTGAACGAAGGACAGAGTGAGAGCAGTGAAGGTTTTAACTCTGGTCGCCAGATTGCACGCAGATGCCTTTGCCCACTGAGGTATCTTACCAGCCCTGATTCTGTTTTTTTGAAGTAGTGTAAAACCAAGTCTTTTCTGCCTCTTTATACTAGGATGTGTGTGCATGTATGCCTGCATGTGTGTGCGTGCATGTGTAATCTTATCATGCAAATATTCCATGAACCACAGCCATTAGTCACTCAAGGCAACTTGCCAGCCCACTGCAGAGTGTAATTACAGAACTCCGTGGTGACGTCTGGACACATGGAACCATGGGAATGACAAATCAATGGACGAGAGTCTCCAATGCATCGCCTAAGTTCTGACGAGCCCTTCTGCTGGTGGTCCTGCTTCCCATGCTCTCCGGAGCATCTGGACATGACAACAGCTGGGGACTCGGTTGGTCCTTCCCTGTCGGGAGCAGGTGTCTATCTCGGTCCCGCTCCACAGGGCACCAACGTCGGCCACACACAGCACCGCTTGCTCGGACAGACATGCTTCCGTTTGTCCTCTTGCAGCTCACACCTCAGCAATTCTAACGAGCTTTTGCTGCTTTTCACAGAGCACAACTTACCGTTCCCACAGCATCTTTAAGCCAACCGTCACAATTCCCTCAAATTAACTGTGAGGAAACTTTTTCCTTACGGGCATGCACACGTAGAGAGCTAGCACCCTCTAGTGTATTAAAACCCCCAGAGATCTGCTCCAGTGTTTAATAAGCTAATAACAACAACAAGCTGTGTTTTCATTAACAAACAGTTCATTTCCCTTTGGGGTTATGTGATTTGTTTAGTCTCAGAAAAATCATTTCCAAAAGTCAGCAAGACTCACAAGTAATACGAAGGGTGAAAATCATGTTTTAACCTTTGAAATTTAACCTAGAAAGCCGTCCTTGACATCTGAACTCTTGGAATTCAAAGGCTGCGACTGAAACGAAGCAATCTGATTCTGTCTCTACTTTTCTGGCTCTGCTGTGACAGGAAACTACAAGACCACTCTTAATTGTCTTCAAGGACTAGCACAGTGCAGGCACTTGGGACTTTTCTTCTTTGGGTGTGAGACTCGCACGTTGCCTAATGAAACTGTAAACTGGAAATTATAGCTTCACAGCGAGGATTTGCTCCAACAGATGGCATCAAAACACCAGGCTAACCGCACCGCTGATTGTTAATTGCCTCTGTGAAACAATTGCTCCAAACCAGAGAAGTGCTTCTCATCACTTGGATTATAGTCCCGCGCCAGTTCGTTTCCCCATGTGTGTTAACATTTTTCTGTAAGAAATTGTGAGATTTAGCGCTCACTTCATTATCAGATTAAGCCCCAGAACAGCAGCGACTCCGTCAGCTTTAGGAATCGTCGCCCGGGAGGCAGATGGCATGGCCACATCTAGAGATGCGCTGCTCCGAGCATGTTTGGGCTCTTTCTGGATCTGCAACATACAGAAGTCCAGACAGTGGAAAGGAGTCTCTTTGTAGGTGGAGAGATGCTTGCTTTGCATAGGTCTTTTGAATGACAAGGAACGAAGGACTGAGATATTTAGAGTTAGGGACAGTGCCAGAGCCATCCCAGGCTGAGGAATGGGGGGAGAAAGACCACTCTGGAAAGCCTTTTCAGTGCTGGGTGTGAGGTGGGGCGGCTTCCGGGGAAGGATGCAGGGGACCCCGTTGCTTTGTTTGCCCTGTGGTCTGGTGATTAGAACTGGGTACCTGAAGTTTGGGGGGTGAAGTACTGAAGTAGGATCTTGGATTGTGATTGGCTCCTTCTCAACAGAGCCATGACTGCACAGTTCCTGTTTCTGCTTCACATCCCTTCCCACAGCAGGAAGCCAGGGGCGGGGGTAGAGCCGGGCACCCTGGAACCAACTCCTGGGGCTTCCTGGCTATTTCCAGGACTCTTGCCTGGGCCTTAGGTAGCTCTAAATAACCTCTTCTCAGGAAGTCTGACTCACCGGACATCATGTGTCATGTACATTCCAGATGGAAACTTCAAAATCAAGGCATAGCCTAACCATAGAGATGTCAGAGCATCAAAAGATGCATCTTTAGGAGTTTATGACACTCTTGTTCAAGGCCTGTGTTTATTTTAGTTCTGAGAGATTTCTACCAAAACGTATGCATTTTTTTTTACCAACTTTTGAACCTCTAACAGTTATCAGGTGGGGAAATGCAGGAGGAAGGTATGAGAGCTACTTCCTGATGCCTTGCTCTGGGACAGGAGTTGGAAATCTGGGTTAATAAATCAGAGAAATATTTGCAGACCACAGAGGTAAACCAGTAACCTGAATCATCTCAATCAACATGGTCTTAACCCACTGAGTGGCCTTAATATCAGCTAGAATAAGACTCCTCACACCATGAGCCCCTGGTGAGAAGAATCGGAGATAGGACGCAGCAATTTCAGGGTGATCATTAGAAAAGACAAGACAATGGAAAGGTAGCCCCCAGAGTGGCTCTCCAGGACCCCCCATATAGCAGGATCTCGATGCAAGGGCCAGAGAAAAACCTGCCACATGCTCGGGAACACCAGGGAGGTAGAGTAAGCTTGCTCCAGGATGTAGCAGAAAAACTGGTGATATTTAGGTAAAGCCTGGCATGTAGTCAATATGGATTCACCGTTTTTGATTATTGTTTGGTGCCCTGTGAAGTAACGTTGTTGCAAGTTAAAATGGAGGGCATATGTGGAAACTTTATGTGGCACAATTTTTGAGAAACCTAGAATTGCTTCAGGGTAAAATTATCTAATACTACCATACATGAGGTATATTCTATTCAGGGCCATTTATTGTAACAAGAAGAAAATCTTCCATCAAATACCTGGGTAAAGGAATTACTGGTCATTTCATGAGCAGAAGGAACAGTTATTTTCAATATTAAATATTAGAATGAATGTTGAATATAAAATATTTGAAAGAATAGGTTGCAATTACTTGATAAATCTATTTTATGGAAAGTCATATTCATTGATGATGCTGTATCATGAATCATTATTTAACCCTTAGAACTTAGTGTGCTGGGCTGGAGAGATGGCTCAGTGGTTAAGACTCTGACTCATGAGTAGAAGGACCTGAGTTCAGATCCCAGGTCCCACATAAAAACGCCGGACTGAACTGGTGGCAGTTTTTCCAACTCTGGTGGACAGAGCCTGGGAAATCCCAGAGCAAAGCAAAAAGGAGGTAGAAGCAATCCGGGATAATTTCCAAAGTCCCCCTTGGTCCTGCACAAGGACACATAGTGCCCTCCAATACATAGACACACACACACACACACACACACACACACAGAGCAAATTATAGTAATAATAATAATTATAAAAGGGTTTAGTGTGCTGAACACTAGAATCTTCCCTCGGCCCTCTGCCTGAAGAGAATCACAGCATGTCCAGTGGCGAATATGCAGATATCTAATATTATTCAAGCCTTCATTTAATACTGGAATCTAATTGTATTTGAGAGCTAAGCAGTGGGCTCAAGACTTTTTACCATCTCTTGATTTTGATCAGGTACACATGGAGGTCCGAGAGATTTCTTTGGTTGCTGTGTCTGTTTTACAAATAGGAGTGAAATGTTGAGCATCCATATAGCCTCAGTCTATGGTAAATCATAGCCCTAGACCCAAATTCATCTACTGACATAACAGAGTTCTCATGAGAATCCATGCAGGGAGGCTGTGACCAGAGCAAGGGGGAAACTGAGACATCTTGGGCAGCTGTATAAGCTGCTCTTTCTCTGCTGTCATTTAGCCATTTATTCAAGTAGACTGTGACACTTCTCTGGCTGGAGATGTACCAGGTGTTTGTTGAACAGTAACACTTGCTCAGCGTCACAGACCTGGGCTCAGAGTTAGATTCCAGGTCTTCTGTATGTTATAAGACATCCTTCAAGGACTCCTTAGGATCATCTGTGATTAGGTACCAGTGGTTTACAGCCTCACGGAGATGCAGACACCTCACAAAATCTGTGTGATAGTTAGAATCATTTATACTTGTGTGCGTGTGTGCATCTGTGTATTTGTGTGTACATCTGTGCATTTGTATTGGTGTGTGTGTGTGTGTGTGTGTGTGTGTGTGTGTAGGACAGAGGTTGGCCACAGACACCATCCATCTTGTTCTTTCTAGACGGGGTCTCCCATTTGTCTGTTGCTCTCCGATTCGGCCAGCTGTGTGGCCAGAAAGCCCCTGTGTCCCCCGCAGTGCTGGATCACAAGCGTGAGTCACCACACCTGGTTTTGTTCTTATGTGTGCTGGAGATTAAACTCGGCCTCTTATGCTTACATGGAAACACTGTACCAGTGCAGCCGCCTCGAAGCTACGATATGTGCTTGATACTTACAGTGAAGAAAACACATGCACGAAAACGCACTACTTGAAGAGACACGAAGAAAATACATGCGCGATGCCAAAGCTCAGGCACGAGATATGTTAAGTCAACACACATCCCAGTCAGCATGATAGCGTCCACTTTTAGAGACAATGGCAAACACAGGCGAGAGATGTAGTCAGCATTGCTGTTAGTGTATTCAGGGCTCTGTGGACGCTTGAATGCTCCCCCTCTGCCTGACCCCATGGGGGTCGACCTTAGGCCTTGAGCCACAGTGTAGGACCATTACTACTTCAGAAATCCAACCAAAGGGCAGGTCTGCTACAGCCATTCTCAGAAGTCTCTGGTAGGGTTTAAGGTATTTAATTTCAGAGTTTGGGGAGGGCTGGAGCACCCCGAAGCAAAACAGCAGCGAAGTGAGGCTGTGTAGGTGCCGCGGGCTGTGGAAGCTCTCCTGGGTTGCTAGAAAAAATACCATTGGTTGAAAGAGTCAAAAGACACAGTGAAGATAATCTTGGGATCTGCACAGGCCACGACTTACAGAGCTGGGCTGCGAATCTGCTCTGCTGACCCCAAACCATCATTAAGTTACAACGAGGCAGTGACACAGACTCCTTAGGAAGGCATCTGTGGAACTTCCTCTGGGTTCACAGTCTGGGTTGAACGTGGAACAGAGAACTCCTTGACTCTGGAGCCGGGAGTTGGCATGTTGAAAGTTAAGAGATGAGGTTGGCAGCCGGGCACCAGAAAATGCCATGACACTGGTTGGCGGGGATCTAGACTCAAGGACTGTGAAGGACGGGTCAAAAGGAGGTCGTGATGGATCTGATGGGGCGTCCGTTTGAGAGTGTGTCCGGGAGGTGGTGCATCCGACACGGGTGACGCTTGAGGCAGCTGGTAGGGATGGAGAGTCGGGAAAATGCAGACGAGAGAAGGGAGAATGGAACAGTTGGATTGGAGTGGTGTGTGGAGTCCACGTGGTGCAGCCCAGGGGAGCCACAGAAGTGCGAGAGGTGATGCCGGACACCGGGACATGCAGTGCTTGGAAGACTGAGCTTTGCAGGAAGAGCTTGGGCCCAGCAGAGCCTGAGATGGCTACGTTACCTGCTCAGGATTCTAAGCAAAGGTAAGTCAGGATCTGGGGCCTTGTGACGCTTGCAGTGAGAAACCCACGAAGGTTGCTCAGCTGGTGATGGGCAATGAAAGAAGGATGTGATTCTCCTTCTCTTAAGCAGATTGCCCACTGAGCGTGATGTTTGGCTTCAGAAAGCACTTGGGCTGAGAGGGTGACGCATCCACGCGTCATACTTCCCAACAGTGACTCGTGGCCTATTCATAATCCTCTGCTTAGAGAATGAAGCATTAACACTGCCTGCATTTGGGTCGTTTCTTCCTGAGTGGCGGCCAGGAAATATCAGGCTGGGGTGACTGAGTGGCCTGCAGCAGATTCTCCCAAGGGAGATTGTGGCATCGGTGTCCCTGGTGACATTCAGTGTCTCCCAGCATCATTCAGCGTCACCCAGCGTCACCCAGTGTCACCCAGCTCCTGCTAGCCGTGCGCATTGACCTGCAACGCTAAGCCAGCTCTGTGCCCTTACTTCCTCATCTTTGCCGGGATGCTTCAGGTCTGAGCATTTCTCTCTCTTGCACCCCACACACTGTCCCTGGTATCCCGGCTAGGAAGCAAAGATGCCTCCTTCACAGAGCCCTTCTCCAACAGCCACACATCGCCGGGATGTGTTTACACACGTGTCTCCCCCTGAGACCGAGAACCCGCCACAGGACCTACGCCTGATTCAAGCACATCTCCCACGCGGCGCCTGGCCTTGATCCTCACGCTTCCCTTCCCCAAGGAGAGGATACCATTGTTCCCAGCTGCTTGTGAGTGAATTTTCAAGAGGGAAGGAAAGAAGAAGCCCTGACTGTGTGGGCATCTGATGTGCTGAGAGAAGTTGCTGCTGGCACTGTGGGCACCGGCCACGTGCAGTCGGTCGGGAGGAGGCTGGAGTGAGTTCTTGGAACAGGAACATGGAGTCTAACTTTTTCCAAAGTCCTGGGTCTCCAGGGCAGGAGGCAGAGGTTAAGGACCAGAGGCCACAGTGCAGAGCTTGGGAGACACATCGCAGGGAGCAGGACTGAACCAGGGAAGCCCCCATACACAGGAGATCCTTAACAGAGCCCTGGGGGCCTCCGTGAAGGCTGTAGAGTGGCCATTCTATTTGCCAAAGTGAAACACAAGTCATTTAAAACTTCCAGGCGCATTAGAGATGCAGAAGAAATGAATGTGATTTTTGTTCTGGGCTTGACCGTTCAGACCTCAAATTATGAAATGAGTGACAGCTATCACATCTGGTTGCAGTAACAGCTGTCACATCTGGTTGCAGTGACAGCTGCCTCAGTCCAGCAGAGGCTGGTTGTGTGACCTTGCTTAAGTAAGATGACTGACAGTAGTGCAGGCAGCTGCCTGGGAACGCTCAAGTAAAGAGTCTTGTTTCTGTGTCGATATAAGTCATCTCTAGTCTTCGGCATAAGGGTGTATTGGGAAAGAGGTGCGGGAAGCAATTCAGTTAAAATGAGTCCTTTATCCAACAAAGCTCTGTCCCTATAGGAGAGTTGGAGGCTGGGGAGAAAGTTCAGTCCGCCAAGTGCTGGCCTTGCAATCATGACTTGAGTTTGAGTCCTACAACTCACATTAAAAAAAAAGCCAGGTGTGGTAGTGTGTGCCTGTCATGCCAGTGCTGGGGAAGTGGAGACAGGAGGCCCCCTGGGTGCGCTTTGGTGCGTTCCAGACCAAGAAAAGACCTTGTTTCAGAAGCAAGGACCACGGCACTCAAAGAGCAACACCCAAGGCATCTGACATCCAGAGGCACGTATTCCTGAGCACACCCATGTGTTCCACAATGAATTACACACCACACGCGTGCGTGCACACATGCAAACACACAGGCAGAAACGCACACATATTCACACAGGTTCACACACAGATCAACACACATACAGTACACATGTATATACATATGCATATGTAAACATACATACATAATGTGCAAGGCATATACACACAGACACGCAAGTATACATGCATATACACTTGTATACACAAGTACATCAATAAGCTAGAATACATTTGCATATTCGTGTGCATGCCAATATATAGAGATGTACATGCATACACTTGTACACACATGTGCACACATATACATGCATATTCACACAGGTACAAACACATACATATAGATACACACATGCATATGCTCATACACATATACACATGCATGTACTTGAACATGTATGTGCATGTAGACACATCAGGCACACATTTGCGCATATATACAGAGGTTCACACTTGTATACACCCAGGCAGACACATATAAACACATATAAAACATCCTTCATGAATGGGAGATTTGCCCTGGGCTTGCACCCAGGGACAGCCACGTGAGGGAACCAGGGCAAAGCAGCTGTGCAGACTGAACACCCCACAGTCACTTGTGAAATGTAATGAGCAATGTCACAGGATGAGGAGGTGAGTGACCATCTGTCCTCCGTTGCCTGTGGGTGTCCAGCAGGGGCTTCTGAGTGAAAGGGACTCACTCTGGTAGATCCTCGAGCTTGAACTTCCAGGCCCGGTAGCTGTCAAAAGTAAATAATGTTCTTTATAAGTAATCCAGCTTGTGGAGTTTTGTTATAGCAGCAGAAAAGCAATAGGAACTGTGGCCACCTCTTCAAGCCAAAAAGAGGGGCCTTGGGAGATACTAGTCCCCCCACACTCTGATCTTGGACTCTAGCTTGCAGGAAAGCACACTTCTGGGACGTGAGCTGCCGGCCAGTGGCCATTCACTGTGGCAGCCCCAGAAGCCCAGTACGCAGTTCTGAGTGGAATCTGAGGGAGAAGAACTCGCATGTGCTCTGAGCACAGACCCTCGGATCACTGCAGAACTCCATGTGGGGTCAATGAGAGAGTCTGCTGTCTTAAAGTCACGTAAACCCGCAGGAGGCAAAGGGTCTCCGTGCAAGGCGGCCATGTCTGCAGAGAGCGCATCAAACAAATCACAACGGCATCCGAATCCTGCTACCAGTCAGCTTCAAAGCGTTAAGAAGTTGTGGAAGCTGACGCTGCATCTCGCAGTGTGATTACTGCTGTTCTAGAAAAGCGTTTCGACTGCCTATGTTCTGCTTGGGCCTATGCCGTAGCTACTCACCTGCCAGATGTCCTCTGAGGCCCATGGGGAAGAAGCCGAAGTGATTTCACAAAAACCCAAGAGTTAGACTGGCTTCAGCTTTGTAATCCCAGCATATATGAGCCAAAGCAAGGTCTGGTCAGCAGGGACTCCCAGGAGACGTTCTGTCAACTAAATAAAAAAACCTCAAGCTGCACAGCGGAAGCAGCACATGTGGTTTCTAAGTTTAGCTGCACCCTCCAGGGAGGAATTCAGATCTCCTGGCACCAATCAAAAATCACCCTTCATGTTCGAGTTTGTTTGGTACCTGTGCCAAATCGCCAAGGTGAAAGAGGCAAGTGGCTGGCCCGTGACTTGGAAGACAGTGAGCGCGGTTGTCGTCTGTGGAGGATGTAGTTTTGCACACATTCCATCATGAGGAAAGCGTCTGTCATTCACAAAGGAACCTGTGGGAATGGTCATGAGGAAATAGCCTCTAAAAGAGCTACAAATTTTGATCCATTATTTTTTGCCTGATCCCAAAATTGCATTGTTTCCAAGTGAAATTGACGCCATAACTGACACCTCTGATATGAGGAAGCGTCTGATGGTGAGGGGGCATCTGACAGGGAGGGAGCACCAGATAGGAAGTCTGACAGCAGACTCTCCGAACCTGCTGAGCAGAAACATTGACTTTTTGCCCGAGGATTCACATTTTTTATTTTCAAATTTGAAACTAAATTGGTATAGGCTTTCTGAATGGGCTCAGACTATGAAACTTGCCCATTACTTTTTAAAATATGTTAAAATAAAGGGACAAGACTATACATTTACCTCCTTTCATAGCAAGTGGTGTCTCGATGGAATTCTTTAAGAATAGAGGGTTTGTAAAAAGAGAATAATTGTCTAATTAGGAAGTAGCAAAGAAAACACTATTTGTTTTACTTACAGGCTGGAAAAATATTGTTTCCCGTGAAAGCGTAACTTATTATGAACGCTCTGGCGTGTCAGCGGCTGGTGAAGTTTGGAATAAAAACAATTACGTGTAATGTAAACGCAGCTGACTTACGCTGGCCCCTTTCTGGTGGTGGATTATTCAAGACATTCTACTCTCGGGCTCCAGGGAGTGAGCCCACCAGACACAGCTGTAACCAAATGTGTGTTAGGTGACCCACCATGTGCCAACTGCCAGCCAAGGTGTCCACTGGGAGGGCTCGTTGGCATCAGATTGGTGATACAGTGGCCGTCAACCCCAATTTGTTCTTCACTGAAGTCTGTGAGCACATGTGACCTGTCACTGGGCGAGCGATGGACCGAAGTCAGGCCTTGTGGTATCTGACAGGGAGGGGGCATCTGATGTGAGGGAGCATCTGGTGGTGCGGGGGCATCTGACGGCGATGGAGCATCTGACAGGGAGGGGGCATCTGACGGTGAGGGAGCATCTGACAGGGAGGGGGCATCTGACAGGGAGGGGGCATCTGACAGGGAGGGAGCATCTGACAGGGAGGGGGCATCTGACAGGGAGGGAGCATCTGACAGGAAGGGAACATCTGACAGGGAGGGAACATCTGATGGTGAAGGAACATCTGACAGGAAGGGAGCATCTGACAGGGAGGGAACATCTGACAGGGAGGGAGCATCTGACAGGGAGGGAGCATCTGACAGGGAGGGAACATCTGACAGGGAGGGAGCATCTGACAGGGAGGGAGCATCTGATGGTGAAGGAACATCTGACAGGAAGGGAACATCTGACAGGGAGGGAGCGTCTGATGGTGAAGGAACATCTGACAGGGAGGGAGCATCTGACAGGGAGGGAGCGTCTAATGGTGAGGGGCATCTCCTTGGGTCTCCCAGCAGCTGTGGTTCCTGGTCAGCAGTCCTGTCACAGAGGGTCTTGGGATCTCGTGTCTCTGCTGACTGAATACTTTGCTCTTGTGAGCTTGGCTCCTCCATGGAGACAGAATGTTCCAGTAAAGAGCCCAGTAGCTCATGAATTTGGATCCCTAGAACCCCATAAGAAGCTGGGGACAGCTGGCATGCATGGAATCCCACGCCAGGGAGGTGGAGACAGGCAGGACTCAGGGCTCACAGGCCAGCCCAGGTCATCGAGAGACCCCTTCTCAGCAGGTGAGGGGGAGACATCATCAGGGAATTTTTGGCACTGATTCTGGTCTGCACACATCCACACACACACATGCACACACATCACACACATGCACACACACATACACACACTTCATATAACAAACCTATATGCACACTTAACATACCACACAGATCACACACAGAGCTATACACTTTATATAACACACTTTTACACACTTCACATACTATACATATCACACATGTGCACACATCACACACATAACATACATGTACAAACCAAACACACATGTACACACTTCACATACCAAACAAACATATACACACTTTACATATACGTGCACACACACACATACATGTAGAGAGTTCACATACCACACATATCACACACACAGGTACACACTTCACATACCACACACACCACATATATAGGCAAACACGTCACACATTGCACACATTGCATACACTTCACATACCACACACACATCACAGACACAAATGTACACACTTCTCATACCACACACACCTAAACACACCACATGTACACACCATTCACACATACAAACACCTCATACACACATGCATACACATCTACACATCACACACACACAAACATAACCCCACATATCATATACACATACACACACATAAACCATACCACACACAAACTGCACACAAAAAACATATCACTCATACATACCACACCTACCTACATACCATGCACACACATCACTCACATCGCATGCATATACATGTACCTGTACACCAACACAAATACCATCCCTCACATATCACACACACATTCACACACAAACCACACCACACACACTAAATACACCCATACAAACCATACTACACACACAAAACACACACACACCAGGTACAGTGAGCAAAGTGTTCTTAGCCCTGTGTGGATCTGCAACACACTAGTGAATTCTTCAAGCTTCTCCCGTGCTTTCTGGAGATTTCACACATTCTTGAAGTCAGAGATGTTGCTGGGCTTTTTGAGTTTGGTTCTACACATTTGCTTGCATGTTCATTAGAAGCCAGAGCCGGCTTTTCCCCATAGAAATATGCTCATCATATGCCAATAAAAGTCATGTTTGTTACAGTTGATATTGTCAGGGTATTGCAAGAAGTCAAGAACATTGTTCCCGAATAAGCAAGCAAGACTGGATTGGCGTTACATGTGGTTACAACTGATCTACTCACCCACTGGCCTCTAAGGAGCATCTAATTTAAGCAAATATCTGTATTGCATATATATGAAGTGGAAAAAATGGCTTTTGGCACTTGAAGGACCTTGAAGGATGGTGGGTTTCAGTGACATCACACCTGGCAGGGCTGAGAGGTCTCCTTTCCCAGGGTATGTGCACTAAGTGCTCCTTTGGGTTCTGATAATTGCTTCTTGGTGCTCCACGCTCAACAGCCTGTGGTGGAAACAGTGAGGGAGGAACACGTCTGTGTGCAACTGAGCAAGGGTTCATGTAACATGGAGGGAAAAGGTCTGAAAAGGCCAGTGCACACCAGACGTACCAGAAACATGACAACATAGCACCAAGTCTGTCCCTCATGCTTGCAGGGCGCGAGGACGGTATAGGCACGGGGGTGGGGGCGGCAACTGCTTCCCCATGGACAGCTTCACGACTCCCTAACTGCACAGCTCCCCATGGTGGGCAGCAGCGGTAATATCCAGAACCAGAACCTTCTGTCCAGCCTCGGAAGCAGCCGTGTGTTGGCTGAGATGATCCACGACGGGTATTTCAGCACAGTACCAAGAGGCCAGATCTCATGTACAGTGCCTTACAAATATTCTGTCATTTAACCCTGTTAGCCTAGAGAGAGAAATAATTATCTTTTCTTTTCCAGATAAGAAAAATGAAGGTACTTAAAACTCACGACTTGCTCCCAGGTGGCTGAACTCATACATGGTGGCCCAGCCTTGAGGCCTGAGCTAGCTGAGCAGCGACAGTGAGTCAGGAGAGAATAGCAGACAAAAGGCGTGTCTTCCACACGACACACAGCCCACCCACAGGATGTTGCCTTTCGCTCTCCGTACTTCTGAGTTTGGTCGCTCTGCCCCTCTCTCCCACCAACCCAGTATCTTCTGATAGACTCTGCTCACTTCTGTAAGATTCCATAACTTCGGTTCCTGTCGTTCCTTCAAGAGGAGCTGAGCAGAATTACTTAACAACCAAGTCATTCTGAGTGGGAGAGGAAAATAAATATGTATTTTCATGGGCAAATATTTGTACCTTATGCTTTTATGATGACAAGTTTTGAAAAGAATCTGTGTGGGTTTTGCTTGGTTGGTTGGTGTTTTGCTGTGGTGGTGGTCAGTCATGTCTTCTTTGGGGTCCAGGATACGTTATATTCAGGATACACTGTTGTACTCATGTGTACACTGAAGGAGCAACATGAGAAATCCAGTATCACCCTAGGTCACAAGTTGCACAAAGCACTTCATGCGAATTCGGCTCCACTGAATTCTGTTTGCATCCTGTTGCTCACGTGGTATGTGCCTCTTTTCTTCTATTTTTAAAAATTACATTTGGAAACAAGAGCAATTGTCATTAAGCAAGTTCATCCTCACCGCAAGGTTCGGAGGTTTAAATTCTGTCTTCTTTGCTTGGCAGGTCATCCGCTCATGGGTGCGGACAAGGATACAGTACACTCGCCCCGTAATGTCCCACTAATACATGTTTAGAAAAGAAAATAGCCGTAGCTATTAAAAGAGTCCACAGCATTTTCTAAAGAGTGTGGGCATTGCTCACACAGCCTGGCTGAATTCCAATTTAGGTAATTGCGTTCTGCTGTCTGGTTACCTTAGCGATTCGCTCTGGCTCTGTGGGTCCTCACTGTGGTTAGCTGGGCTGAGAATTTCCCCTTTGCTCTCCTCAGCTTTAAATAATAGGAGCCCAGGAGGTCTGGTCTTTAGAAATTTATTTTCTGTCTATTTTAGCACACAATATATATACATTTTGAGATATATGATAAGCTTGGCTTTTTAAATTGAATATTTGGGGGATGGAGTCCCATAGAATTAGGAGGAAACTGTGAACTTTGGCTTTTTCTCCCCTCTCTCTTGATCGTATTTATTATCCCTATGGAAATGTGAGCAATTTCATAAATTCATTTAATCTTGCCTGACTCTGAACTTTCACAGAATATACTAGAACTTCTGCTATTCTTCCTGTAGTCTGCTATAAGCCACTGTCTCTTTACAATTTAACCTTAGGCCTTTGACAAATGCAAATTGCTTGTCAAATGGTGCAGAATTACATTCCCTTTAGGTTAGCATTTACTGTGTTTTGTTAGAGACCAGGTCTGTGCTTTGAACACTAGCAGACAATTTATTATGCTGCTTAGTGGAATTGTTTCAATTGGAATATTTCCGTTGCTGGACATTGGCAGGTTGCCCATGGAGACGGGTTCCCCATATCTCCTGCCCCCTCTGTTTAGTCTTTGAAAGCTCACAGTTCCTAGCCAACAAACCCAATAGCATCTTTGTGACCATCAGAACTGAAATGACAGTTTTATTGTCTGGAAGACTGAACTCGTCCACAAACATAGGTCCACTATACCCAAAGGAACAGAGGTGACATCCGGTGGGCATGTACTTGTGACCTTCTGCCCATGTGAGCATTTTTTCCCTCTGACTCAAGCGAATGTACAAGGATGCACATCCTTCAGAAATACCCCATGGAGCTGAACTTGAATTGATTTTAAGTTTTCAAATGTAAGTGACTGATGTCAATCTTTTTATAAAGAAAAAAAATCATCACTTTGCCCCCTTGAGAGTGTTCCGCGTGGTTTTTTCAATCGTGTTTATTCATCATGAACAGAGGAGGGTTCCGTAGATGATTCTTTTCAAGTATATCAGGTACTTTGCCGGGATTCACCCCCAAATTCTCCCTTTTATCCCACCAGTCCTTTATATATCTGTGTGATTCTGAGGTTCACAGACAGGAGAAAACATGTGCTGTTTGTCAGCCTGGCGTATTTGGATTGGAATGAGCTCCACATGTCCTCTGAGCCCCTCCTGGTGCCTTGGGTCACAAGCTGCCCTGTGTCCTGCATGCAGCTGGGTTCTCGGGTCTGGAATGCCATGCTTCTGCCCACTAGGACTATGCCCCCTTCTAGGCTGAGGGAAGAGCCGGAAGCTGGGGCTGTTCTCTGGGCTTGTGCGGCAAGCCTGGCGATCCTTCCATTGATCCTCTTTCTACACAGAATGACCTGGTTTCCTGTTTGCCTTCTGTTGCCAGGGCAAAACTGAAATTTCTCCTACATTCGCATGTCATAGCAGATCAGTCTCTCTCCTTTCTGAAGGGTTGCTTTTGAGTTCTCTAATCAGCAGTGAAAAACTACAAGGATTGGTGAAGGGGAGACCAACCCCCTAACAGGGCCAGCACATTCTCCTGTGTCTTCTTTCCATGTGTTAAATGTGTCCAGGAATTCCTGTTAGAAAACAACTTGAGAACTGGTTGGGAGAGGGCTTGCCTTGTATGTAAGAAAGGCTGGGCTTGGCAGCAGGCACATACCTGTGACCCCAGCATCCAGAAAGGGAGTCAGCAGGGTCAGGGGTCAGAAGTTGAAGGTCATCCATTCTTGACTAGAGCTACTTGAGACACTGTCTCAAAAAAGGATTAAAAATAAAAAGAACTTGATGTCTAAGTCAGTAGGAGCTTAACTGTGTCTATTATGATTCTCCCAGATCTTTCTAAAAGATTGATCCCTAAGCCCTCGCATCGCTTGTATTTTGGAATCGGTACTTTTTTGTTCTGGCAGAAGTTTACAGCAGATTTTTGCCCTACCTCTGGGTTCCAGCAGGAAATGAGTCATTCCGTCAATCCAGCTCGAGGTTCTGCCTGGAGACTCACTGCCGCGATACACGGCGTCCTGAACACCCGAATCGCAGTGTTACATTGTCCTTGAAGTGAGACTTGGCCATTGTATTCCCGAGTTCTCAGAGGACACTCAGCAGGCGGGAGGAACCTCACAGAATGTTCCAGGCATTTGATGCCAGCAGGGAATTTGGGGGCTCACTTTGCTGAGCCCTGTCCTAATCTTTACCAAATGGTGAGATTTGGACATTGGGCCGTGGATGACAGTAACAGCAGCGCCCATAGCGGTGCCCATGGAGAGATTGGGCAGCGCTGCTCAGGGGGATTCGAGGTATTGAGTGGTATGCCTCCCTTTCTCTGAGCACAAGAAAGTACGTTTGCTTAATTCTCTGGGCTGACAGGTCTGCCTGAGGCAGCCAGGCGTCATGGCATACACCTGAATCAGGACTTGGGCAGGTGAGGCAGGAGATTGGGGATTTTAACCCAACCTGGGCTATATAGCAAATCCCTCTCTCTCTCTCTCTCTCTCTCTCTCTCTCTCTCTCTCTCTCTCTCTCTCTCTCTCTCTCTCTCTCATACACACACACACACACACACACACATCTGTGCTCCACGCACTCATCTGACACAGATTTAATTTCGTGGTGTGCCTCACCGTGTAGCTCTTCCTTGGAAGGACGCCACCACACACCACCGTACATGACGGCATGAGGGTGGTGAAATAAATCAGAGCATCCAGCTGTCTTAGTCCAGTGCAGCAACACCTTCTGGAACTCAAACATGCACTGCCACATCTCTGGCTTGGTGCTTGCTAACAGCACAGCTTCCAGCCAGGAATCGCATCTCTGCGGGAACATTTTTCTCACTGGAAAACAAAAGCAAAATGAAGCCTTGGGTTTGGCCAGGATGAGTTGGGTCAAGATGTGCTAAAGGGAAATAAAGGAAGCACTTGCTAGGACACTATTACTGTTCTGCCTCTGAAGGGAAGGGTCCCAGACATGCCCAGACCTTTGTCTCTAATCTGTGGCAAGCCTGCTTACTGCCAATGCTGATAGCAACCACCCCCCCACACACCAGGGGCTGTACCCACACCACACTAGGTGCTCATCACAATAACCCTGGCATTAGCACAGTTACGGATTCATCCAAGGGCAAGAAACAATGAAGCCAGCACTCTGGATCATCCCACTCCTGTCGTCCATCCAGTGAACAGCAGAACCGGAACTCAGGCCCAGGTTCTCTATCTCCCAGCTCTTCTTCAGCCCTTGTGACCTCATACTCTCCATTGCTAATGTGTCCGTAGGCTTCACAAACCACCCAACATCTTTGTTTAGTTTGATTAAAAGAACAATTAAAAAGTCCAGGAAGAAGAATCAGCGGCAAGAGCGTAGGCCCTGAACGGGCCATAGCACTTACTAAAAAGCCAGGCGAGTAGCACATGCCGACCCTGCGGGCTGTGCCCAGACTCTCGGTCCACCCACAGTCTCCTACTTCTGTGAGAGACCCCGTCTCAAAAACAGTGAGGCAGGGAGTGATGGAGGAGCGCGCCTGAGCACTGACTCCATGGCGAGGTGGGAGTGCTATGCTGGAAAACTCAATGTCCAGTCAGTGTCCATGAGACTCTGCTTTACGAGCAGAAGGACCTGAGTTTGGATCACAGGTGGAAATGTTTCCAGTCCTGGTGGAAGGAGCCTGGGAAATCCCAGCGTGAAGCAAGGAGGAGGTAGAAGCAATCCAGGATGATTCCTGAGGTTACCCTTGGTCCTCCACAGGGACACACAGAGCCCTCTGAGACACACACACACACACACACACACACACACACACAGAGTGACTTTGTTAGTAGAAGATGAAGCCTGGCTCTGTAAAGGGAAAGCTTGGCTGTCACTGCGCGGAGAAGTTCGCTGCCACTCTGCCAGCATTTTCCGAGGGCTGAGGGACTTACCGCCTTTGAACTGTGATTCAAGAGGGACACAGTCCATTGTGGCGGGGGCCACAGGGCTGCAGGTTGGGGAGGCACCACGCAGAAGTAGGAGGCTGGCGCGGTGTGGGTGTCTGTAAACATCCTAGGTGCCAACGCTCACCAAAGATCATTTGGCTCTGATTCCTGCCCTGCGGCAACCCCAGGAGGCAGTGTTTTCCTCTAAGCGCCCCATCGCCCGCATCCCTCTCCCTCTTTCTCGCTTTCACTCTTTCGCTGGGAAACTAACTCATCTCTTTGGTGTATTGCAGCCAACCTGTACCAATCCTTCCTGACTCTTGGATTTGTCTCTGGATTCTGGTCTTCTCTTTGTGGTTGTGTTGTGGACACATCCAGCAGAGCCTCCGAGATCTTAAACTTCGGCACGAGGCATCCGTCCTCTTCCTCTCTTCCATCGGGCTCGGCCGTATGTCTCTAGAATGCCATTTGCGGCCTCGCCAGGACTGTGCCCACTTGGTCAATCGCTGCAGGTTTTCTCTCTGAGACTAGCCTTGAATTCCACCTCTTGACAGTCTTCCTGGCCAGCTCTGTTATGTGTCCTTCTTGCCTGGTCCGTGGTGGCCGTTATGGTCTCAGCCTTCTTCTGAAGCCATTCTCCGCAGAGCCGCCCAGGCGAGATTTCCGCAGTAAATGACACTTTTTACTTGACTAAGTTTACAAATCTGTTACTGTGTCCTTCCTTACCAAACACACCTAACTTTGCTGATAGCATGTCTGTGAGACCACCATCCCGTCTGCCAATACTCGGGTCTTACTCTTGACAGTGCTTCCTGCATTTAGAGATCAAGCCATTTTCTATTTGCTGGTCCTGCAGAACTTCAGTGCTTCTGCGGGCTTGGAGGACCCCGTTTCATCTCCCAGAGATCGGCTCCTCTCCTTCGTACCTGGAAATATATTCCAATCTTCCCAAATCCACCCCGATCTTCCATCCTAAAAAACCTTCCCCACCCTCTGCCTACACGGGCAGATATATTTCTTTGGACCTTCCAGCAACATGCAGAACTTGGCTTGTTTATAGTGCTTTTCCTTTTATGCCGCAAGTATCACCTACAAACTTGGGAAATTTTTAAGAGAAATCCTGTTTCAATCTCCAACACATATCTTGGTATTGGCATAGGACAAGGGCCCCTCAGGAGAACATGCGTCTTGTTGAGCAGAGAAATGGTTCTGGAAGAGTTTCATGGATGGGATTCAGGTACAATTTTGGAGTTAGCTGGTGTAGCAGTCAGCCTACATAGTTGCTGATGAATCGCCATCAAATGGCTTAAGGGAACAAGAGGTTTATTTTCTTTTACGATTGTCTGGTTACAGTTCTCAGTCCAGCTCGACAGGAGAGCTCACACCAACACCAGAGCAAAGGGATCTGGCCACACACCATCTTTAAATAATGGCTGAGAGAGAGACGATCCTTACTTGCCAGACCTGCATGTCTGGCCAAATGTACACAAAGATGCCGACTTCCTTGACCAACTTTCTGTATTTTATTCCAGGGCCTAGTCTCACCCACCATGGGCTGGGCCTTCCCCATTAGCTAGACAATCTCCTGCAGGTTTGCTCTGGGCTTAACTCAACCATTAATTCTCTACAAATGTGCCTGGAGCTCAAACCCTCAACTGTCCAGTTGGCACCTGTGCCTATGACAGCTGCAAAGCACTGGAGGGAGAGGTGGGACTGTTAGTCCCAGAGATGGGCGTCTGCTGTATCAGTGTGTGCCAAAAGGCAGGTGTGTTAGTGTGTGTTGAGAGAACAGGTGTGTTAGTGTGTACCGAGGTAGGTGGTCAGCCTGCCACGCAGCCTTGGGCGGAGTGAAGACACACTTAGGTGTCTCTGTGGTGTCCTAACTGAGAAGGGCTGGACTGGGTCTGTGTCCCCTGGGTCTCAGGGCTACGGGACGCCTGTGAGCATAGCGAATCTGCTTCTCCGAGATCCTCTGCAGCGGCCTGGTGCCTCATGTCAGCCAAGAAGAGCTAGTTGTCAAAGGCCTCTGTCCAAATCCTTCAGCATGCAAGGTAGAAATAAAGACCATTATGGGCGCAGCACGGGCAACATCTCATCATTTCGAGCGTATGGCCAGAAAGAGATTGATAGCTGCACTGTCACATTTCAGGCTTCAGGGATCCACAGACCCTGCTCACTGGGATGTTGTTGGGGGTGCGGGGAGTTCATGAGCCCAGACAAGAAAGAAAACAAACATGCTGCTAGCCGTAGGCACCTCTCACACTCATAGCCTAGCTGCGAGGGTTGCCACTTTTCCTTTCTGGTATTTTCTGGGTTTCCCGTATGGTTGCAGAACACACTGGATGTGAAGCCCCCGCTGGGAACAGGGTCCCCACACACTGGACACACAGCCTCTGGCGGAAACACGACCCACACAGACAGTGGCCAAAGTTCCTTTCGTAACAGGGTGGGAAGAAAAATCCACGTTTCAAATTCACTCACTGCTAAAACAGCTTATTTTATATGTCAGAATCTATATTGTTAGTTTGTTTTTAGTTTTGTGGGGTTTTTTTTGTGTGTATGTGGGGTGCACAGAGTGTGTACGTGCAGAGGGCACAGGACACACTCAAGTGCTCTCAGCTGATGTCCAGTTGTGTTTTGAGATGAGCCTTGTTGGCCTGGGACTAGCCAGGTAGGCCAGGTGGCTGGCTGACTGTCCCCTGGGGCCTTCTTGTCGCCTCCTCCCTGGCACTGAGATTACAAGTGCATGCTGCCTTGCTTGGCTTGAAGGTGGCTGCTAGGATTTGAACTTGGGTCTGTGCTCATAAGATAAGCTGATTGGTCTGTCTCTCTAGATCCTACATTACTTTTCCATGATCAATTTTTCCAAAATACCCCTCATCTAGAATATATGAGAAGAGAAAAAAAAATACCTGTCCAATGAACAACTATGGGCTACCTATGGTAGTCACTGGCCATATATGTATGTCAGCCAAGGGTGTAAGAAGCCACCAGTCCAGAAAGAGGGGTGACATGAATGTCCCTGTATACTTGATTTTGAAGACTAAGTGAAAAAGAGAAAGATTTCTATTTATCTCACTGATAATTTGTTACCCTGTCACGTTGCATTGGTAGTTATGTACATACTGACTATGCGCCAGACAGATTCGGCCTGTGTCTGTTGGCAGTCTGAACGTGGTTTCCATGGCCCTGGACTTACACATGTGGCTCTTGTTGTGTTCCTGGTGGAGGGTGGAGTTGTTTTTCTTTTCAACGATCAGTTGACTCCCAGTATACAGGTCACCTTGCTGTGGACCAAAACCTTTGGCATGTTTTGGGTAGTGCCACTTGTACAGCATCATACGTATTTAGGGCTTGATTGCATCTGCGTGTGTGTGTGTGTGTGTGTGTGTATCTGTGTGTGAGTGTGTGTGTATGCATATGTGTCTGTATGTGTCTGTGTGTGTTTGTGTATGTGTGTGTACATGTGTGTCTGTGTGGTTATGTATGTGTGTCTGTCTGTATGTATGTGTATCTATGTGTGAGTACGTGTATATGTGTATGGTTGTGTATAATGTGTGTGTATGCATATGTGTGTCTGTGAGTTTGTCTGTGATTGTGCCTGTGATTTTGTCTGTGATTGTGTATGCGTGTGTGTCTGTGTGTGTTGTATGTGTATGTGTGTCTGTATGTGTATATACGTGTCTGTGTATGTGTGTGTAGTTGTGTATGTGTGTCCATGTATGAGTGTGAGTGTGAAGTGTATGTGTGTCTGTCTGTATGTATGTGTGAGTGTGTGTGTGTGTACGCGTGTATGCATGAAGGCCAGAGGTCAACTCAAGTGTGGCTCCTTTGCATCCTTCCGTCTTTCCTTTGAGACGGTGCTTCTTCCTGCCCTGAGTCACGTACACTGGACACGCTGCTCAGCAAGTTCCAGAAACTCACTTGCATCTCTCACCAGCTCCTCAGTTGTGAGGAGGAACAACCAAGCCCAGCAAATCTTTTTCGTTGTGTCCTGGGACCAAACTCAGGACCTTGTGCTTGCAAGAAAATCCTGTGTAGACTGAGTTGTCTCTGCAGCCATGTGATGGCTTCTCTGTCGTGATGCAGACCACTGCTCAGAACAGTTGCTTCTTCGTCAGATGCTGCTCTCTTGCATCATCTCTCCAACATTCCAGTTTTGACTTTTAACGACCCACTAATGCTCCCTCATTACACAGCAGTCATGAATTTGACTCAGACGTTCCCAAAAACCCTTTGTTGAGTAGAAAGGATCGAGTGGAAAGGAGCAGAGACCCAACCGAACCAAAACTGCAGCGGCCCGAGCACCCAACACCCCTGGCGCTGTGAAGGCAAAGGGTCCTTCTTAAGGCCTAGGGCCTTTGAGCCATTCACACTGTTCTCTGCTGGCTGCTCAGCCAAAGAGGAAGAGGAGGAAGGTGAAGACGAGGAAGAGGAGGAGGAGGAGGAGGGAATGACTTCATTTGAGAAAGTCCGGAGCTTTACATGTAAAAATATCTGTTCTGGTGGTCTTACCAGCATGGAGACCCTTCCACATTAGCTCTGGATGGGACGGATAAATGTATTAGCATCTTGATTTCTAACTGTTGAGTTTGATTTTCTAAGCCTTGATTCCTCCTACTTCCAAATAGGGGCATTTTTATTATAGCTTATTTCTTTTTTGTTTGGGGGAGCTTTTGAAATAACGTCTCACAAAGCCCAAACTGGCCTCATATTTGCCCTGTCATCAAGGATGACCTTGAACTCTGATCCTACTTCTCCTGACTCTAAGTGCTAGGATCGCATGCACATGTATGTTATTTTTATAAAAATGAGAAATAAATGCTTTATTTTTTAAAAGGAAAAAGCTAATTTCTAATTATGCTGGAAAGCACCTCAGGGCTGCAGCGGGGGGCGGGCTGGATCCCAAGTGGCGAAGCGTAAGGCAGAATGCAGAGCCTCCTCCGCAATGGCGGGTTCACGGTGGCAGAGTTTTTGAGGTACCCAAGAGCGCTTGTAGAGATGAAGGAGCACCCCGAGCCATCCCCGAGTACTTGGGAAGCATTTGAGAATCCCCGGCTACAGTCGCAGCTCCGCCTTGCAGTCCCCAATTAATAACCCAAGTGGAGACATCTCTTAGTTACGGAGGCTGCCTGAATGGAGGCCACGTGGTGTCCAGCTTCCCGAGGACCACTCTGCGTGTGTTTTTATATTTTGATTGCTAAAAAGCATTTTATTTCCTTTTTAAAGGAGAAAATTTGCATGAGACGCTGAATAGCCCCCATCATGCACTGAAAGGCTAGGAACGTACCTGCAAACAAAGCAGAAGCAGGAAAATGGCTAAGTTTTCAAATGAGTACTGAGGTTGAATTATTCAAGGCTAGACTGCATATTCAAATATGAGTTATGCATTTTGACAAAACATTGTTAACATTCCTGTTGGCTGTGAATACGTATTAATAATACGCAGATTGTACCTACGGTGCACCCTGAATTCTGGCTGCAAAATATGCCAAATGTACCTTTTTTCCCCCCTGTGCATTCAGAATGGAGCATGTTTTGCATCTACATTAAAAATATATGCGACTAACTTCAAAGTCTGCATAGTCTTGAAATAAAATACCCACAGAACGGACCATTTTCACAGAATTTAGGCATTTTAAAGTATCAATGGCGCCTCGAACATTTTTTGTTTCTAGCTAAAGTCTTTAGGAGGAAAGGAATGAAGCCATTAAAATAGAAGAATAAAATAAAGCAAAGCAAAGTGTGTGGTTCTTGGGAGGGAAAGCAGCTGAGATCTGTTTGCCAGACCCAGGACCTCCCTGGGTTACGGTGTGGACAGATTCCAAACATCAGGTGGCTGGAGAGCCGGAAGCCCACGCCCATCCTCAGCTCCTGCCCGGGTTTATTTGTGCACACGTTCAGTTATCAATTCAGTGATTATTTACTAAATTCCTGTTTTGGATCAGGTGTGAGCCAAGGCCTCGTGGCTCTGAACACATCCAGGCTCCGCGGAGGAGGAGACCGAGGCCAAGAGGGGCCTGTGCTAGGGGAACCTGGCAGAGGGGCTCTGCTCACGCACCTGGAGCTGCAGGTCAGGTCCGAGTCCTGGCTGTGACTGGCTGGCTGTGGACCGTTAGGTAGCATTGACCTGGCCGCATCCTCCTCCACGGGCGGCCCCGAGGCTCCGTGAGGACACACCGTCATCTGGCACACAATCTGCCTGTTTACTGTGTTTATCTTAATCTACATCAAAGGCCAGGAGGGAAACAAGGCAAAGCCAAGAGATGCAGCCAGAGCTGAGAACAGAACCCAGGAACCTCGCCCAAGGAAAGGCGTTCGAACCAGGACCTACGTGCAGGAAGATGGGAACTTAGGTGGAAGGAGGGCCCTGCAGGCCCACAGGCCGAAGCATGGAGAGCATTACCAGGGGGCCTGAGGCAGAAGGAGGTACCTGGGGGCCCCAAGAGAAGCCACAGGGAAGAGGGGTGTACTCAGAGAGGAGTCTGTGGCCCCCTTTGTAGCGGGATGTGAGCTTGCTCAGGTCTCACGCGTGTGCACATGCATGCATGTACATACATGTGTACTCACACCCACATGTGTGTTTTTGCTTCTCCATGCCTGCTTTTTGCACACGGTTAATGACAGGAGTCTGTTTTATGCATTTTCTCTGCTCAGCCTTGCACGTGAAAATCACGCACAAGTGGCAGGACGCATGGCTAGCATTCTGTCTAAATATTAGATGTGAATTAAATAGCCTCTTGATGCCCGACTTGTCTTTTTAGGTGTTATAATCCTCTGTTTCTGTTTATGCTTCACAGCTGAAGTGCAGTAGCTAGCTGTAATATTTTTTTTTTTACAATACTTGATACAAAGGAGGTGGATGGACGCTAATTAGACCTAAGTAGGCGAGACTTAAGGAGAGAGATTTCTGGTATCTTTCCTAATGGGATGACTGTCATGTTCTGAGTCCTACTCTATGTAAAAGCCGTTGTACAGTATGTAAAAGAATTCTCTAAATCTTGATTTCCTCAATTGAAAATGACCCTGAGCAGCAAGAAGGAGACGGGGAAGGTCAGGGTCTTCTGATCTCTGCATCTTTTGTTCTTGCAGAACGTAGTGCCTTAAGAGTCACTTGCGAACCGTAGATATGAACTGAGTTTTCTTGCCCATAATCTGCATAGACTTCAAAATGCCAGTTCACATAATTTGTTGGCAAGGATACAAAGAAAAAAAAAGGACATTATTTCCTGAGCGTGTGAATCAGCCAAGCTTTAACAGATACTTTTCTGTCTCGTGGAGTCTGAGGGCTTATGCCTATCTGAGCTCTATTTGACAATTACCTCTCGCCAGCGTAATTAAATGATAATTTATAAATACTAAGAAAGCATAATGGAAAAGGAAATGGGTGCTATCAGGGCCCTGAATAAAGTTGATCTGCCCGTGGCAGTTTCACCTCTTGTCTTGTCAGCGGGCCGGGGAGCCTACGGTTCGCTTAGTTCCGTGTTGGTAGTGTGGGATTATCCACTTGTCCCCACACCCGACTCTGATACCCTTTTGCCATTCTTTTGGCAGACACAGTATTTATAAAAATATTATTAAATCCATGTTGCGAATGTAGTGTTTAGTTACTAGAAAAATGTAGTGTTATTACTAGAAAAATCCTAAACGAGGAATGCTTTCTATTTCTCTCCCCTTCCTTTTTTAAAATCTTGGTTCTCTTCTGTGTGGTGTATTTTCTTTTAATCTTTTTTTTTTTTTAATCACCTGGGCTCTCCAGTTAATTACATTGCATGGAATCTCTTCATGTAGTTTCTAGAATGCTGGTGTGTGTGTGTGTGTGTGTGTGTGTGTGTGTGTGTGTGTGTGTGAGAGAGAGAGAGAGAGAGAGAGAGAGAGAGAGATTGAGAGAGAGGGGGGCGCCTGTGACTGTTGCCTGGAAGGCTCCTAGTCTTGCGGTACTCCGGGTGCCGCATGGAAATTTTGCTGTGTTCCCAGTAAATACAAATCTCCAAGGAAAGGTGGGTTCTGTACAGAAAAAGCATTTGTCTTTCCAGTGTCTCTCCTGGGGCTTCTTTACCGTTTACAAATATTGGAGCAGCGTCTGCAACGGCTTGTCCCAGGAACACACGTAAAGGGGCCCGAGAGACCGTCTGTTTGAATAAGGCAAATCAGCGGAGCGACAAGTTAAAAAAAGCGCCTGTTCCCTTAAAATGAAGATTTCAGAATGAAAGCACAAGACCTATTTGAGGGTCAGAAATCTCTCGCTCTCTCTCTTTCTCTGTCTCTCTCTCTTCCTCTCTCTCTCAAAATTAAATAATTTCAGTTTCTGTTGATTCGGGTGGCAGTGGTTTGAGTGTGGGAATGGCTTATCAGAATAACAAAATAAAAGGCTTTGGTGTTTCAAATCGTCAATTCCACAAATTATTCAGCATTTTGTCCTTATAAATAGCAATTATTTGCCTTTTTCAGAACTGAAAAAAATTTATCTTTCATATTCAAATATTTAAATACACCATGCCGTCACTGGGGCAAAAAAAATATCCTAATGTCAGAACAGATTTTTATGCAAGGAATAATTTAAAAGTGGTGGATTAGTTTCCACCTTTTGAAACACAGGGCTTTCTGTAATCTTCAAACATTATTTAGGATAATGGAAGTCATCATTTGGTCCTTCAATGTTAGCAGTTCCATTAGACTCTGCGACTACCTCTTATTTTTTATATTAAAATACAAGGCTTAAAAGGTATTATCTTACTAAAGGGGGCAATCGTGGAGATGATTTGATTGAATAAAGGAGAAAGCTGTACAGGCCTTTTAAGATCAAGGATGTATTGATGGAAAGCTATCATTAGAGACAATTAATGTTCTCCAAGGGAAGAAATTGATTATGGACAAAGATGGACCCTGAGGAGTAGCTATGTCTTAATGCCCCGGGCCGTGCGGATTATACGTTCCATTCACGGCATCTGCGGTTTAACCCTTCGTGGTGACAGGAGCTTCTCGCATGCAGAGCGACAGGAATCAAATTCAATTAGGAAAAAAGGGAGAGACTGTGTGATGTCAGGCGCGCTTCCGGCGACTTGCGCTCGCCTCTTTAAACAATATCAGCGTCATTAAATTTTCAGCGTCTTCCTTTGGGGGAGATTTAGATGGAGATTTCTAGAAGATTGAAATTCAGACAGCCACGACCGGTCCCTGCATTGTGGCAGTGCCCAGTGATCACAACTGAAAAGCCCCTCAACTTCAACCACATCTATGCTGTCAGATGCCCCCTCCCCCTCAGACAAGCTGGTCCCCCTATGACTGTCCCCATAGGATTCTTCCTGCTGTGAGCCGGCCCTCTCCACCTTGAATCACAACTGGGTGCTTAATAAGGTGGCAGTCCCCAGGGACACTGCACATAATTATTCTTAGCAGAAGGAAGATTGCTAGGCATTTTCCCCTTCCTTTTTGAGTTTGGCAGAATTCCAGGTGATTTAGATTGGGCTCCTAAAAACCTGTTCTGTGTCAGGGCAAATTATACTTCCTACCCAGACCAAATCGTCCCTTCCCTGCGACATGTGTGCGGGTGAGCAGAGCAAGTCTGCTTGTGGAGCGCCCTCCCCCCCACACACTAAGGCTGGTCCCCAAACAAGTGGAAGATGACACGGGGTTCGGCAGCTAGTTTCAGAGGGCAGGCCTGGGATGCTTCAGAGAACAGCCTCTCTCGGGTCTGCTACACTTTCATGTGGCGCGTCAGACTCTTGTCAAGTAGCAGGAGCAGGTCACCTACACCCAGAGTCAGGACTTCCCTAGAGAACCCCATTTCCAGTAGCTGTGAAGGAGAGGGAGGCTGGGTGTGTGCGCGCGTGTGGATGTGCATGGTGGGCAGAAGAGGTTTGGTGTGTGTACTTGTGTATGTATGTGGGGATGTGTACTTGCATGTACTTGAGTGTGCGTGTGGGAGTGTGTACTTGCATGTACTTGTGTGTGCATAGCAGCTGGAGTGCTCAGCGTCAAGTATCATTCCTCAGAACACACACACACTTTTGTTTTTTAAAACAAACAGTCCGGGACGTGCTAGTTAGATCTAATCTTAGGCTCACAGAGCTGAGTGACAGCTGTGGTTAGATGTTCAGATCATCAATCCCTTGTGTTCTTCAGTGCTCAGATTTGAGGTCACCTCATGGTGCTCTTGGAGGTCTGTATCTCATTCGCTGCTGCGCTAACTTCCCCCCGAACTGCAGGCTTGTCCAGAGGTGACTGTTTCAAGGAGGGCGGTGCACGCATGTGCCGTTCCAAGCTGGTGCTGTGGTGCTGAGACTCACTGTGGCAGCAGCATCTGTCAGAACCTCACACTGTGACCATCAATTGTATGTGTCTGATGGTGTGCACAGCTTTCTAAGAGACAAGCACCTTCTTGGATTAGGGCATCTTTTATTACGTATTTTTAATGCTTATTGAAAAAAAGACCAAGCTCAGGAGCTAGGTACAGCAGTGCACAATCCTCGCCCCAGAGGCTGAGGGGAGAAGGTCAAAGCCAAGCTAGGAGATGGCCCCACAATTACAGCTCTCTCTCTCTTTCTCTGTCTCTGTCTCTCTCTCTCTCTGCAAATGAAAGGATCAGAGTTCAAATCTTATTTTCGCAGTGCCAAATGGGAGATCCACCTGCAAGTCCAGCCTCTGGAGGTGGAGACTAGGAATCCCCGGAGAAAACTTGATATCCAGAAATAGTCTCGTAGGGAGCTCTGGGTTCCAAGTGGCCCAGCCTCAAAAAAAGTTCAAGAATGATTGAAAATGCTTCAGATACCCAGTTGCACATGCATTCACATGCATGCACATCCACACACACTTGTGCACCACCTTCGTGCACGTGCGTGCACATGTATTCATGCTTGTGTTTGTGTGCGTGCGCGCGCACACACGCACACACACCTGCATGCATGCATGTATATACATATATACAAAACCTTACCATGTCCCTTGAATTTGTTCTAAGGGCTAAACATGATAATCCATGTAAAATGCTTAGTTTGCCCGGTACTTGAGAAGTTGCATCTCTAATACCTCGATCTAGAGGTGAGTGACTGAGGGTCAAGAAGTAGGGTCCATAGCCCACTAACTGGAGGCAGGGAGTGAAAGATCAAAGGTTTGGTGGATGAGCTGGACACTAGAGCAGGCGAAGCTCAACATTTGTAAGCGCCACTACAAAGTCCATCCCCCTCCACACAAAACCCCTCACACACTCCACCGGGGTGGTGACACGAGGCAGGGCTGACATGGAAGAAGGGGGCAGACTTCCCTGAGAACGCAGCTAGGAAGCAGCTAGGCAGAGATTAGAACCAAGGAGAGTTTGGCTCACCCACCTCCTCTTTGCCGAATGGAGATACAGGAAGAGAGGGACAGAGGCGTGATCTGAACCCAGGCCATGTGAGGCACACCTGCCTGCTAAATGCCCGCATGCACATCCTTTCTGCTCCTGGCTGCACGAATTCACAGGAACAGCTTCTGTTACTTAAAAATAGCTGCCTCTCTTGACCTGGGATGGCCTGGGTGGCCTGTGACTTCCTGCAGGAAACCGAGAGCCCCCCATCCTGAAGTCAGGAGAGTTCACCTTCTACCTCAACAGCGTGTGGATGAGACCCGCTAAGAGTCTGCAAGTCTGTGTACCTCAGACAGAGGACAGCGAAGGGAGGGTGAGCACTGGGCCTTCCAGCTGCTATGGACACTGGACTCTAACGAGGCCGTTAGGAACCAGCACCCTCATTGAGCTGTCCCCGGAGATGGCACCGTGAGGATAGACTCTGGCAACAGTTGACTTCCATGCTTGTGCCTGGACTGAATGCAGCCAAATCAGACCTGCCCTGCCTAATGCCGAATGTCCATGGACTTGGGAGGCGGGTCACTGTAGAGGGCTGGTTCTCTGGGCCAGCTGCCCTATGTCCACTTCCTCTGGGAAATGGAGATGGGACCGGAGTCTTGCCCCACCCCTGACCTGCTGGTTATAGGTCTAAGGTGAAGTCTAGTGCCTATTTCTTATTTCTCAGTTATTTTTCATTAACTGATGTCTTTGGGGGAAGATGTATCAGTGCAAGTCACGTGACTTGGCATGCACGTGGAGGTCAGAGGACAACTGTCAGGAGTCAGTTTCTTCTTTTCACCTGTGGGTTCAGGTCACCCACCTTAACCACTGGGTCACCTTGTTGCCAGCCCTGGCAATCTACCTGCAGATAAGATTCTCATACATGTCGCTACCCAAGAGCCACTGTTGGAATCTCACCTGGCTTCCAAAAAGAGCCACTCACAGCATGACAAGAAGTCTGTCAACCACAGAGCCTATGAGTATGACAGTATGAAGTTTGTCCTGCTAGGACACCATAGATAGGTTAGCATCCTGACTTCCTTCTTGCTGAGACACAGTAGGGACTTTAACATCTGGCTGCAATGCACCATTACATGCTTAAGTTAATGCTAGTGGAAACACCTCTCACATACACATACACCTTAGCAGGTGCCGTGTAGCACCTAAAGATGTATATGGTATGTCATGCAGCCACGGGTGACAGTGTTGCTGGTTTCTGTGTTGACGTGCTATACGTTTTAGCTTTAGCTTGCCATGCGTTTCTCTACCTACAAAAGATGAGTTAGCTATAAAGGTGTGCTGTGTCATGCTGCTAGAAACCCACTTGTTCTGCTCGTGCTTCTTGCACCCTGGCTGACAAGGTTCTGCCTCCAGGTTTGTGGGAGGATTCTCTGGGGCTTACCGGAGAGGCACTCGCCTAGCCCTGATTTTCTCCACCCAGTGACTTTAATTTCTTGGGGAACTCTCATTCACTAGCCTGGTAGATTTGGTCATGGGCTAGATCATAGTTCTGAGCTATGAGTGATATCAGGATCAACTACAAAGGCCCATAGTTGTGCCGAACCCATAGCCTGAGGTTCAACTGTGCCTCAGAATAGCTATGCATATGATTCAACACTTAACAGGAAGATAGCTTTAAAATGTTATGAGATTTTTTTGCAAAAAAATTTGTAAACTCAGTAATAAAAATAAATTAAAAAATTTGTAAACTCAAGGATGCAGTTCTTGATGTAAACTTTGTAGATGACAATGTCATTACTGACCGTCACGTGGACGGTCATTCCCCAGCAGCAGCTGGCCCTGGGGGTCTTTCATGGGCTGATTCTGCTTCAGCAGGGCCGGGTCGGCCTGAGAGTGCCATCCCTCATGTTGCCCGAGGTTGAAGAGCCGGGTGTCCTGAGTCCTGCTGAGCTAGCTGCAGGGTGCTGAGAGTGAGGAGCCCGAAGGCCACGGGCTTCTCCAGGGACCAGCTGGCTCAGCATCCTCGCACTCGTGCCTGGGTGTCTGCCTCTGTCCTCGAGAGTTCATCAGTGCATTCGACAACCAGACAGAAGTGGTTGCTTTGGGCCCCACTTCAGTTGGAGAAACATTAAGCAAGGAAAGATCACAAGATCACAGCTTCCTCCAAGTGCAGAAAGGTTGGTCAAGCAGAGCAGAGAAAGGACTGGCGGGTCCAGCACACCGGCTCATTCCAGCTGGCCCAGAAGCTCAGAAAGCTGAAGCAGGGGGAGCTTCACAAGTTTGAGGCCGACCTGGACTAGGCAGTGAGTTCCAGAACCAAGCAGGCTGTAGGGCGAGACCCTGTGTCAACACGCAAAGCAACGCAGCACTGCACAGCACAGCAGCTTTAAGAAAGGATCTGTCCTGGTGTCCACTTGTTCCAGGGAGGTCTTGGGAACAGGTCACGAAGGCTCTGCTCGTGGACCGAGAGTGACCGGCAGTTAGGGGACAATGAGGATGAAGGGGAGGGAGAGGAAGTGCCCGGCCACCAAATGCCTGTGTCGGGCTCATCGTAGAGCTGGAGAGGTGACTCGGTGGTTGAACACCTTTGCCTCCGACACAAAAGGACCTGAGTTTGGATCCCAGATCCCATGTTAAAACGCCAGACAGAAACCTCTTGCCTGCACATCCCATTCTGGAAGCCTGGCAAGCAGGGCCTGGGAAACCCCAGAGAAAGCAGGGAGGGGTAGAGCACTCCAGAGTGGTTCCAATGCTGGTCTTAGGCCTTCACAGAGATGTGCACTTGTGCCCTCTGGTACACACACACACACACACACATGCACACACATGCGCACGCACACACGCATGTGCGCACACGCAAACATGCACACATTCATACACCCAAGTGCACCCAAATGTTTGCACACATGTACACATTTGCATATACATGCACACATGTACATGAGCACACACGCAGTCTGTGTCCCATCTACAGATGCAAAAGGACAGAGGGATGTTGCGTGTAGAGAACATTCCAGACAACTTTGAAGTTCATGTAGCATAGCAAAGTCTTGTGGGTGGGGGCGGTGTTTTTGCGACTCTTCAGAGGAGGCATGGGGGCTTCTGTTTCTTTGAGGGGCTGGTATAAGGGGCTATTGGTGCTTGCGTGGGGGGCTTGTGTGTGGGACTTGTGGGGAGTTTGCATGGTTCTTCAGAACCCTAAGTGCATCATTACAAGAGAAATTGAAAAAGTGTCAAGAAAATATAAAACAAAACAAATCAAGGAATAAATAGGCTTTCTGGGGGAGACAGAAGCCCAAGTGCTTTTAGTGACAAATGTGTTTTATAGATAATAATTTTATAACTTCCTTTTTCTGTATTCACTATGTTCAGAACCTCTCAGTGGCAGAGGGAAAATAAATCAGAAAAAAAAACCCTTTGGGTAGAGGCAGCTTTCACCTGTATTATTTTTTTTCAAGCTGCGAGCACTCCTTAATTATGAGTTTTTTTAAACCCTTTGCAATTGGTAACACATGTTGTCAGCGTGCGCTTAGCACCTGCAGAAATGAGTGCAGAGCGCGGCGGCCGGAGTTGGAACACCCACCGCCGCAGCAGGAACGCTGTCAACAAATTGTACTTTGTTAATTCTTCCTTATTAAAAAAAAATCTGAGGAAAGAATGTAATGGCTCAGGTGCACAGAGCCCCGCGCAGCGGAGCTGGCAAAGGCGGAGGTCAGGAATCCTTAGCTCCGGAGCTGGGTCTGCACCCGGGCCTTGAAGCTTTGTCTTGACTTTGCTTTAGAAGAAAAAGTGACCACTCTGAGTGTACCTGGCCTGACTAGCCAGAGAGGTGTCTGCCATCAGTCAGAATGGCAACAGGTGTAGGATCTGCGGGTGGCACCTGGCTCTACCCCTCTACCCAGGGTGTGTTCAGAGAGGCCTCCCTCGGGTCAGGTAGCCCAGGCTGCCCTCAGGCTCCCTGTGTAACCGAGCATGACCTTGAGGTCCTGAGACTCTGTCTTCTATATTGTACTTATTGTTTTTCTCTTTTGTTGCCCTTGAGAAACTACTCAGACTCAAGCAGCCTAGGGCAGAAAGAGGCATTTATCTGGTTTACAGTTCCAGAGGAGACACAGTCCTTTATGGTGGGAATCACACAGCAGAAGGTGTGGTGAAGGCAGAAGCAGGAGGGAGGCTGGGTCAGATCACTGCCGCCATCAAGGGGGGGGAAACAAGATCCCTAGAGGAAGTAGGACAGGACCCCCAAACCTCCAGACCCGCCCCTGTGACGTGCCTCCAGCTAAGGATTCGAACACAAGCGGCTGTGCAGCACAACTTGCATTCAAGCTTTGACATACCACCTGCTTTGACAACCACCTCCTCACGTCTGGGCTTACAGTCCTGTGACACCTGCCTGGTGGGACAGAGCCCCCCACCCAGACCAGGCTGGTCTTGAACTTGCTTCTGCCATCTTGCTTGGCCTGCGGAGCCACATGAGAGGCGTGCACTACCACACCTGGTGTGTGTTCTCTGACCGTGAAGCTCTGGTCTGTGCGGGGAGATGGTCCCACCCCCTGCCTCTGTCACGACATCCAGTGACAGACCCTATTTTCAGGACTTGATTTGCTCTGTGTTGCAGGAAACACCTCTTCCTTTGCTGAAGGTGTCTGCTGCTATGGGCCTGGGTGGGCGCTTTTACTTCGTCCCCTCTCACGATCACCCATCGATGAGCCCTTCATACCCTGATTCTTACGAGCCTGTCCATTGGAAATGAGCAGACAATATTTTACACTGGAAGAGACACCCATCACTCCCAGAATGCATTTGCCAATGTGGAAGACAAATACCAAGCCAGATGGAAAGCGTTGCCTACCTGCAGCTCGGGCTGGAAGTTGTGTTCTGCTCCCGAGTTCAGAAGCAGCTGCTTCAGATCCATCACACTAACTTGTCGAGACCTCTCTCAAGCAAATAGCTAGCAAACAAACAAGAGAATCTGGGCGTGCGAACTTCTGCTTTGGAAAGTTTGATTGGATTTCTGTCAGTCTCTTCCCATTCACATGCTGCCGGTTCTTGCAGGAGACCCCCACGGGCCAGACCCCACTGTGGCAGCTGTGAGAAACCTATGAGCCAGAGAACTGCAGCGAAACCAACTAGGAAGGCCGAGGTTCGGCTTCAGTTCAGCCAGGTCGCTGTCCCCCAGTCCCAAGCAGAGAATCGCCATTAAGTCGCCCCTCTGGCTGCAGCATGTCGGGCTCAATTGTGCTTCTCATAGCTGAGAGAAGACCCTGGAAATGGCAGGTTTTCCAGCTCTCAGATGAGATTGGGCAGCTTACAAAGCACTTCACCTCGTCCCTCTGGGACGGGGAATCTGTTTGCAGTAATCACTGGCAGTGTTGACAGAGTGTTCAAAACCATCTGCTCCAGGGCGTGTTAACTCTATCACATCCTAATATTTTAAACCCACTGATCCCTAGGCCCAGGAGACCCGGGATGGAGCTCTCGTTGGGCTGCATGTCAGCTTGCTGTCAATTATGGCTCCACAGCAAGGCATGGCAGCCAAAACCCCAAAGAGAGATGGCACAGATGAGCCGTGCGGAGGCACACTGCATGGGAGCTTCCGAGAACCCTTTTGTAATGGGGGTGCTTCTGCTTTTAAGTAGACCTGGGGCTTCTCAGAGCTTTAGGTTCAGCATGGTTTTGCATAAACACACATATTCCCACCACACTCATCAGTGCGTTCAAATATTCATGCAGACAAGCACAATTCACCAGATTAAAATCTGCCAGAACTAGTTAATAAAACATAGATTCAGCTTGCAGACTGTGTGGAACATTGCTGTCACAATGGTCAGCACTGTATTGCTCAAACCTTCGGATATCTACTTGCTTATTTTTATATGCATTGCTAATGCAGCTGCCTTGAACCGTTTCAGAATTAAAAGCATATAGAACAATTTGAGAAAAGCAATTAGGAGGGAAACCGTTTATAGTCCAGGGGCTGAAGACATAATTTTTTTCCAAGGAAACTGAAAGTTTTTAGGGTGGACTCGCTGTGTGGGGAAGAGCTGCAGGGCCCTAGGCTGAGCACTCTTCCGCCACCTGGTCCTTGCCAGGCCTTCCAATAAGTTGAGTTGCGCTACAAACCTCATTTTAGAGGCGAGGGAGCCAAGGCTCAGAGAGCTTTGTCCAAACCCCTCAGCTAGGAAGTGTGAGAACTCAGACCACAACCTGCTAGAAGGTTCCGAGCTGGTCCACGCAGACAGGCTGAACGGCAGCTGCAGCAGATGCTTGGAGGCCAGAAGCAGGTAGAGGGGATTGTATGTCTTCCTCAAGTGCCCCCTTGAAGGCCAAGGCCTCCCTTGGGGTCCAGGGAGACCCTTCACTGCTCGTACTCACAGACACTTGGCAATCAGCAGAGTTGCAAGGCGCTATCTTAGAAAGATGAATGAATGCATGACTTTGGGTATACTGCAAGGAATTCTATTAGTCTGCTTATTGTATGTGTGTGCACATGTATGTGTATACATGTGTGTATAAGCTTGTGTGCATGTGCGTATGCATGTGTATATATGGGTCTGTATGCATGCCCACATATACATGCATGTGCATGTATATCTTGTACATATGTATATCCATGTGTATGTATGTATATGTAAATAAGTGTACATGTATGTGTATGTATACATGTGTCTTTGTACACACATGTGTGTGGATATGTGTACATGTATGTGTATATATGGGTATGCATATGTCTGTGTGTATATGTACATGTGTATGCACATGTGTTTATATGTGCATGTGTATGTATATATCCAAAGTGTGTGTGCATGTGTCTGTGTATATATGTGTGTGTATACGTATGTACATATGTTTATTTGTGTATGTGTACATGTATATATGTATCTATATGTTGGATATGCATGTGACTGTGTGCATATGTATATGTGTACATATGTATGTACATGTATTTATGTGTGTGTGCACATATGTATGTGTATATATGTTGGAAGTGTGTGTGCATGTGTCCGTATGCATATGTATGTGTATATGTGTGTGTGCATGTGCATGTGTTTATATGCATATGTGTCTGTATGTTGGAAGTGTGTGTGCATGTGTCTGTGTGCATGTGTCTGTGTGTGTGTGTGTACATGCGCATGTACACGTGGTTATGTGCATATGTGTCTTGTATGTTGGAAGTGTTTGGCATATGTCTATATGAGCTCTAAATAAGTCCTCACAGAGGCCCACATGTAACAGAAGAAGGCAGATTCTACATAGACTTGTGATAGCGTCCTGAGGTCTCTGGAGTGGAAGGTACATGGCTCCTGGCAGAGTCCGGAAGGTGAATCTTGGGCATCTGAGCTTTGAACATCAGACTCAAAGCATCTCAGCCAGCATGCATACCGCATCTCAGCAGCTCCATCTGGAGAGACCTTGAGATGCCCAAGTTTCCGAACCTTCATCCCGTGACTGATGCTTATCTCTGCTGCCCAGACAGCACTGTGTGCTGCCTTTCAGAGTTCAGTGCCCTAGGAGTTCTCATTTTAATGCTTTATGAGGAAGGTGAGGGGAGAGAGAGAGTGCACGTGCTAGGAGACATGGAAGTATAAATGGACACATAAATCCAAACCCTGGTTAGCACGAGCGCTTGAAATCACATATCTGGCCCCCTTTGATCAGCCACTTGACAGCTTTGGAGCATCAGTTTTCTCCTCTGGACATTGTAAAGATCACTGTGAAGATCGTCAACACCAGGTCAAGCACATGTTACATGCATGGCCCTTAGTTAGGGGTGACAGGAACATAGCTGGAATACCTGAAAGAGGAGGGGACAGGCTCCCTTTTTAAACCTTTGCTTTATTTAGGGGCATTACTAACCATGGGGGCCCCAGCAAATGTAAAATAAAGTCTTAATGGTTTGCTGCTCATATGTTTTAAAGGGAAGACCTGCCTTCTGTGGGAGAGCCCACCCCTCCCCCTCCAGGCAGGCCGCCCAGCGTCCCTGGAGCTGTCTGAGGTACTGAAGGGACTGTTGGTACGGAGTCCCAGATTCCCCCAGAGTCATCGTTTTTCACGTCATGTACAGTGCCATTATATGTCTCGTCTGTCCTGTATGTCAGGAAGTGGTAATTAGAAGGTACATGCAAAAGTACCCCCTAGAAATCTAAGCTTAAACTTGAAAGAATATGTCAATAAAGCACACACTACTTGACCATGGATTGTGAAAGCTAGCATGCATGGGAAGGGTAGTTTGTGTCTTTTTGCCAGGAATATCCCTGGAGAAAAATGCAGATTTCTACAATGTGTGTTTTTGCTCTCGCTTAACTGCAGCTTCAGTATTGATTACAATTTCAAGCAGTGGCTTATCAAAGCTGAGTATCGGCTTTCCCATATGGCTGCCCCATCTTGAAAACCTCTTAAGGAGAATGGATCCGATACCCTCATTCCAGTCCTCTCAGTTGCCCAAGAATAATCTCTCAAGGACCTGGCCATGGGTCACTGGAGTTTTCTCTCATGTCAGGAAGACGAAATTTGCATAGGGGGTGAGGGGCGGGGGAAGTCCCTGATACTTAGGATGAATCCTGTGTCTGCCCTGGATTTCCCTGGGTGTGGCTTACTTTACAGGAATATTTCATCTCTGGGGGGTTGACCAGCAGGTGACATGTCTTGACCAGGCTGATCTCAAAGGTCATAATGTCCACAAGGGCAAGGGGAAGTTCGCAATGCATGTTCAGCCTTCCTCCAGGCCGTGACAGAGAAGAGCGAGTTCTTCCTCACTCTGCAGACATTCAGGATAGCTGCGAGCTGCCCGCTTCTCTTAGTGGGATCGTCTCTTGCCCTGTGTGGCTCCGTCCGGCCAGCTGCTTCTGTGACCGTCTTCCTGTCCTTCCCTGTCATGTCGCGTCCCCCACGGCTGCTGAAATGTGAGTCCCCCCAAGCTCCCTTCCTCTCCAGCTGCCTCTGTTCACCTCCCCTGCTGACAGATCCACTTCCTCAGCACAGGGACGGCGTGAGGGAGTGACTCCAGCCGCTAAACAGCTTTTATGCAGAGAGAATATTTAAACATTCCCAGTTCACACAGTTCCCCTTACCTCACGCTATGATCAGAGGTTACTGGAAACAGTTTGTAGCATCTCTCTGTTGGTAGAGACAGGAAGACCCCAATCTTGCAACATCCCCTTCCCTCCAAGCACATGAATTTCCATCCAGTGGAAACTCTTTTAAGAAAGTCACCTTTTAGACATCCAGTCTTACATTTCCCTCTAATTCTGGACAATTTAGAAGATACTATTAGCATTTACTACATCTGCTGGATAGAATTTTAGAACTGGCGTTGTGTTCTAAGTATTTATCTCATTAAAAGTTATTTTTTAAAAAAAAATAAAAATTATTTTTTATTGCACCATGTATATTTTACGGAAGTCTTTAATGGACATTTTGCTTTTTAAAAATATTTGTATGAACTCAAAGTGTGGAACACTGCAAGGTCACCCACTGTGCCGGCCTGCTTCTAGGGTGACTGGAATAACAGTTTTGCCCATGCTGACCCATATGCAGCATGGGGCAAGCCTAATTTGCATGTGTGTGCATATCTATTTGCATATTTATCTTTTAATTAATTATGCAGTATCTCCTTATGTTGCTATGCCAGGTTATCTGTTTCCTTATTCTTGGGTATTTTCTTGTTTCAGTTATGAGAAAAATATTTTGTGTCCATTTTCCTTTCTTTTTGAAACATTCTATTGCGATGTAACCGCCTGCATAAACTTGCTGATTTCAGGGTTTGACACCCGCTGCCTCTATAGAGACTGCTTGTCTCCTGGCTGAGCCGTGCAGTCACTGCACTCTGTCAGGTCCCCATGGTCCTGGAGACCCTAAGTTTCCTTATTTCTGTTTATCTCTGTGTGTTCAGTAAGATTTTAATGATATTTTTTTCTCTCTTGCAGGCCTTCTGTTTAGTCAGCAAGGCTATAATTTCTTCATTTGCTAATTTCATATTTAAGTTTCCTATCTCCACTACTTATACAGTGAAATCTGGGCAACCACATAATATATTCTTCTCAAAATAGTGGATATTTCAAGCAGTAACTCACTGTCAGTTGAGTTGCTGTTTTTGTGCTCAGTATGATCTGCAACTAAGGGAAGCTTTTGAGATTCCAGAAATGGTTTGGCTTCCGGCTTCCGGTGCATTCCAGAAATTTGTGTGGTGGAAGGTAACTGGCATGTACAAGAATGTGCTGTAATGCTACAGATGTGATGGGAACGTGCACACTGCCATGGGACTGCGCACTGGAGGCAGGTAGTTAGCCAGGTGAGCAGAAAGCCACTTCATGGCAGACGGCAGTGAAGCTTCTATCAGTCATTCTGTCACTTGTTCCTCTCTACTTTCTTGGGTCTGAGTCTTTTTAGATTGTTCCCCAAAGAAACCCTATGATTTGGTTTGCTGTAATAATAATACAGGCTTTAGCACTCCATGATGTGCAAGGACACATGTGTTGCAGCCCTGTATGTGGATGCTGCCCTGCCTGTAGATGCAGCCTTGCCTGTATATGCAACCCTGTGCGTTATGCAGCCCTGTATAAGGATGCTACTCTGCATGTGTCTATAGCCCTGCCTGCTTGTGTGGTTCTGTATGTATATAGCCCTGTACATATGCAGTTCTCGGCATGTTTGTAGCCCTGTATATATGAAGCTTTACACACACATGCAGTCTTTACACGTGTATGCAACCCTGCACGTGTATGCAACCCTGCACGTGTATGCAACCCTGCATGTGCATGAGGCCTGCGTTCTTATGCAGCCCTATGCACATGTAACCCTGTGTGTGATGCAGCCCAGCATCGAGGCACGGAATGCTGTTCTGAGCTCTGTAGCTGCAATCAGAACAAAAGGAACCGAGTCTTCTGTGTTTAGTCTGAGCATCTAGCTAGTGACCACACATCCTCAAGTTTGCACTGACCCTTCCGTGCCTGCCCATCCCGATTCTGATATATGTCGGCTTGGCAGCCCAGGAAATGACCCCATGGGAAAGAGTGTGTGAGAGGGCAGACGAGAGATGGCCCCTCCCTTTGCCCCGGGGGCTTGGCAAACCATCACAAACCTGGACCTGCTTTGACTTTGCAATCTTTCTAATGAGAGTCAGACGGGGTGCTGGCTTGCAGTTTTCCTGCTTCTGTCTTCTTCTGGCTTGAACATTTTGTTTCTAGGGTAGAACTTCCATAGACATTCAAGGGTGCTTTCCATGCTCGGCCGGTGGTAGGGTAGTGTTCTTCAGCGGTGCTCAGAAAAATATGTCTTCCTGTCTCAAGTCTCTGCTTCCCTTCCTGCCTCGCCTCCTTCCCAGTGCTGTTTGTCTGCCGTGTCCTGAGGACAACTTCTATCCTCATCTGGGTGTCCCACGCGTAGCACTGGGCTGGCACGTGATGGGCCCTCCACAAACATCGGCTGATGGGAGCCGCATACTCTCCTAGCCCTAGGGTCACCTTAGACGCTGCTGTTGATGTCCACTTTCTGTGATGCCTGACCCCACTCCATGCAAGACAGCGCTGTCTCCACATGTCCACTAGAGGGCACTGTTTGGCCAGAGGCTCTCTAGTGCCAAGCTAGAAGATGCATGCCCCCTTTCTGGTTCTTAATGTTCCATTGATGGATGTGAGTTTCTTACTCCAGCCATGCTGCAAACGTTAGGGAGACAGCAACCAAGTGTACATTGGAGCAAGGTCACAAGCAAGTTAACACGTGGGACTGCAGGGGAGAAATGTGAACTTAATAATAAACAGGCAAATAGGAAACAATGTTGCTCAGATACATCAAGGGCCCCCTTCATGCTGAGTTTGTGCATAATGACCAGCATTAGAAGAGGAGTAAAGTTCTCACAAAGTCTTAAGTTTCAGCTCTGCACTTTCATAATAATAATTTTGCACTCTGACCAGGAGCGGACCAAGCTATATGCCAAGGATGCCCAAAAGGATGACTTCTGTAGGACTATATCTTGAATGAGACTGACAATATCATCTCTCTCTCTCTCTCTCTCTCTCTCTCTTTCTCTCTCTCTCTCTCTCTGGTGTCATACAAGTGTGTGCAGATATCCCATGTTGGATGTCTTCTTCTGTTGCTCTTCTTCTTACTTTTTGAGACAGTCTCTTGTAGTCCTCAAGCTCAGCTGCAATGGCTGTCAGTGAGTGGAAGGGATCTTATCTCCAACGTCCCCACATTGGGATTGCAGGTGTGCACCTCCAGGCCCAGACTGGAATCCAATCTCAAGTCCTCTGCTTGTATACCAGGTGTTTTGCAGACCAGACCATTTCTGTGGCTCGGAACTGTAACAGCTACACGTCATGGTCTTTCCTTCTTCCTTCCGACCCTGCAGGACAGTTCTGGCACCAAATGAGTCCCAGAACCCCAGTGGTCAATCAATATTTTCAGCCTGCACGCAGATCAGCATAGGACATGCGCAAGAAGATGGGCTGCTCCTCGGTTGGAGAGCTTCCAAACACATCATAAACCTCGCAAAAAGTAAGAAAGCCTGTGGTTGTTACCCCAGGAAGTCCCAAAGAGGGACAAGCAGCCCAAGTCTGAAACTTCAGTATGAAGGCTAAGGCTGGGCGATCCTGCCCCAATGAGCCCTTGGAGTTTCTCATGGAAATCTTGCCAATAATTTGCCAGTAAACTCTCATTCACATTATTCCTAAAGATTTATTATTGTTATTACTATTATTATATTATTGGTACAAAGTGAAGTGTTAATTAAACCTATTCCGATAAAAAGTCTCTGAGTTCTCTTTTGATTACATAGCAAGTCATAGGCATTAATTGTCCCAATAGTTTTATTTTGTACACCCGAAACTACAGGACCTTCTGTGGTTGAGGAAAGAGCACTGTTAATAATTGTTAAGAAAGGGTGTGCGCTTCTTAAACTAGCCTGATGTTATAAGACCATTTCCATAAGAGACAGTAATCTAAAAGGGGCAATGTTTGGAAGAAGCCTTGGGGAAGAGGCAGAAGTCTTTCCCATTTGTGAGTTTACGTCCAGAAATGGAAGAATTTTTCTTTAAATGTGAGCTTTGTTTGTAATCTAAAGGCTGCTCGCTCAGTGATTCCATCATTTATGTATTTGCTAGTGACTCTGTTTCTCTCAAGCGTTGTGCTTGCTTCCTTCTCGGGGGCTTGAAGGCTCGTCACCAAGTGCTCTGGTTCCCCCGCCCTCTGATGCAGCAGATTGTTTACAGGGCCACTGTGTTGACACTGTAAACGGGAAGAAATGAGGCCTAATAAGGTTAATAGTCATCTGACCTTCCCCAGCCTCTGGCTCGATTGTTTCCCTGGGGGACGCAGCCCAGATGGCGAAGTCCTCCAGACTCTGACCCACCCGAGGCCTGCAGGGATGGGGACAAGTATTTCTCCACAGACTAATTAATTTACCGCTCCAGCACCTGTTCCAACACAGACAGGCCTGGAAGGGAGTGGTCCCTGAGCGCCGCGGGGGGCGGCCTTCGGCAAATGGATTCCCACTGATGATATTAAGCTGGCGCTTTGATCACCGAAAGGCGTTAAAATGGAAATATGATTTTTTATTTCCCCTGGCTGTTGGCTTCCACAAGTGTGTCTCATTATAAGCGGTGGGTAGCGGAACAGGCCGGTCCAGGTTCCAGCGCATGGCACTTAAAAGGCGTCTCTCTCGTTGACCCGAACAGCAGCGCGTGTTGTCAGAAAAACCGAGCCTTCGAAATGCGCTGCTTTCTTGCTTCCGTTTTGTTCCAGCCAAATTACTAGCTGGAAACGGAACACCAGCACGGATTCCTTTTAGCTGGAACATTCTATTATACTCTCACACCTTTAATTCAATGTGTGTAATTAGGCTTTAATCAGCCGAACGCTACTTGTGGAAATGCACTTCTTCAAATGCAGTCCTGGTAGAGAACCATAAGGCCGCGTGCCGGTCGCTGGCACCCCTAAATCCTTGTGTAAACGAGGTTCCAAGTAAATGGATTTACAATTCCAGTTCCCGTGCACTCAATTCCACTTTATTGCCCCTTTGATTCCCAGAAGGATTAGAGGTGATTTTTTTTCTCAGCCCTTTAGATGCCATAAAACTGTTTCCCCATCCAAATTAACACTCTGATCTTCCATGAAATGTGTTTGGCAAACAAGAGGAATTTGCAAGACCGCTGGTCCTGTGTTGCATAGTAATGGAGATAAGGACTGGGGGTGTGTGTGCAGGGGTGACCCTTACCAAGGGTTTTGAAAGGTTCTGCATGGTTTTGAGCTAGACTCTCTGAGGAACTGTCGGTTTGAACTCTCCTCCGCTAGATGGACACTCTTGTCCAATGCAGCGACCTTCACAGAGTCACACGGTTCTCTACCAGAACTGCATTTGAAGACGTGTATTCTATTTTGCTTGAGCTGATCTATTTGTTCAATACACATTCTTTTTTTTTAACATAGGAACCATTTTTTAAAATTCTTTTAGAGTTTCATAGATGATTTCAGCGAATGAATGACATTGTCACACCTCAATCCCCAATCCCTTCCCCCTCCTTTTTCCATTTACGACCTTTCCCTGCCAGTCTCCCTCCTGTTTCACGTCTCTGCTCACGTGCAGCCCCCTGGACTTCATCTGGACCACCTTCGATGGCAACACATTGTTTTATAAACATCAAAAAGTACAAAAATGCAAAAGTAAAATAATCTGCTGCTTCAGCCTCTGATCTAGCTCTTCTCCCCCGCCTCTCGCGTCCATCGCATCCTATCTTGCAACCTGTGCAGGGACTTTTCGGTACCCGGTTGAAGTGAAGGGGCGGGGACTACCCTAGGATTCCCTACGACAAGCACCTGCTCTGTATCCTCAGGGGGGAAAACAACCGAGTCAAACCCCGTGCATACTCTGACCCCAGTCTAATCATGATTGTATGGCTGCGACTGGTTCCCACAACCAAGTGGGTTTCAGCCCCCAAACCACCTGATCAGTTCCATGTGTAATGATTTCAGCTCAAATTTCTTTAGTCATCTGAGAGGTTGAATATCTTTTTGAATGATTAGAAACACGTCCTTTTCTTTAGCTGCGAACAGCCCATCTATGGTGTCTTCTGTCCTCCAGGGTTGAACAGCCCTCCCTGGTGTGGGGAAGCAGTAGGCATGTCTGCCAGTGCCCATGCGGGGCCTGGTAGGCCTGATGGGGTCTGAAGGGGGCCGGCCCGATCTGCACTTGGCCTGCCCGTCAGTCCTGTGTGGCTTTCAGCCCCTGGCCTCTCCTTTCCGTGCCCTCTGTGCCCCTTGCATCTTGGCAGCTTGGATTCAGAGTTGCTTGACTCTTGGAAACCAGAAGTGATCATGTCGGGGGAAAGGGGTTAATTTAGGTGGTTTGTAACTATGACTTTTGATGCAGTAGGAGGAGACAGGGCTGCAAGGGCAAAATTACAAAGTGGGCGGGGTCTCGGTGCCGGAACAGGGGCTTTTACACTGACAAGACCTTGGAAAAAGCAGTGTTTATATATTTTTTTAAAAAGCAATTTGCTTTACCCATAATTTCCTGCTTTTCCTTTGCCATTATTAGAGGTTTTGTGTTGGGTAAAGATTCTCTCCATAGATGTGTTAGCTGCAAGTCATAATTCTGTATTTCCAACGTCACAATTGTGGTTATAAAATAGGGGTGTTGTAGGGTCGCCTTGAGGTGACAGTGGTCTTGATCCTGGGTGAACCGGGCAGAGAGGTACAGCATGACTATCAGCTCTTGGTTAGACACATGTCAACTTTTCAGAAAAAGATACTGGGGTATTCCTCCCCCTGCCTCCCACCCCAGACCTCAGGATTGAAGGCAAAGCCCCTGCGTGCTAGACAAGTGCCCTTCCGAACTGTGGCCGGAGCCTTCAGTCACTTTTGACACGCTGCTTCACCGAGGTGGGCTCACATGGGGATGTGATGGGCTGACATGGGGGCTTCACGGTGATGGATGGGCTGGTGTGAGAGGCTTCACTGTCAGGGGGCCTGAGGAACAGAGCACATTCACCATGTCCCCAGCTCTCCCCCATCATCAGCACCTCTGACTGCAACAGCTGCACGCTGACTTGGGCTCTTCCAGTTCGTAATGGAGCCGTCTTGGCCAAGCTCATGTCTCTGAGTACCAGGAAATGAGACGAGCTGTTCAGAGACTGGGGAGGCTGCAGGACGCGTGTGGCCCGAACATGGGACAGACTCTACTGCCGTCACACCAACGTGCACACCCCACAGGATCTGCGTTCGCTGTGCATGGGTGTTGTGTGTGTGTGGTGTGTGTGTGGTGTTGTGGTGTGTATGATGTGTGGTATGTTGTGTATGTATGTGTGTACGTGTGTGTGGAATGTTGTATTATGTATGTCATGTGAGTTGTGGGGTATGTGTATGTGTGGTGTGTGTTGTGTGTGGTTTGGTGTGTGTGGTATGTGGTGTGTGTGGAGTGCTGTGTTGTGTTTTCTGTGTGTGTGTATGGAGTGTTGTATGTGGTGTGTATGGGCTGTGGTGTGTGTATATGGTGTGTGTCGTGTGTGGTGTGTGTGGAGTGTTGTGTTTTGTGTATGTGTGTGTCAGGTATGTGGGGGGGAATGTTGTGTGGGGTGTATGTATGCTTGTGAGTGGTGTGTGGTATGTGGTGTGTGTGACACTTACATCTGGTTCATTTGTTGTCCCTTCATTAAACACTCTTGCGTCATTCCTGGGGAAAGTTAGCCCATGGGATTTTTCCCTCTGGAATTCATCACCCCCGTTTGGAGGCGAAAGGCCCGACTGCACGGGGTAGAGATGGGTGCTCAGCTGCGCGGGCAGCTCAGCTCCTCCGATTGGGCCTGTGTTTGCTTCTGCTGTTCCCTGCACTGGAAATGTTCACGCTCCTTGCATCGCTCACGTGCAAACGTTCGCCGCCCCTGTCTGTCAAGGAAATTGGTGGCTGCATTGCAGTCCCAGCCTTCGGGGTGATGAGCACGAATAATGTGAAGAACTGGCTGCACTTGTGTGACACGGGGATTATGGGACAGGAGAGTTTGTTTATTAGTTTTAAGCGAGTGACTCTCAATCTTCAGTCAACATTCCCGACACGAATATTTTATGTGACTCTGTTACTATTGTGCGGGTTCATTTTGCAAATCATAACCTATTTGCAAAGCACTGTTGGGCCAATAAACCTTATCACAACATTTTGCCGGGGCTCGCAAATTAGCTATTGTGACTGTGGTTTTCTATTAACACGGATGTACTGATTAACGTATTTACCTTAAAAGAATTCACGTGACAGCAGCATGTTCCATGACTGGGGACAAGGGAGGCTCATGGCACCACAGACACCCGCCCACAGTGTTCTTCCCTCGAGGTTCAAGACTACAGATGTGCTGATCGCAACACTTATGAGATAACCGTGCAGGGAATTGATTCATAGCATTCAACAGGCTGCATACGGGGCCCACAGACCAGGCCTCCTTCATGCAGCGCCAGGAGGCCCTGACCCTCTCCCCCCAACTTTGCTGAGCAAATGAATGTGGGGGAGTCAGGTCCCACTGATGTCTGAGAGATTCTACAAGAGGAGCGTGGAGGCACAGTTAGACACGATTCCTCGAGAATGGTTGGTGAGGTCAGGGGTCAGCATGGTCTCGGGGCAGCATAGTCTGCCATCACATGATCAGACAGACCCAGCAGCCAAACCCCCCTTCCCGGTGCGAGGAGTCAGGCTCTGCAGAACCTCACCTCCGCTGCTATCCATGACACAGACAGACCCTGGGAAGCGGGGGAAGAGGGAAGGGAGGCGGGAGGCAGGACAGTAACCTGTGGCTCTCCTTTAGGGACTCTTCCCATGGAAAATGTCACGTGGAGCTAAACACGGGTCATGGCGAAGGTGTGAGTGCTGGGTCCCACATTGGGACATTCCGGAAGCTCATAGGCCGGTGTGGCCTCAACCTGTATATTTCCAGATGTTCAGAACAAAGGCACGAGTCTCTACCGTGCCAGCTTGAAAGACATACAGTCAAGAATCCTGTTATTGCCATGAAATGTGTGTCCTTCTACCTCAAGGAAACCTTAAATATGACAGGGTTAAAAGAATCATGAAACCATAGTGTGTGAATATTTGGGGGCAAAAAGCTCTCTCTATACTTAGTAACCTACATGTACTTGAGTGTCAAATTTTTGTCTGATTCTATTCATTCAAAAATCAGTTAACATTCATATAGGCTTTGATTTCAACTCACATGTGTTAAGTTGTTAATTAGGTATACTAAGTTAGGTAAGTAATTTTGATTGAAATTTTAAGTTGAAGTCTAAACTTTAAACACAAAATTGGCAAACAAAATAAATGGTAAAAATATTGTATGCTTATTTATTCGGGTTTTTAATTTGGGAAGCTGAAGTGCTTTAAAAAGCTAAATCTTCCATCATCTGTCAGTGGGACCAAATACTACCACAAGTCTCCCAGGAAAAAAATCAGTAACAGTTGTTGATCTTGCACACAGGATTGTGACTTTCTTGTGCAGAATATAAAAAAGCAAAATGGAAAACTAAATTTTAAAACTTTATACCTTTTCCATTGAATATAAAATTTGAAATAAGGAAATCAGCCCAAATGCATAATACAGGAAAACTGAATCAATTTTTTTTAAATGCAAAGTTTAAAGCAAGAAGAGCCAATTGAGACTAAACTGAGTAAATAATAAAAATCCACTTTGAGTCTGATGTAATCACAAGCCAGCATGTCAGGTAACAGTATGAAATTCTTCATTAAACAAAAAATTTCTTAAACCCAAAGAAAACATAAGAAACACGTGAGAATGGAAGGTTTTCACCAATAGTCAACAGCGTCTGAAATCCTTAAAATAAAATAAAATTAAGAATGAATCTTTACTTCAGTGGTGTCTGGCGCCCCTTGAAAACCCGTGGGAAGTTAGAAACATCCTCTGTCAAAGTGTGTTTGGTACACACAGCACCCCGACGCTCAAATCTCGAGACAAGGCACCCTGAGGGTGTGGCAGGGCTGCAAGACAGAGCCGAGCTTCCAAGCGGCAGCAGATGACCTGCCGCGAGGGTCGCCAGCCGTGCTGGGTACGAGGCTGCGAGGTGGGTGTCGGGAAGCACTGTCAGAGGCTCTGTCTACACTGCTTGGCGTTACCCAGCTCACTGGATTGGGTGGGAAAAGATAACAAGGTTCGTTTTTCCTTCCCTGCCTGTCTTCCCTGGACGCAATGCCCGTCCTCACTCTCTCACTTTGAACACTTTCTGCATGGTGCCTGATGCCCAGGCATGCAATATGGTTTGTGGCAAGGTATTCCACCACCACCCCTGGTAAAGCTCTGGCATTTACCTGACACAGTTGTAACTAAAGTGAAGATCATTCAGTTCGTGGTGGAATAAAAAGAAGCCCCAGAGCTCATATCTGTAGAAAGCGGAGCCCAGAGACGTTCTGTGACTCGGCCCGGGTCACACAGCCTGCTGTCTTCGGAGTGCTGTGATGGCCACAGCTGGGTACCTCCCCTTTCTGAGGATCACCTGTCACAGCCTGCAGAACCCCCGAGAGAGTCAGACACACACCCCTTCTGCGTCTCTCAGGAGATCACATTGCGACAAGAAGCTGCTCGTTTCTTACCCCTGCCCCCCAATCTCGAGTTATTCATTAGATTGGCTATCTGATCGAGAGAAACAAATTAAGCAGGAGAGGGGGGAGGAATGCTTCCTTAATTTCCCGGGTTGCTTTTTGTGCAGGTGGATTGCGCCGCGCCCCCTCTCCCAAGCCCATCTGGGAAGGTAGTTTAGTTCTATTGATGTTTAAGACTTGGTCTTTCAGCGCAACCACATGCCAAGACAATGAGTAATTGAACCGCATGTTTTGCCTTTTTAAAAAGGTGTAATCTCCTTCTGAAGTGTAGAGACGTTTAGCAGGATTTTTCTAATTTATCTGTCATCAACACCACGCGGGCGAGGCTCCAAGCCCCGACTGTACTCCCCTCGCTAGCTGTTGATGAACACCTGTTTCCAGCATGCCGCTCTATCTGCTGAGATGCAGAATTAAAATAATTTCAACAGTATGGGAATAATTAGGAACCTTTTTTGAAAGGTCCACCTGTTCCAAATGTATTCACCTCAGGGCATCTTTTTATCAGTAAAAATGCTTCATGGTAGAACTATGTGTATATGGTGATTCTTTGATATTCCATTAACTAAAAAAATATTTTCATGTTTAGCAGACTGTAAGCAGTTTACAAAGCAACTAGAATTCTTGGTATTTGTTGAAAGGGGAAAGAGACTTATTCCAAAACTCCCCACAGAGAAGAGTTTTTCAATTCTTTTGATAGAGTCTACTTTGGTTAAGGACTTCACGGAACTAGTGATGTGAGTCTGGTGTTAGTCACAACAGACACCACTTGTTAAAGGGACAAGGAGCATTTTTGGTTGAAGTCAGTATATTAGAGCACTTCAATTAAAGATGTGATATGCAATTATTTTCATCATGCACACTGGCTACTGCATATTCAGGGCTTGTGCCTGCACGTGCATTATGAACGGCATGTCGGTTGCGAGCTGGTCCTTGGAGACCTTTGGGTGAATTCATGATGACTAGAACCTGCCTCTCCGTGGGTCCTCTTCGCTGGCTGCTTCTGGCCCTACCAGGACAAGAGAAAAGTCTCCATTTCTGGGGTCCTCCCAAAAGCTCCCGGATGGAGAGACCTTGAAATATTTAAGGCCTGAGCCCGTTTGACAGTAGCCAGCGTTTGCAGAGATTCAATGTAACCATATTAGTCCAAACAAGCAGTGAAGCAAATTTCCAATCCAGAGCCAAATTAATGCAGAGAAATATTATGACCGTCTCCATCAGCAGAATGCACAGCCCAGAGGAGCGGATTGTTGGTGGTTTCTGACAAGCATGTGGAAGGTAGCTGGCCGCAGCCTGGCCTTCCGTGTGAAGTTGCCCATGAGGCGTTAGGTGGCGGCCGCAGTGGTTCAGCTGTCGGGGACATCTGGGGCAGCGGTTATGAACACAGGACTAATTACACTAATTAATCCACACAAAGTGTGAGCAGTGAGCTTGTTTTTACAATTAGGACTTAATTCTTCACACTCTTTATTTGGTACATTTAGACACACAGCAGTTTCAGCCTGGCTATACAATGGGGAAAGGAGCTCCCCAAATTGAACAAATGTAAACTTGGGCCTGAGTAAATACATTAATATGTGGCTAACAGACCCTCCACTGGAGTCAGTATTGTGCCCTGTGGAATGGTTTTCTAGGCAGGGCAATGGATTAGGGTCTTCGTGGTCCCTGAATTAGAGGGATTCAGACACTCGGCTTGATGCGTTGGGGTAGCGCGGGACTACTGGGATGTTTGCTATTGCTGGTGTGAGTTGGTCACAGTATTGGATGGAATAACATCCCTCCCCACATATCCCACCCCAGAACCCCGGAAAGATGAGGCAAAGTACAATAGACCTGGCAGGCACGAGAAGGAAGGGGATCATGGTAGACTTCATCTCCGCTTGTCTTGGCAAACTGAGGGCAGCCACTGAGCGGCCCCTGAGAGCAACAGGAACCGGAGTCAGACATCGTGAGAAAGACACAGCACTGCTAGCCCTGGAGGTGGTCGAAGGACCCACAACAAGGACAGCGTGTGCTGGGGAGGTCGGCTGGGCTGTCTCTGAGACCCGCACTATAAGGTGACCTCACCCAGCCTTGGAGAGCGGCCGCCGTGCAGTTGGGGCTCCTCTCCATAGACTGGTTTGTGTCAGTGTCGGTGTCTGGGTCACTTGGCCTCTCCGAGCTGCAGATTGCTCACTTCTGCAGAGCTCCCAACATATCTGTCTCTCTCTTTTTAAGAGAGAGACCACTTCAAAATGGTTAAAATTTGAAAAAGAAATAACATCTTCCGTAAAACTTTTCAGAATAACTGACATGTCTCTGCGAACGTCACGCAAGCAGTGTTTACCCGTAGCCCCAAAACCTGTCAGTGAAGAGCTATTGATGGAGAAGATGTCTCAGCCTGGTCTCACTCACCAGCCTCCCCAGGTCAGTCCAAACAGCCAGGACGAGGGGCTAAGCCAAAGACTCAGACACAAGAAAAATGGACAGGAACAGCCGGCAGGAAGTGACAACCAGACACGCCACAAAACTGAGCTGGACGATCTACAGAGAGAAATGCTTCACACACACACACACACACACACACACACACACACACACACACTTTTTCTTGGAGCTATTCAACATTGAGTTATTTTAATTAGAAAAAAATATAAACCTAATGCCAATCATTAGGGAATGAGTAATTAAAGTGCGGTTTGATGATAATGTTAAATACCATGAGTAGAAGCGCTTGAGAAAAGTTTTCAATAACCACTGGCAGAAGTAGATGCCGACTGGGGCATTTTAACTGGGAGGAATCCCCTCCCTAGCACGCTGGTGGCACAGACATGGCTCGTGGCTGTGGCTGAGTGGCAGGCGACGGTGACTGTGTTCTCTTTCCCTCAGCTCCCATTTCTAGCTTTCTAAAGACATGTGTCCTCCCATGTCCCGAGGCACTGCAGAGCACATCAGCTGCAGATTTAACTGGGTGGGCTGCTCAGACTCGCCGTCTCTTGATTAATGGCTACTTTCCTCTTGACTGCTAATTTGGTCCTCTGGCTGTCATAGCTGATTCATCCCAAGTGGCACATAGGATGCCAGAAAAAATATACTAATGGCTCTTGTGACTTCGTGAGCTAGTATGTAGGGATACAAATAAATGTCATAGTCAGGCTTGAGGGACAAAGGTGTCTCTAGAGGAAGAAGATGGTAAGGCTAGGTGCCTATTGAGGTCTTTCTTCATGCTGCCAATAAATTCATGATGGAATAACTTAGGAGATCAAGGGAATTTGCTCTTGCTTGTGATTCTCTGTTACAGTCCATAGTCTGACTTGGCAGGAGAGTTCACTAGCCCCACCATATCTATAGGAATTGCTGAAAAAGGGCAAACCTCAGATGCCAGACTGCAGGTCTGCCAGAGTATGTCGCGTATACCAGCTTTCTGCATCGCTTCTTCCACCTTATTCACCTACAAAGGAAATGGCCCGGCCCGCCATGAGCTGGATCTTCCTTCACCAATTAGACAGTTGCCCACAGGCCTGCTCAGAGCTCTCTTCACAAATGCACCAGAGCTGAGATCTTTCATTTGGTGATTGTGCGTGCATACCCCCTTCCTAAAACTGCAGCTGCTCAGCGGGCCAAGAACCACATCTTGGCCTGTGTGTTCTTCTATCTCTTACATTTGAGAAAAGAGAGGTGACCAGAAAGGATGCTCTGTGACCCCTGGGATAGAATCCAAGCCGTCACTAGACCAACGCTTCACCACTGGGTTACATTGTCCCTTGCGCCTTGATTAACTTGCTCAGGGAGGATTTGAACTCACTCCGTGGGCAGGTCTTGAATGTGTGATCCTCCTGCCTCAGCCTCTCATGTGAGGTTCCAGTGTTTAACTACCAACCCAAATCCCTGTCAATGAAGAGCTGATGATGGAGAAGACAGGGTGTCTTAGATGACAGGCCAGGGAGCAAGAAGTGTTTGGCTGGTCTGTGACTCATTCACAATCCGTGGGGAGCTGTAGCCCCTGCTGGGGCTTTGGGTTAGATTTCCATCGACCTCGAGCCTCATTGCCTGAGTATGTGGAAGGACCATGCAATATCCTTGGTCTGCCTGCATCATCCGACACTTTCCCAATTTTGTTTTAAGGGTCTCAGTATTGTTAAGAGCAGTGTTTTGCAAGATTCACAATTTAATTCTCCTTTTCTATGAGCATAAAAATCCACACAAGAAGAAAGCCGCCCTTTCCCTTAGCCACTTTCTGTCTGTGGGTATTTTCTCTGCCTTCATCTGTGATCTCATCTCTGATGTAAATGCTTCCATCACTTGGATTCTTTTAACAGCATGTTTTCCAAGCCCTCTGTTGTTAGTACTACCCTTTGGAGTCTTTCCAAATGAGCCATCCTTTATATGTATATATATGAAGACATGTTTTACACACACACACACACACACACGCACGCACACATGCACACACACACACACACACACACACACACACACACACACAGAGCCAAAAATTTCAGTTCTGAGAGAGTGGGTTAGGAGTACCATGCACAGTGGGTAAATCATGTCCCATATGAGCTTCTGCGACATTCAAATGGATTCATGGGTATCTGCTACTCTCCACCCTTCAATCACTAAAAGATGAGGTTCTCTAAGAATGATCAGATGCTTATGAAGGATATTTTAATAAGGGAAAGTTTTGCTAAGTAACAAATTTAGTAATGCCTATATATGGAGCGTTATCTGACAGATGGCCTTGTCTTTTGGCAAATGTACATTTGGTGGACATTTTAGCTCCCAGTAAAGTAGATTTTTCCACAGTAGTTGGGGGTTTGGAAAGTCACAAGGTGGTGCACAGATACACTAGTGTACTAATTACTCTTTGTGTTGCTTGTGAGGACACCCAAAGTCAAGCAACTTAAGGCAGAAAGGGAGATTTATTCAGTTTATGGTTCCTGAGCAGAAATACAGTCTTAGAAAAGGCATGGCTTGCCGTCAGAAGCTGGAGGCGGCTAAGTCACTGCAGACATCTTGGAGACTGAGAGCCGATAGACTCCTTGTTGTAAAAACAGACCTTTCCCACAGGAAGGCCCATCCCCTGTGACTGCCTTCCTCCAGCAAGACTCCCACCTCCTGAAGGTGCCGTGACCTTCCCACACATATGCACCTATGGGGGACACATGTCAAACCATGACCGATGGGTACCATCCAGGCAGCACATGAAACACTATGAAAAGTCACCCAAGACAAATGACGGCAGCTGAGTTGCTGCTCCCTAGGTCTGTGCAGGCTGGGCACATATTGGGGCTACACGCGCATACTGTAGGTGTGAACACCTTGTTTCCAGAGACTTCATTTTAGTGTTCTCCTGCACACACACCAGTGATAGGAAACTACCATCTAAACACCCAGGCAAAAGAGCAGTCCTCAGCACTGAGCCAAGAAGCTTCCTTCTGCAATGGAAGGTGTAACACAGAGACTCCCAGCTGACCAAAGTGCAGAGAGTAAGCAACCCTGGATGGCCCGGCCAAGAGCAGCACATCTAACCCCCTCTCATCTCATGGCTTAGGAACCTAGCAGAAGAGGGGGCAGTAGGGATGTAAGAGCTCTGGGGTGGGGAGGGGCTTCTGCACCCAAGAACTGGCTGCAATGTCACGTGACCTGCACACTTGGCCTGTCAGCACTCCACCACAGAAGGGGAGGGTCTCAAGAGATGCTACACCTCCTCGAACTGATGGGGTTGATGCTAGACAGGAGAAAGAGGGGCTTCTTTCCTCAGTGATTTGCCCACTGATGAATCACCCAGCAAGTCCTCGGGCACCTGCCAGTGCAGATGTCCCAGATGAAACCCAGTGAGCACACATGCAAAAAAGACAAGTAGGAGGGACACGGCTGGAAGGAGAAATCCATAGTGGGACAGGAAGGGTACAGTGAATAGTGGAAGGAAAATTATGTAAATTCATTGTGCAGGCATGTGTGCATGAATGTGTGTGCATGTAATGTGTATGTGTGTGCATGCATGTATGTGCACACATATGAGTATGCATATGTGCACATGTAAGCCTATGTGTATGTGTGTGCATGTAAGCCTACGTGTGTGCATGTATGCTTATGTGTGTATGTATGTGCGTGCATGAATGTGTATGCACACACTGTGCATGCATATATGTGCACACATATGTACATACATCTGTGAGTGTGTGCATGTATTTGTGTGCACATACACATGTGCACATGTGTGTGTGCTGGTACAAATGATTTAGAAAATTTTGGTGTATAATGTTAAATTACTTTATTTATAAATGCATTTTAAATTTATTTATAGATCCTGCTGAGCCAACTCCCCAGCCTCAAACATTTTTCTTAGTTTAGTACACTCTGTACTTTTTATTAGAAGTATTTGATGTTAGCAAAATGTGGTTTTTTCCTCACTTTTATTATAGCGAGAACATTTCTGCACACATTAGGACTGTATGAAACCACATTTCAAAATACTGGATATTTTACTGAGTCTTTGTACATCTGGAATCCCCTCTCGTGCAAGGTGTGAGGTCAGGATTGAACTTTATTTTTGCTGTTGTTACATGCATATATATATTATTGATTAAATTATATCATATTGTATCATATCATAGCATATGATATTATGTGATTCCAGTACCATCTTATCAATTGATTAGAAATGTACATCATTAGTATCCTAATTTCTTAAATACACTCAAATACACTCTCCAAATTCTGTAGACTAATTTAGTGCACAGCAATTATTCATTTTTTGAATAATTATTCAAATTATTCAATTTTCTAAGTAATATGTTCATATTTAATAAAAGAAGCTCATCACTTGATTTAAACTATTCTTCTGGATATTCTTTAATCATTATTTTGAAACTTAGGGAAAATCCATAAGAAATGTAATGGCTTTTATTACTTTCAGAATATTTGGAGATCTTACATGCAGAAGATTAAAGCTGGACCTGTACTTGTCACCATGTACAAGACTTAATTCCAAATGGATCAAGGACCTTGATATAAGGCCAAAGACTATAAAAACCATAGTTGAAAGGATAGGGAACTCCCTCGAGCTGATTGGGCTAGGCCAACATTTCCTAAACAGACATCCAATGGCACAGTCACTGCTACCAACTCTCAACAGTTGGGATCTTGTGAAATTAAAGAGCTTCTGTTCACATAAAGAGATTGTAACACGAGCTCAAAGGCAACCCACAGAATGGGAGAAAATCTTCACTAACCACACATCTGATAGAACTCTACTGTCCAGTGTGCACAAAGAACTTAGAAAACTAAACACCAAGGAAACCAATGGCCCAATTAAAAAACGGGCCCTGGAACTTAAAAGAAACTTTACCAGAGTGAAATTAAAATGTCTAACAAATATCTTAAAAAATGCTCCACTTCCTTAGCCTCAGGGAAATGCAAATCAAAACTTCCCTGAGATATCATCTCACCCCAGTCAGGATGGCAAAAATCCACAATACAAACAACAACAAATGCTGGAGAGGATGTGGAGAGAGGGGAACTCTCCTACATTGCTGGTGGGAATGCAGGCTCATACAGCCACTCTGGCGAGCCGTCTGGAGATTCTTAAAGAAATTAAAGATTGAAATGCCATATGACCCTGCTATTCCACTTTTGGGAATAACCCCCCATACAGCAGAGGTTCACCTCGATAGCACAAGCACGACCATGTTCATAGCAGCACTGTTTACAATAGCAAAGTCATGGAATCAACCCAAATGTCCAACAGTTGAGGAGTGGATAAGGAAACTGTGGTACATCTATACAATGGAGTACTACTCAGCCATCAAAAATGATGAATTACTGGAATTTGCCGGGAAATGGATGTCATTAGAAACAATTATATTAAGTGAAGTATCCCAGACCCAAAAAATTAAGCGCCGTATGTACTCCCTAATAGGTGGCTCCTAGTACCAAACCCACCCAGCCCACCTAGAGACAGTAATTGCAAGGATTATGAACAGGAGGGATGGGGTAGGAGGGCCACACCAAACAAGGAGAGAAGGGACCATGTTACAGCAGAGAAAATAGGCCTCCATCAAAGACTCAAATAAGTAATGAGACATCTGATTAAGTTCACAGACTTTTGTTCCTGATCATTTACTACTGAGGGGGTGTGATCTCACCAGAAGAGGAGGGCATATAGTCTGGCAGATAAAAAGTAACCGTTGTGCAAATTGGTGATAGACCCCTCCCTCACTGTGGTTTCCCACTTTTATTACATCTACCTTTGAATGTGCTTTTATCACAAGACTCTAGTTTAACAGCTTTTTGTCTCTGGCCAGGGGGTAACATATAATGCCCACCAGGATGGAGTGAAGGGCATTGCAGGAGTAGCAAAACTGCAAAAGAAAACCAACAAACCACAATCCAGAACTTCAGAGACTCTATAACCACCTAGAACTAGGCCAGCTTAATCTCTCCCCATCCTGAAGCTCAGGGAAATTTGCGGAAGAGGGGGCGGTAAGAGTGTAAGAGCAAAAGGATGGGAGAAGCAATGATATGTAAGATACTCCATACAAGTTAGGGCTGAAGCAATCATAATTGGACTTTACATGCCCTGCGCATTGTCCAACACACTATTGACCCCACAAAGTCTAGTATCTGCTAAAGGCACTAAGATCTTTGGAGGCAAAGGATTGGCAGCCACAGCAGTGTTCCTATACCTAAGGGGAATACGGGAAAGGGTTCAGGGAAAGGCCACTGGGTCCTTGTACGTCATCAGAGAGGAGGGCCCAGAGGAAAATCAGGCACGCACAAGAAAGGACTCTCTGGGAATTGGGGCGGGAGGCACTGGGGGATGGGAAGGGAGGGGGTGGGGAGGAGGAGCCGGGGGTACGGGGGGGGGAGGAGGGAGGGAGGGATCTGGTGTACCTATTAAGTTTGTATGAGCTGAAATAATAAAAAATGTATTAATAAAAAAAAAGAATATTTGGAGATCTTACAGCACTGGGTCAGGCTAGAGAGGTGACTCAGGGATTAAGCCTCTGTCTTGTAAGCAGAAGGCACTGAATTCAGATCCTGGATTCCCACATAGAAACACCAGGCAGAAATGATGGTGGTCTACACTTCCATCCCTGGAAGGTAAAGCCTGGAGTTATAATTTATTTATAACTATATAGATTATATAAAATATATATATATATAGAGAGAGATTATAACTATATAATATAAACTCCAGAGCAAAGCAAAGAGGAGGTAGCACAATCCAGGGTGATTCCTGAAGTCACCCTTGGGCCTCCACAGGCACACGTAGTGATACACACAGACAGACAGACATACAGACACGCACACACACACGCACACGCACACACACACACACACACACACACATATACACACACACACAAAGAAAAAAAACAGCATTGGATCATGTAATCCAATAATCTTGATCTCTATATTCAAGTCAATGATTTTTTTTTTATTTTCATCAGTACAATGTCATAGAAAACACAATAAGCAACTATACTAACCTTGGTCCGGTGCTCAGACCACACATTACGGCGTGTCTTTCCTCATTCCTGTTCGTCTCCTCCCCCTTCAAAATGTCTGCCGGCCCTCCTGGTTTGGACGTGAGCTTCCCCACAGGCTCACGCGTCTGAGTGTTTGATCCTCAGCTGGAGGTGTTTGGCAGGGAGAGTGCCCTGGGGCAGCCTGGAGGCTTGGCAGCCCCCTGCCTCCCTTGGCTTCTTGCTGTCTGTCTCCTGATGGTTGTGGCAACCAGCTGCCCTCCTGCTGCTGCGAACCCTTTGCCCTGCACCTCCCTTCATAAGACTCAGTGGTGCTCTAAGCCAGATAAATAATCCCCTCTCTCTCTTACACTGTCTGGGCCACGGAATGTCTCACAACGATGCAAGAGTCATGAGACAGTGGCCAGGTGGAAATGCAGACTAGGTAATTCTTGCTACTTAAGAGATAAAGCGCATCTTATGGAAAGACAAAGTTTTCTTCTAACACCTTAAGGGATTTGCGCGGACCAGCTCAATCGGCTGGGGCCACAGCACTCGTGAGAAGGCCGTAGTTGAGCACACATGTGGGCTGGACACAGGAACTGCAAAGTGGGGCCCTGCAAATCTTCTGGTGAGGAAGCTTTAGCGAGTCTGGAGCTTGAAGGCTCACACACCCGGCCCGCTGCCCTATTGGTGAATCGCCTGGGCTTTCTTCAGGGTCGGATGACAATTCTGAGCCTGTTGTTCCCCTTGGAACCCAGAACTTTTGGACATTAGACTTAGTGTGCATGTGACTCCTGGATACCTGAGGGGTGCTGGGGCGGGGCTGGGTTGCCTGGGCTGGGCTGGGCTGGGGTGCCTGGGCGGGGCTAGGGGGGTCAGGCTCTGAGTCAATGAAGGGCCGTTATTAGACAGTCAGTGGTGATCCACACATGTCTGCTCTGAATCAGTCACTATTTGTTCTGCTTCCTCAGGGGGCAGGAGGAGGTGAGCATCTTGCTGCATATTGAGGCACCCAGTGTGAAGCCTGGGCATCAAGAGGTTAAAACTCCTTCCGTTGATTCCACTGGCATCAAGGTGGACAGCTCTTGACCTAGTATGTGTGAGACATGTGAAGGAATTTGCCAGGTCTGGGGATGTAGGGACTCCCCTTGCCTGAGTGTTACTGATCTGGAGCTACGTGCTGGGCTTGCCCAGGAGGAAAGGTGACAGGATCAGCTACCCACAAGAAATGGGGGCCTGGCAGGGGGTGACATACAGTGCCCAGCAGAATGGAGTGAAGGGCATTGCAGGAGCAGCAAAACTGCAAAAGAAAATCAACAAACCACAATCCAGAACTTCAGAGACTCTATATCAATCACATAGAACTAGGCCAGCCTAATCTCTCCCCATCCTGGAGCTCAGGGACATTTGCGGAAGAGGGGGCGGTAAGATTGTAAGAGCAAAAGGATGGGAGGAGCAACGATTTGCAAGATTCTCAACAATAGTTGGGGCCAAAGCAATCATAATGGGACTTTGCATGCCCTGCGCAATGTCCAGCGCACTGTTGCCCTCATAAAGTCTAGCATCTGTTAAGGGCACCGAGACCCCTGGAGGCAAGGGATTGACAGCCATAGTAGTGATCTTATGCTTAAGGGGAACAAGAGAAAGGGCTTATGGAAATGCCACTGGGTCCTTATATGTCATCGGAGAGGAGGACCCAGTGGAGAGTTAGGCGTACACAATAAAGGACTCTCTGGGAACTGGGGGGGAGGCACTGGGGGAAGGGGAGGGGGAGGAGGGGGGAGGGAGGGAACTGGTAAAAAATTTTAAAATGTATAATTAAATTTTTAAGAAAAAAAAAAGAAAAGAAAAAAAAAGAAATGGGGGCCTGGGTTAGGCTAGTGAGGCAGGAAAGTGCTAGACGTCTGGCTTCTAGAAGTGGCCACACCTGAGGCCGTTTGCCGTGAGGAGCAAGACAGATACCGTCTCACACGGGAAGCAGAATCAGGAGGACAGGGAAGGGCACGACCAGGAGGTGACTGCCCCTCCTTAGGGGGTCACTGTCCCCTTCTTGGGGGATGACTGTTACCATTATTCAGACAGCACTTTTCTTGAAAGGAAATTTGTGTGCTACGTGGAAGCAGTCACCTACATCTCACGTCTCCCAGGTCAGGAGACACCTCAAATGCTTGCCCTTACTTCCTGGGGATTAATGATATGCACCATCTGATTATGCAATAGCGAACTGTCTGGCGTTCAGTGCTGAGCCTGTCTCTCTGCGCAAAGAGTCTTGTGGCTTTAGTTGAGTCGGTGCTGGTTCTGTCCGACATGATGCCTATGTCTTCTTGGGCATGGTACTCACCTGTGGCCTGCATGGTTCTCCATACTGGGAATGGAGGTCTTGCCTAGAACAGCAAGCTCTCTAGTATCAGTAATTGGTAAGAGGGTCCTCCGAGTCCTTCAAGACCCTCACTCTGCCAGATGAGGGATAAGAATGTGGATGATGCCAAGTGGCCTGTGAAGATGCTGCGGGGTGCAACCCTCACTCTGCTCCTGCCCCCCGCTCCTGCCGGCCACAGCTCAGACCCTGTGATTTGAGGCTCCATATGTGCCTGCAATCATTGCTTGTGAGCACAGGTCTGATGAAGTCAACATCACTTCTCGAGGTGTGGGAATCTGGGCAGGGACTGGAACAAGGAGGTAACTGTGACGTAGCCCCCTGCCCACAAGCAGCTGTGTGCCCTGCCCACATGTGGCTGTGTGTGTGTTGCCCACACATGGCTGTGTGCCCTGTCTGTGTGCAACTGGGTCCCCTGCCCACATGTGGCTGTGTGAGTCTGTGCAGTGGAGCATTAGATCCGGAGCATGGTGACGTATCCCAGCTCCCTCTGCCCCGCTGGCTCTCAGCTGCTTATCCTGGGTGTGATTACGGCCCCGCCCTTCGTACTGCAAGGCTCTCAGTGGAGACGGCTCATCTTAGGGCCCTGTATTACATGCCCAAAAAGAAATCCACAAAGGAACAAAAATCAACGGCTTTATCAACTCACGTCTCCCTGTGAGACACTGCTTAGCGCATCCTCTCCTGCAGCCTGAACCCATGCCCTCTTGCGTGGCCTCTGATTTTCTCCAAGGGACAGAGATGAGATCTTGATCGCTTCCCGGCTGCCTGTTGGAGCAGTTTCACAGGTCATGGCTGAGCTAATATGGGGAGAGCAGATCAAGAGTAAAAGAGGTGCATCACAAGAGAGCCAGTGACTTCAAAGTTTGAATGTTGTGTGAGTGTCTGTGTGCATGTGTATGCATGTGTGTACATATGTTCATGTGTGTGCATGCATGTGGGTAGGTGTGCATGCATGGTGCCTGTCAATGTTCACGTGTGTCTGTGTGTATGCATACATGAACATGTGTGTGCATGCAGGCAGGTTTGTGCATGCACGTGTGTACATGCACGCATGGTTTATGTGTGTTCATGTTCATGGGTGTGTGTGTGCACATGTATTTGCATATGTGTGCATGTGCGTGCGCATGTGTACATGTGTTCATGTTTGTGTGTGTGTGTTTGTGTCTACAAGGGTGCATGTATATATGTGCACAAGCATGTGGAGGCCAGAGGCCAATGTCAGTTGTCTTCCCCTGTCTCCTTATTTGCTGACTCTCCCTGAGCCTGGAGTTTGCATTGTCTGCTAGGCAAGCTGCCCAGTGAGCTCGCCCTCTTGTCTCCAGCCTGGATTTCAGGCATGTGCCACCACACTTCGCTCTTGGGGATTGAACTCAGGTCCTCGCGTGTGCCCAGCCAGCACTTCATCCACTGAGCGGTCTCCCCAGCCGGATATGCTGTGGAGCTATGTGGCTGCGTCAGTGCGTGGTAACCTGCCCCACCTCCAGCAGGCTGCATGCTGGTGCCTCCAGCGTCCTGCAGGGCTGTAGTGTGCGATTCTGCATGCTGAGCTGCGGGCTCCTCACTCTGTGTTGTCCTGTGCTGTGCTGTGCATCCCTGACTGAGCTGTTGCTGTAGCTTGTTACAGCTCTGGAGATGCTCTTATCTCTGGCAGCCCGGGGCCCCCTCTGTGCATCCGGCCTTCCCCAGGTTCTACCTTCGCCGCTGTTTGGGATCAGTGGTGCCCGTCAGCGTCTTGTGATGTGCCACGTCTCAAACATGGCAGTGGTGAGCCGGGGGGGGGGGAGACTCAGCTTTGCAGATGCCCTGTGAGAACAGGGGCTCTATGAACAGTTAATGAATAAACAGATACTTGTATCAAGCTTCATTCAACTTAGAGTCACGTCTGCATCGGTGATGTAGATTGGCTTCCGTTTCATTTCTCAATGTGCCACAAATTGACCGTAAGGGGGCAAAACTTTTAGTAAATTTCATCAAAACCAATGGAATTGACAAAAGAACAAAGCATGACAGTGCTATTCCATTGGCTGTTAAAAGGTAGAACCATTGTTTCTGGATGCAGTCCTGACACATTTTTCAGCTCTTAGGTGACTTGCTTGGCAAACGCATCACGTCACAGCTGATGAACCCATCCGGTTTCAACCCCACCTTGCATTCTGAAAACTGCGAGCTCCGCAGGAGGGGTGCTACTCATGCTCTCGGGCTGCTTGCTTCTGGGTGTCATCCAGGAATCAGTTGGCCCAAGCGCCTCTTCCGCCTTACTTTGGAGACCTTATTGCAGAGCTGGAAATGCCAGATGGGAATGGCAGCAGGCCTGCAATTCTGGCCCTGGAAGACTGAGCTTGGGAACCCCAGAGCCAATCAAAAAAGAGGTAGAAGCAATCCAGGATGATCTTGGAAGTCATCCTTGGTCCTCCACAGGGACACACAGTGCCCTTTGATACACACATAAACTTGCATTCGCACATGCACATACACACTAAAACAAAATTTAGAAATTTCCAAGTATATAATAGTTGACTTTTCATGAGTTGAGTTATGAACTAAGGTAACCTGGCATTTTTACATTGCATAATAAGTTTGTCTGGTTACACACACACACACACACACACACACACACACACACACACAGAAGTTGATTTCAACTAAACTGAATCTGTGGAGGAAAAGTAGAAAATTTACAGCAACAGATCATCTAGCCCATAAATATGATGTCTTTCTCCATTATGGTTTCAGTTTCTCTCAAGAATTCTTTATCAGCTGAGACCCTCTTCTCCCCGACTTGATCAGCTTAGATTCTCTTCTGCATTCTTTAATTTTTTCCTATAAATATTGTATATTTTGATAAATCCGTATATATATAATAGATATATAAATGCATGTCTTTAATTTTTCCTATAAATATTGTATATTTTGATGAATCTGTATTTACATATAATAGATATATAAATGCATATGTAAATGTAGAGTTCTTAACATTTGTTTTTAAAAAATATTTTATTGAGGCAAATATGCATTTTGTAAAAGATTATACAAGTCTATACCCAACAACTTTCCATGTAATACATGTAAATTTTAAATTTGAGAATGTTACGTTCTGGATTTTTCTATGGATGTAAAGCTTTATGTTTCTAGTATCCTGTGATTCTCCTGTCTCAATGAATTTTATTTCTGAAAAACATTAAATAATTCCCCTTAATCTCCAGCTTTCTCTTCTGTGCCAGAGTTCAGGTAAAAGTTCTCCATATTTACTACGCCATTACATTTTTGGTCATGGGTTTTAATATTTGCTGACTTGTTTTTGTTTGTTTTTTTATGTGCCCTGTACTAAATTAAAGACGCTCCCTCCATCCTGTCCTTAGTTTGCTAACAGTCCTTAATTATGAATGGTTTCTGAATTTTATCAAGGGCTTTTGTAATTTGCATCACATGGCTTTTTTCTTTTTCATGCTAATGTAATGAGTTTTATTAATCACTTTTAATAACATGCTAATCTCAAATTCCCAGATAAATTAGTAAATTCATATTACCAGTTACAGTTTGCTAGAAGCTTGCTTAAAATTCTTACACTAATCATCAGAAGCATGATTATTTGTAGCTTGTTTTATTAATATTCTTATGATTTTAATATCGATGCTCTTCTGGTCTTGTTGAAGAAAATCCAAAGAACTTTCCTGTCTGCTTTTGTCTGGAAGTGTTTGGATTTTAACTCTCCCTAAATGCTCCATGCTTCTTTCTAGTTGCTCAGGGAAAACCAGCAGGAATGGGTGTGTAGTTTGGGAAAGCCAACCTGAGAAGGTTTTCCCGTCTGCGTCACCCACCAAGACCATGTGGGCATGCGATGTCTGTCAACTCTTCTGCCATCCCACCCGCATCTACATCTGTCATCACATCTCTCCTGCGTTTCTGTCCCCAACACCGTGTGGGCATCTGTAATGTCAGTGTGGGCTTTAAAATTTTACTCCTCTGTGAAACAGCAGCTGAATTTTATTGTTTTTTTGCTTTTATTTCTTGTATTTCCAGCAGAACTATTTCTTCCCTTTCCTTCCTTTGGGTTTTATTTTGTAATTTTCTGACTTTCTTTTAGATTAAGTAATTGTTTGTTAACGCCATTTCTCTTTTTGAATATTTACTTTTAAGGCTCTACATTTTTAGTGTGTCTTTCACCATTGCCTCCAAGACACTTTATCATAGTGTCATGGTTTGACACGTGTCCCCCACAGGCTCACATGTGTGGGAAGGCCATGGAACCTTTGGGGAGTGGAGCCTTGCTGGAGGAAGTTTGGTCACAGGGGGTGGGCCTTAAGGTGGATGAGTCCCACCCTACTTCCTGGAGGCGTCTGCTCTTACAGTGGGCAGTTGGCAGCTTTCATCCTCCTGGATGGATGTGACTCAGTCTTGAGGTTGGCTCGTTCCACCCTGTTCTGCTAGGAATCTGCCTGGCAGCCTGCAGCCAGCTCTCTCAGCCTCCATGATGTCTGCAGTGACTTGGGCCGCCTCCAGCTTCTGCCAGCCAGCCAGGCCTTTCCCTCCTAACAGACTACATCTCCCCTCTGGAAATGGAAGCAAATTACATCTCCCTTTCCTGCCCTTGAGCTGCTTGAGTCTGAGTGTTGTCTCACAGCAGCAGCTGCCTGAAGCGCTAACAGTTTTCCCTTTGGTATGCAAATGTGTGCTCGGTCCAGCAAGTGCTGTTTCCACTTGCTGAAGGGCGCCTTTGTCATTATATGGCCACCTTCTTTGTCTTTTTTATCCTTGTTTATTTTATTTCATCTCACTGTGATTACTTTCCATCCTTATGTGTCCTGCTGGCTAAGTAAGTTTCTCAGCCCTCTAGTATGTAAGCTCTTACAGTAGTTTTAGAGATAGGCTGTCAATGAGAAGCAGACCTCTCTTGAACTCATGGTGATTCTCCTGCCTCAGTCTCCTGAGATTATAGACATAAGCTACGGACTCAGCTATTGTATCTTTTCTTCAAATCAATCTAGCCTGTCTGTCTGTCAACTGGGGAAGATGATCTATTGATGAGTGATGCCAGTCCAGTGCTTTGCTAACCTTTTTCTGGTTGCTTTGTGCCCTTTGCTTCTTTCTTGTCTGGCGGCTTTCTGTGCTAATGTATGGAGACTTTCCATCTTGTGTCTGTGTCCCACTGGTGACTTTCACACTTGTGTGCGTGTGTGTGTGTGTGTGTGTGTGTGTGTGTGTGTGTGCAGGGCAGCGTGGGAGGCTCTGTGGGGGCAGAGAGCTGTCAGGACAGTAGTCATCAGAGTCTGGAAGTTGTGAGACGCCAGGCCACACCAGTGCAGCACAGTACCCACCAGTGTCTTCAGGCTTCCTGCGCGGCATTGGGGGGATCTCCTGCCACCTTGCTGGGTGTCAGCTGTCAGTGGTGTTCCAGGGTGCACTGTTGGTTACGGGGCTCTCATCCCTCCATCCATCCATCCCTCCATCCATCCATCCCTCCATCCATCCATCCATCCATCCCTCCATCCCTCCATCCATCCATCCACCCATCCACCCATCCATCCATCCATCTGTCCGTCCATCCAGCCATCCATCTGACCATCCACCCATTCATCCATCTGCATTCCAGAGCTTCATAGTTCTCAGATTCTGGAATAGGCTATGTGCTGCCTCTTGTGGACACCATCACCTGGATGATGTCCAGGGTTTTCAGAGGACTGAACTACTCAGGCTAGACTGTCTCAGGCACTGAGGATGGATAGATGGGGGCGATCGCCCTGGCTTCAGGGTTAGGCCAGCCAAGGTATCACACCTGATATCAGATTTGCTTTATGATGTTATGCATATGTTGTTTAAAAATCTTTTGCTTTTGCTCTTCTTTTGAGTCTCACCGTGAAGTCTAGGCCCTTCCTGAACTCCTCATCCTTCCGCCTCCAACCTCAGAACCCTGGGACTTTGTGCTAAAGCCATCACGCTTGACTGCTTTTGCTTTTGAATGGTAACTTTTTCTGAAAACCTGAAACCACATGCAATGTTCAGACCCTGAGCCAACTATTTGCTTTCCATTCTCACTAGAATTTTAACGTCATGTGGATGAAAAGTTATTATTCAGTATTGAATTATGGAACTGTACAGGGTTCATAATTGACTCTTTCATTAAACTCATTTAAAAAGAGGACGGAGAAAAATCAAGTCATTTGAAAAAGAAAGGTAAGAATCACAGGGTAGTGAAGTAAATGCGTGCTTGGCGCAAGCAGACTGTTTTTGGGGTACGTAGCTCTCTGCTCATTGAGACCCAGAAGCCGCCTCAAACCTTCGCCTGCTTCAGAGCCTGGGAGTCGTTTTAGAAACCTAAGAAATGAAATAGAAAACAAAGTCAGATGAACAGCGAAGCCGCAAGTCTACCATTTAAAAAGACTGGCGGTGTGAAACAAGACTGAGGTGTGTTATATGGGCACATTAAAATGTCACAATAAAACCTGCTGTGCTGTGCTCTGTAGTTAATGTTCACTTAGTTAGTACATAGATTATAGAGATGCAGGGGAGACGGCCCCATGTTCTATAAATCTTGAGGACCATATTTGGGCCCCAGTATTCCACAAACCCTGTCACCCCCCTGCTTGAGACCCAGCCTCTGAGATTCATGCAGAGAGTGACGTAGGCCTGACGCCCTCTCCTGACCTCTGTGTATATGCACGGGTTTATATGCTCACACAAACACAAGTGAACGCGCACACACATGTGCACATAAACACACCCCAAAAATGATATTAAAGATATTAAACTGTACAAAATATTGATATTCATATGTACCTGTCAGAAAGTTGGTCAGGAAAAAACAATATGAAGCTGAAGATGAACAAGATGTTAGGATTGAAAAAACAGTACAGCTATAAATGAGACAAGAATTCTCTCATCGGCGGATATTGTGAAGGTTTTTCTCCTAGCAAACTTGAAACTAAATTATATTGAAAAACTCCGAAATTATCAAAATGGACTCAAGACTGGCAAACTAAAGGGTTTTTGTGTATAAGTGTGTGTGTGTGTCCATGTGTGTGGGTGTGTGTAGATGCATGTAGGTATAGAAGAAGATGCTGTGTGTGCACATGAAGGCCTAAGGGTGACTTCGAAAATCGTTTTGCTCTGGGGTTTCCCAGGTTTTGCCTTTTAGGGCCAGAAATGCAGGCTGCTGTCAGTTCCACTTGGCATTTTTACATGGGATCTAGACAATGAACTCATGTCATTTTGCTTCTGAGACAAAGGTTAACCCCTGAGCCTTCTCTCCAATCCCAAACTATAGTCTTCTGACTATACAGAGATTAAATCACAACAGGGAACTGTTAAAATGCAAGAAAGAAACAGACTTGCCATCTGATAAGTCCCAATGGCATAGAAACTATCAGTCCTATAAAAAGTCCATAAAGTAAGAAAGTAGGAAATTACTCCCAATACTTAATGAAGTTGGTATCGATTTAATATCAAAAACAGTTTGAAAACAACAACAGTAGAAATCTTGCTGAAATTTACTAAATTCCTAAAGAAAATAATAGCAAATGATTTTTACCTGTGCATAAGGAAAAATTTTAAATCATCAATCTGGGATCCAGAACATCACGTCACAAGGACTAAAAGGAAGAGGGTCTACAGCAGACATCACGGTTGATGGGAAGTGCCACGTGCCTTTCCCCAGCATCAGATACACAGAACAGAGCCCACTGTTGCCCTCCCATCCACCTATCAGCCACGAGATCAGAAAATAAACAAATAATCACAACACAGATTAGCAAGCAGGATAGAAATTTGACTTATGGTGACAGGGTGGTTTTGACATGTGGCTGAGTCAGCATTTAAAATTAGGAGAATTCTGGTAAGATTCCTGGGCAGAAAAATCAATGTGCAAAAGTAGAATAAAAGTTGAAAATGATGTCTCTTTATCATGCAAATATGCCAGGTTATACTAAGCTGTGTGTAGACAATTGATTTCTCAAGTTATTAAGAATAAATTCTAATTCCTATCTCAATCACACACAGGCATAAATTCCAGGTGGAGAAAAGAAAACATTAAAATGCCCCCACCAGCAAATTTCAAGACTGTCATGTAATCAAGGGCCACTGAAAAATCATAAAAGTCACAAACCATGAAGAAAGATGTTGAAGGATTTGTCTTTAAGTTGTGAAAGTTATATTCATGTAATAAGCCATTTCAAAAGGAAAACTGGCCACTGTATTTGAAACACCGTTACTTATATAAGATCAGTATTGCAAAAGTATAAATGCTTTTAAATGACCTCCTAAAAATCTATATAAAGTTACACAGAAAATGATCCAGAGAGATGCATAGATATCTCACATGAGCAGGTACAGACTCATACCATGTGAACAGACACACATGCATGTAACTCTCAGGGAGACTACTATGGTGATAGTGTTAAGGTCTGAGAACACCAAGTGTGGTCAAAGGCTGAACGAATGACGGTGTGAGACGTTCCAGGCTGAGTTGTGAGTTGGTATCGTTATTGTAAAGTGCATGAGCAGGTGAACCAACTAGTGCATGAGCAGGGTGCATAAAGAATCACATGTGTATTCCAAGACATATGTTGCACATGGAAAAACATCCACAAATGTTCTGGGACGCAAGATAGTGAACACAAGGAGACGGGCTGGAGAGCCGGCTCAGGGGCTAAAGCTTCTGCTTTCCAAGCAGAAGAACCTGATCTCGAATCCCCGATCCCATGTCAAAACTGAGAGAAAATGGTGGCAGCTTGTACTTCCAGCCTTGGAAGGTGGAGCCTGGGAAACTTCCAGAGGAAAAAAAACAAAAGGAGGTAGAGCAATCCAGGATGATTTCCTGGAGTCACTCTTGAGCATCCGCAGGCACACACATATACCCACATAGACGCACACACACAAACACATACACACTCACAAACACATACATACACATACACACACGCGCACACACACACACACACAAACACATACACACTCACAAACACATACATACACATACACACACGCACACACACACACACAAAACAACACAAGGACTCAGACGCAACTGCATGGGTGATGGGAGGCCAGGCCTCAGTTACCAGCCAGCATCACACAGATAAAACACATGAACAGAACCTTGAACTCGGGCTGGGGAGGTGGCTCAGAGGCCGAGCAAGTTATCGCCATGCTACAGCTTGACAAAGACAGCCTGGCACAGGGATCCCCAAAGTGAGAAAGTGGAATAAAATTCAGATGATCATGACTAACAAAATTAGGAGAGTGATTGCACTTGGCGCATAGGCAGGAAATTCACAGGACATTTCCCAAGTCGTCAGCCTGTATCGCAGAGTAGTTTCCCCCACCTTGCAAGGGCACATCATGTGCACTATGTTCATGTGTGTACACACATATGCACTCTGCATGTAAAAGTACTGCATGCATGTCTCCTTGTGTAGGTTATATCCATGAACTGTGCGTGTACATGCATATACACTCTGAATATAAAAGTATTTCATTCGTATACTCCTTATGTATGTTTTACAGTGTGTATGCATGTACACATATACGCTCTGTATAGAAAAGTGTTTCATGAATGTACTCCTTACATATGTTGTATAGTATGTGACCATGTATGCATACGTGTATGCTCTGTATATAAATGTACTTCATGCATGTAATATACTCCATTGTTTATACCAGGCATTTCATAATATCCCCGGGAAGTGGATTACTGCGAAATAACAAACCAGCTCATGTTTCCATCTGTGGTTCTTCCAAAACTGGCAGTAAAATGACAATTGCAGACAGGCAGGGAAACCCAAAGGAGAAGAAGAAACAAAACTGTAGCTTACGTGACCAGGAAAAGCCCAGTGCTCAGCCAGTTGCAGCAGCGGGGACTGTGGACCAGGAAGACTGAGTCCTGCAGAGAGGCGAGCCTCAGACGCAGTGCCCACTGGTCGAGACACAGCCAATCGTCTGCTTGCACTATCTGCTCCCCAAATCCTTGGCCCCAGCAGCTGAGTTCCTTACCCCACCTCCCCACACAAAGAGAGCTTGAGCCTAGGATGTGAGGCGAAGCTTATCAATGGCTCTCCCTCACAGACAGGGATCCCCAAAGCAGATCCACAGTGGAGGCCCTGGGCTCTCAGACTACTCAATGCCAGGGTTACCCGGAACCAAATGCAGCAGATGCTGCAGCAATGAGCCAGTTATGATCTGGGGCTCCTCACCTGTGCATGTGTAGGGAACCCCCCATTCAGTGGATTGAAGAAGCAGAGTCTTTCTTGAGTGACTGATATCACTGTATCAAAGAAAGCAAGAATGAGATTGCGAGTATAGAAGATTAATAGTTATGTTCAGGGTACTACTAGTGCCCAACCATGTGGCCAGAATCTCGTCTAGAAAGACCAAGGTGCGACCCAGCACCTCCCTGGGAGCATAACAGAGACTGTCCCTCCCCTCGCCCCGATGTCTCATCTGGCTACTGATGCTAATAGTTATAAAATCCAGAGGAGGCTTCCAGGAGGCTTCACTACAGTATTAAAACAAGCTGAATGGCGTCGTTCCTGAGCTCAGTGACTTCAAGCCTGGAGCGCACCACAAGAAGAGTGGGTATAGACAGGATGGGCACAGAACTGGCCACTCACCCTGGCTCGGGGATGTGGGACAACCATACCAGCACATGCACTGTGACACGCGCTAGAATTATGGCTTTGAGAGGAGAGGAGAGTCCGCAGCCCAGAGAATATTGAACACAGCATTTTGAATGACAGAACTCAAAGCCCAAAGCTAATAGGGATGCTTTTTGTCTTTCTTTTTTTTAATTCCTCTTCCCCTTAATTCCAAGATCTGGGTTCTTAAATTTGGATTATGAAAGTGGGAAAGTGGGGGACGACGGCTAAAGAAATCACCTGCAGAGCAGAGATTGAAAGGACCATGCGTCGTGTACAAAGCTCATTCTCTCCTCCGCAGCTCTGTCTGCCCCTCACACTCCTGGTGTCTGTCCCTTCCCACCCTCAAGGTGACCCGCGTCTCGGGGTGGGTAACTGACAACTGTAGAGGACCACCCGGCTGGGCCCACCAAGCTGCGGTGCCCCGTCCTGTGGGGTTCAGGAAGCCCCCCATTTAGAAGGCTTTTGTGTTTGTGTCACAATTGTTCTCTCTGCGCCGGATGAAAACCGCAGCAGGAACAATAGAACTCTGTGAGATTTGAAATATCTGAATGCGTAATAATTTCACCCAGCTTTCAGGAGAGAGAGAGAGAGAAAAAAAAGAAAACCCGAAAAAGTAAAATAACAAAAAAATACCCCTCAGAACGTGTGAACCGAAATTTTCGGTGAATTTGGAAGCATTTTCTTCTGTTTTCTTTTCTTCTTCTTCTTTTTTTATGATTTCTCATTTTCTAGGCCTCTTGGCAGCAAAACAGCATTTAATCATGCATAAATGTGAAAATTCTGAGCAGGTTGGGATCGAGTCCATCTGAAGCTAAAGTTGTCAGACGCTGGATCTCCGCTTTCCTTGCTTGCAACTTCTTTCTCTCCACTTTGTCTTCTCCCCGGGGTCTGTCTCTCTTCTCTTCCCTTCCTTACTTTCTTGCTCTAAAGCTCCCACCTCCACCAAGACGCCAGCCGCTCCTGGCCAGCTAAAAGAAATAAACGACAAGACGGAAAACCGTTTAGTTCAGGAAATAATTACCAGAATTGGAGGTATGTTTTCCCCCCAGCAATGAGAATGGTAGTCATATTAAGGAGATCACATTTTTACAGTGGAAGGGACTTTTAGGAAAAATATGATAAAAATACACCCCGTGGAAACCCGCCTCGCTAGAATAAAATTCACCCCGTGTGTCTATGGCTCCTACAGGTTTGGAGACTTTTCTTGTCCTGGCAACAGGCAGCGGCCGCTATTTAAATTTTTTTTTTCCTCAATAATATTGAACTACGCCAGTACTCATTTTAAAGATAGATGGATTTTTTCCCCCTCTCGTGAAGAAGAATATTGTGGAGGGGGAAAAAAAAACGCTGGATGTGATTTCAAAAAATGTCAAAATATGTCAAACACAGATTCTACTCAAGGGTTTCATTAGCTGGGGCTTTGGTGATAAGTGTCATCTTGTCAAAGATCCACCCATCTCTTCCAATACATCACCAAATGTACTAATTTCCTTACTGCGCTTGATGTTTATTGTATAGCTGAAATTGAAAATGGTCCGTAATGGAGTGAGCTTCAATCCAAGACCAATTCTGAATCTAAATTACCCACTGCTTTCAATACTATCGACAGAGCTGAGTCTCATGCACCTTGTACCTAATCAACCCTCATGGTGACCCCAAATTCAGCAGTCTTCAGAGATTAATAATAAAATCCTCAGTTCAAACAATGATTTGCCCTGAACAAGCTACCCATTTCTTATGCCGAGAACGAAAGAATGTGACATTAGTTTTAAAAGCTCTGCGCGTTGTGGCTCACCATTTATTTTTGATCTCTGACCCCCCCCCCCAAGCAGGCTGATTACAAATACATGCTTGAATATTTTCTGAGACGGGGGTGGGGAGTTAAAAGAGATTTCTTTGTTAGCATTTTAGCATGCCTGTCCTCCTTCCACAACCCCTCAGTTGTGGTTTTCCTAAAGTAAATGAGATAGGTTCTATCAATATTTATTTTTAAATGGAGGGTTCTCTTGATCAGGGAATGTACGATCTCATTCTGGCTTTGCCCGCAGCAACTTAGACTGGAAAATGAAAACAAACTCTCTGGGAAAGTGATTTAGATATCTACATTCTCAAATTTTTAAAAAAATTTAGATTTGAAGACTGTCTTACTGAGACTCTAAGCCTGGGGGTGATGTTTTAAAAATCTCTTCTCTCTCTCTCTCTCTCTCTCTCTCTCTCTCTCTCTGGCATTTGACAGTGTGGATATAACTGCCAATTGAAATGATCTGATTCTGCTGCTCATCTTGAAATATATTGATTTATAGTTAACACTGAAAGATATTCATTTATAGCTACTACCACAAGAATCGTCAACCTCTGTGGGGAACTAATGTTTATCACACAGTTCCGATGGCACAGAAGCTAGTTCCGTATGAGGGTTGGAAAAGCTCAGAAACAAGCAGGAGATCCTGGGGCCAAACATGCGAAATCACTCCTCTGACCCCTCACCAAGCGCCCACGTGTTCCTTTGCCATCTGCCCAGGAAGAACGGTGCCCCCCGGGACTGCCCTGATCCACGGAGCTCGTTTCCACATATTCTTCTGACCCTTGAACACATTCTTTTATCTGCCCAGCGGCAATCATGGCCATCTGAGTATTGATTATCTAACATGCTTGCTGGGGTGGTGAGCGGCTTATTGTTGGAGAGGAGGGAGACGAGAAACTAGGTTACCTCGGCGCTCGCTCAGTCTGCCCGCATCTCTTCGGCACAGGTCACCACTCAAAGCTGTCTTTAGCCCTGATGTTACTTTATTCTGTTGATGGCTAATACAATAAGAAATGGCCTGCATGCTCCCAGGCCTTTGAGAGATGCCTCGTGTTTACCATGGAGCAAGTATAATTAGTTCATCGCCACAAGCAACCACAGCCCTATGGAACTTGCTTGGGATGGTCTAGGGTGTCTGCCCTGGTCCAGCACCCACATGCTAATTAACACGGTGAATTGGTTAAGTAGACACTGAAAGACAGGAAGGAACAATCTAATACGATCCCTTTCATCCAAAAAAATGACAATAGATAGCGTACAGTATGTCTCCTGTCATATGGGCGCTGGGCTTTTATTACACACTGAATCACATCCCTGTGCGCGGACGTCAGACAGACTGCCGTGGATTAAGAATTCAGCTGAGATCACACGCATGCCTCACCTACACCTCGTGTGATGTGTGGGAGTGAGTTTTGGTGGCTGTACATCAAAGCAGGTCTGGCAGGCTAAACAGTGATTGATCCGGTCTCGCTTTTCAAGTCATCTCTTCAAAAATAGCTTTAAAGCAATCATGTAATAAGTGTCTGCACAGAAGATAGACAAATGTTAGTACAAGCTCAAGGCCTCCGTCTACACTGGCTAAATTTTCTGCAAGATGCTCAATGAGCGGACGAGGTTTTTCAGAGTAAATGGCTTGTCATCTCCTGAAAGGTGAGAAATGCCAAGTGGGCTGCCTCGGACATGGGGCAACGTGGGGGTTCAAAGTTATTTCAGGCCAAATGGGATGATTTGCTCGACCAGCGGTGAATTCTGCCAGTGACATCTCGGAGTCATTTTACGGACGCGTGCAACTTGGTCTGAGAATTGCTCTGTGCGGGTATGCATGGGGAACGGGTAATTTTTGCAGTATTTCCTCTATGATGCATTGATTATACTTTGCTGGAAGCTAAGTAAATGGACACCAGCCGTGAGCAGCTCGGGGTGCTAGGCAGCGTAGCTCTTCACACATCTCCTCTTGTCTTCCCTCCTTCGTCTTCGGTCACATCTGCTCATAGAACTTGCTTTAGAGAGTGAAATGTGAGAAAAAGTGGCCTGAGTCCCTTTCAGGTGGGCATGATGGACGTCAGCAGAGAATCTCCTGTCTTAGTGACAGAAGACTCTGTTGCCAGGTGGGATCTCCTTTGGAGCACGTCAGCAAGCCACTGTTCAACTGGCAGGACCTCCCCTGCCCTGGGCTGACCCCATAAGAACTAATCCAGCCTGATCCTAGGTCACCAGACACCAGATATGTCCGGCCCATACCACAGCTTAGCCTGACAATAGATAGATAGTGCCTCCAAAGCCCAGCAGAGTGACCTGAGTTCATGGCCTCTGCCTGTACTTTGGTGCATGACCTGTTACCTTGGTCCAGTGCTCACCTGCTACCTCACCCATCGCTTATCAAAGAAAGTAGGACCCAAGGCTAGTAATATTTCAGTACTTGTCTGAATGATGTTTCCAAGGAAAATTTATTAGGGAGAGAAATAGACTAATGCCAGGGGCTGAGCGCTCCTTTGTGGGCTGAAGCTCTTAACTTCGCCCACATGGAACATGCGGAGCTCTGCTATCAGCTCACGTGTCCCTTTCCACTTACTTCTCCTTCCTTTGCTCCTCCCTGCCATGGGCGTCAGACTGCGTGGTGTGGTTTTCTATCTGCTTCACTCCAATGAGTGCTCGTGTGATATGGTGAACCTTCCTAGTGCAAGACACCCTTTCTCCCACGGCAAGACCTTCCTTGTGATGGCTTTTTGCACTTCCGATTGGACATCTCCCCATAGCTTAATATGTATTCATTGATAACTGAGTAGGTTTAGGATTTCTTAAAACATGTGACTGTCCTGGGTGGGAATGTTGAAGAGACAAAGAAATCCTTTCAGCTGTAAGAAGGGAGGTAACTGTACCGACGCTTCGGGCTACTCTTGGGGGGATTTGGCGGAGGACCAAAGTCAGCCCCCAAATACCCATGACACTAGGCTATTTCCACTCTCCCCAGGCACCAAGACGGAAAAACAAAAGAGGAAGGTAGCGGGCATCTCAGAAGGCTAACCCACCCACGAAGAGCCAGTGAAAGGAAGGAACGTGGTGCTTAAAAAAAATCCAGGAATACAGAATTTCAGTTGTGTTCCATTACCTGCTGTCTCTATTGTACCGGTAACTCTCAGGCTGGTGGTCTCGGTGTGTTTGTGCCATAGTTGTGGGCCATTCTGTCTACCCCGTTCCCTGCCCTCTCCTGCTAATTTACAGTATCCTAGCATCTAGGAGCCAGGAGAGCTCCCCCTCCCAGGAAAAGGGAACCCCAGGATTCTCTGTTGGTTTGTCAACAGCCACACCCATACTGACCTGCTTTAATGTTTCTAACCTTTCATTCTTCTTTCTTTTTTGTTTGTATGCATGTGTTCATGAATGTGTGTGCGCATATGTGCGTGTCTGTGTATGCGTATCTGTGCGTCTCTGTGTATATGTCTGTATATGTGTGTATCTGTGTGTCTTTACGTTTCAGAAGAAACTGTTTGCCTGTGGAGACCCAAGAATGACTTCAGAAATTCTCCTAGATTGCTTCTATCTCCTTTTTGCTTTGCTCTGGTATTTTCCAGGCCAAAAGTACAGATCACCCCTCATTCATTTTTTTTAATTTTTTTATTATTTATTCAATTGTGCATGTATGCATGTGTGCACGTATGTGTATACATATGTGTGCATGTATGTGTAGAACCACAGGCGAATTCGGGAACCACCATGGACGCCTCCACCTCCTTGTTTACTCTGCCCCGGGATTCACAGGCTCCGCCCTACCAGGACCAGAAACGCAGGCCGCCCCCACTTCCGCCTGGCGTCTATACATGGGGTCTAGGATCCGAACTCGGGACCTTCCGCCTGCAAGGCAGAGGCTTAACCCCTGAGCCACCTTTCCAGCCCCCACCCCTCATTCATTTTTCTTGAAGAAAGGCAGCTTTGGATTCACATAAAAGGAAGCTGGCTCCCCATTCTCTCACAGACCAGCTGTAAATACCTCTGAATGTTATTTCACTCATTAGCTCCGCTTCTTAGTCCTGTAAAGCAGAGTGGGGTGGGTGTGGCAGCCTCTGTTACCTCAGCACTTGGCAGGCAGAGGCAGGAGGATCCCAGTTCAAGGCCAGCCTGGGTTATGCGAGATTCTGTCTCACAAAACAAAGAATAAATGAAATAATAGTTATAGAGAGTTGAGTAGTCCTGTGTGAAGTTAGGAAGCTACGGGTGGATGAGATGGCACATAGCTGGTGCCAATGCAAATACATTTCCATCTCTTTTTGATCTTCCCGTGTGCCAAAGTAGCTCCTCTTTGGCACCGTCCAGGTTTTACACCTCCTTCTAAAGCCAGAAACCACAGCATAGTATCTTCTCACCTCCACATCTATAAATGTGGTTATTTGTTAGTATTTAGAAGAGAAAGTCTCCTCTGTGCCCCAGGAGGTCTCTGTGTCTACTCTTCTAGTCCTTGTTTCCATAATTACACCCTTGAAGGGTTGTTTTTCCAACAAGTACAATGAGTCACACATCTCGTGCAGTCCTTCCCTTACAGAAGCCGGGTTTCAGCACGCAGCTGGTCTGACCATAGGAATGCAGGGCACTGTGACCAGGCAGAGGTGGGCCAGGTACCTACACTGTCCTTGCACTCTGTAGACCCCGAGTGAAGAAAAATGGATGGGCCCAGCCTCTTGAGGTTGAATAAGCTCTAGGGAAGCACTGCCCAGCCAACATGGACACCCCACTGAGCTGAACCCCAGCTGAGTGCTCAGCCCCCTGACGCACCCGGGCAGCTCACACAGAAAATGACTCCACTCAGCCACACAGCATTCAGCAGGGCAGAGGCGTCGCCTGGGACAGCTCGATGCTCGTCAGTAAGTAGAGCACTTCGCGGCAGTCTTTTGTCTCTATAGTAGCAGGTGACTACAGTCCTGCGTAAACATTCATTTCTATTCTTATTTGAGAAAACGTCCCACGCAGCCCATGCTGACCTCAAACTCACTGTGTTGCAAAGATGACCTTGAACTGCTGGTCTTACTGCCTCTACCTCTTAAGTGCTGGCATGACAGACGTGCATCCCAAACCCTGAGTGTATGGTGCTGGGACTTGAACTCACAGCTTCATGCATGCCAGGAAGCTGAATTTACCAAATGAGTCACATCTACAACTCTTGAAGTAATATTTTCTGTCTTATGTGCTGGCAATATCTTTCTTACTTCCCCTGTCCGTTTCTCTTTGCTTTCCAGTGCACACAGTGGGGCAGCAGGGGCATGACGGGGGAGCTGCATGTTCCAAGCAGTCAATAAAAGTAAAATGAATACTTAAAAAAACTAAAATATTATACAAGTCCCCCAAAGCGTGTAGTCAGCCCACCATTTTTCTGTTGGAATTTTAAGGAGGATCACATGCATGTCTCCACTTTCATGGAATGAAATAGCAGTTTTTATCCAGCTACACGCAGCATCAGCGCATTGACGAAAGTCGCTTAGCTCAGGTAAGAGCCGGGCTTTGCTAAAAATGAAACACAGTCTTTCACCAACCGAATGAACAGCAGAGGATGTTTGGACACCCGCTGATGCAGAGGGCTAGGTCAGGGTCCACAAAGTCAGGGCCCTGAGTGGTCGATCAGCAAGAGTCACAAAGAGTCAGTTTGTGGTCTGTAACTGAGGCTCAGGTCAGATAGCAGCTGAGCACGGAGTCGTTCCCCCCATCCCCTTCCATCCAAGCTCTGCCTCCAAAATACAGTCTTGCCTTAGTCAGGAAGTAAAATTCCATTTCTGGAAGACTAACAAATAAATATAAGTCCAACATGTAGAAAAACTGGCACAAAGGCTGTTAGGTAGAAGACAGGAAGTTGCTGTCTGTAGGAATGTGGCTCAGGCGCGCCCATCCGTGTGGTCTCCCGGATAGCGGAACAGACATTGTGGGGAGCGGGGAGCAGAGGAGCCGGAGAGGAGGAAGAATCCACAACCAAATGCCGACACCGACAGTAAAACAGTGATGAGATAATGCTCACATACAACAACCACAGACTGTGCCCCTTGTCCCTCTTATACTCAAGCCTGTATTATTTTTATAACTCAAATAAAATTGCAGGAGGAAAAAGCAGTCGATGTAATCCTATGTGAGACTTAGGGTTGCAGAAACAGCATGGCGGTGACTTTGATGTGCTCGTGGGCCTGACTCTGACCCTGGCAGGGACTGGCAGGGAAGGCTGCTCCGCTACGGCGTCCGGGCGCCGCGCCATCTGCTCCATGCCAGCTCTTTAATCAATATTTATGAGTTGGCCTTGCAGGAATTTTATGAATCATTCTACCTTACAGAAGATCTTTTGCAAGAAAGTGATTGTCTCCACGTGACCCATGCGAGCCTTCTGCGTGGGGCAACGTGTGTTTAGAGCCGGCGGTTCCTGGTGGCCTCCGTCGGCACAGATGTAACACAGCCCATCCATCTGCTTTCAAGAGGCATTTATTACTTTAGTTTTGATTAGCATATGAAGTAACAGTTTCTTTTAGGGCATTTTGAAACATAATCTGTTGTTGTTGGTCCTCCTCCTCCCTCTCCCCCTGCCCCTTCCACCCTCAGAACTCTCTCCTGTCCCCCCAGACTCACCCAGAAGCATCACCCACCTTCGTGTCACATGCATTCTGTTGCTAACTTCTCAGCTCTCTTACCTCTTACGTGGTCCTCTGCTGGTTACGGGACTTTTATCTCCTCGACACACACGTAAGCGTGGGTGTGAGCCCATGCGCGCACATGGACACACACACATATACACACACTTAAAGCTAGGATCTGCGTGTTAGCAACAAGACATGGTGCTTATCTCTCTGAGTCTGGGTCACTTCACTTGATGTATTTTCCAGATCCTCCATTTTCTTGCAAATGTCTTAACTTCATTTTCCTTTGATGCAGAATAAAACCCTACTGTGTATCGGGACCATCTCCGCTATCCATTCATCTGTGGGTGGGCATCTATGCTGGCTCCATTTGCTCCTTGCAGTGAAAACCAGCAACTGTACCATGGATAGTGGGTGTGAGCATGAATGGCAAGTGTGGATGGTGAGTGTGGATGGCGAATGTCTGCGTGCATGGTGAGTGTGGGCGTGCATGGTGAGCATGAGTGTGGACGGTGGGCGTGGGCATGCACAGTGAGTGTGGATAGCGCATGTCTGCAGTGCATGGTGAGTGTGGACGGTGAGTGTCGGCATGCCCCATCTAAAGGGCTAAAGGGAGAAGGATTCCATTCAGTCTTAGATTTAGGTTCTCCAAAAACCTGGAGCAAGACCTGACAAGGTCCCATCACTTCAGCAATTCACCGTTTCTCCAAGCTCCAGTTGGAGTAGATGTTGGCTCATGTCCTCTCAGAAAGGTCATCCAGTGGTTTGTTACTACTATGCTTTTTAGGGCTGGAGAAATGGCTCAGGGGCTAAGATTCTGCCTCAATAGCAGAAGGTCCTGAGTTTGGATCCCAGATCCCACATAAAAATACCAGATGGAAATGGTGGCAGCCTGTACTTCTGGCCCTGGTGGATGGAGCCTGGGAAAGCCCAGAGTGAAGCAAGAAGAGGTAAAAGTAATCCAGGATGATTCCTGAAGTCACCCTTGGTCCACAGGGACACACAGTCCTCTGACACACACGCACGCACACGCACACGCGTGCACACACACACACACACAGAGAACAAAATAAATAAAGTTTAAAAACACAAGTATGTTTTTTAGTTGTATGTGTTCCTGAGTTTCCTACTTACTGATCTAGCTTCATTGCTGATTTTTCTCACTTTTCTCCTAGTGCCCTTCGTCTCTTACGAGCAGGCTGTTGTATCTCGAGTCTGTCTGTGGCCTCCCTGAGCTAGCCAGTGAGCGTTTCATGTGCTCCTTTTCCCTTTCTTTCCGTGTCCTTCTGCCTGAGCCCCTGCAGCACATGCTCGCGCCACCTGTTGATTGGCAGATTCCTCCATCCATGTGTGCCTTGCCGCTGGACGTGCAGGGCTGCCTCGCCATGTTGCTTGCCGGTTTCTGACCTTTGCCATTTCTTTAGTGTCTGTCCTTGTCTCTGGCTACCTTTGTGGTTCGATGGCTTTCATGGCGGTGTGCTCTGAGCCTTACCTTGTGCATCTGCTACACAGGCTTTTTCTCTCTAAGTGTAGTGTTGCCACAACACACAATTGCAAGTGTCTTTGAAGCTCCTGAGAACATCAGTCACGTGCGGTTTCTGCCTTGTCCCTCCCCCTTCTGTATTTCATGTTACTCACATAACAGTTTACATCATTTGTATTAGAATCTGGTTGAGAATTAGTGTATTTACAGCTAATGCTTGTGTACTGGGAATTGAACCCAGGGCCTCGCCTATCCCACGTGAGCACTCTGCCTTGCACTATGCTGCCTCTGTTATACTAGAATCACAAGCATGTGCAAACCACCATTGCAGTGTTGGCTGGTTCAGTGTTGACTTCAACTTTTCCTTAGTGGCAGGTTGCATACCCCCTACATCTTCAGTCCCCTCGCCGCGCCCTCATGTTGCACTTAGGAGCCCCGTGTGGGGCCTGGCGTTCATGAGTATCCTTCTTTGTTCCATCTGTCTTGAGAGTTGTGAGGTTCTCTCTCAGTTGGCAGATGTTCCACTCCCCTTTGGCACTTTGAATATGTCATTCTTCCCTCTGCATTTGCCAGGCATCTTCTGGGAGCCCCTCGGGACCTCTGAATGAGATGGCCCTTGCTCCTTCCCTTGGCCTTTGGTACTCCCTTGCCCAACACAAGCGTGCGTGGATGTTGTCTTCTTTGACTCGGCTTGCTGTGTGCCCGTGTAGGCCACAGTTTTAGATGTTCATGTCTCCTGCACAAATGGAAGTTCTGTGGCTTGATGTCTGAAAGTGGAGTGTCTGTCCCTTTCCACACTGCCTTGGATCCCAGGGCTGTTGGACGTGGCAGCTGGTGTCTCGTTCCTTGCTGGTCTCTCACTGTGTAACTTCCTGGCTGGCAGGTTCTGCTAAGCAAGCGCTCTGCAATGCTCCCCATTTCATTTGCTGCAGCATCCCTGATAGCCCTTCTGTGGCTAGGGCTGCACTGAGATGAGGGGTTCCATCGTTTGCATCTTCAAACTATCCAGAAGGTCTTCACCGTGATGAGATGGAGATGGAGAAGTGGGTGATGGGTGGAAAGAGGGAAGAAGAAAAGATTTAAGAATGAGTCCTGTCCACCCCAGAAGGGAGGAAAAAAATCTTACAATGGTGCACACCTCTGTCACTAGTGTTCAACCACATGCAGGAGTTACATGTGTGTGATGCACACGAGTGCGGATACGTGTTATGTGTATATATGTGATGTACATACAAGTATATGTGCTACATGTATGTGATTTATGCACAAATGTATGTGTGATATGTGCACAAGTGTACATGTATGCTGTATGAGATGTATGCACAAGTATACATGTGTTATGTGATATATGTGGTATATATGTAGATGTATGTGGGAGTTACATATGTATGTGTGATGCATGCACAAGTGTATGTGTCTGTTATATACGTGTGTGTATGCAAGAAAGGTGCATATGTCTGTGTGTGATGTATGCACAAGAGTGTATGATATATTTCCTGTGTGTAGTGTATACACAGGTGTGTGTGTGTGTGTGTGTGTGTGTGTGTGTGTGTGGTGTTGCAGATACCAATACATGTGCAGAGGTCAAAGATCAATGTCAGATTTCTTCCTTTATCCTTCTCCTTTGTATGTACTGTGCACGTGCAGAGTGTATTCATGTAGGTGTGTGTGCATGTGTGTAGGCATGATATGTCTTCAAGTATGTAAGCATATGCACATGGAGGCCCCAGACTGACATTGGATGTCTTGTTCAATTATTCTCTGCTTATTTCTTTTCTTTAGCTATATGTTAGCTTCTATTTACTTATTTTTTTGCTTGTTTATTTCTTGAATTTATTTTCAATAGACGCATAAAAACAAAACATGCAAATTACTTGGGACACCTTGTACTTTCTGCTTATTTCTCAAAGCGGAGCGAGAATTGCCTTTCTTGCACTGTCAGGCAGCTCTGAGACCCCGGCAGAAAGGGAGAAAGGGTTTACGTGGCGCTCAGTTCCAGAACGGAGGCAGCGCACTCATGGAAGAACCTGCATCCAGAGGACATGGCTGCGAGCAAAATCAGGAGGCTGTTTTAGGTCACTAGAGCCCCCTGGAGCAGACAAGAGAGGCAGAGGAAGCTGGGTGGGGCCACCAAACCTCGAGTCCTGTCCTGTATGAAATGGCCTTCCTCCAGCAAGGCTCCAGCTCTGAAGGTACCACGCCCCCAAACATCAGCTAAGGATTCAAGCACACAAGCTGTGGGGAAGCTTCTTCTAAACAACAACATTGAGACTCTCAATCTCATCGCTCATACATTGCCTAGCCTAGCTGGTTCGTGCTGGAGGTGTCTCTGCGCCCACAGAGGGGGCTGCAGATTGCAACCCTGCCTGTGAAGCGTTTATGTGGGTTCTGGGGATCTGAGTGTTGGTCCTCATGTTTGCATGTCATGTGTTTAGTCTACTGAGCTGTCTCCCCAGAACTCTTGGTTATGAGACGGACCCCTTACTGAATCTGGACTAACTAGACTGCCCAGTAGTCCCCAGGTACCTGGCCATCTCCCTCCCCAGGGCTGGGATTGCAGCATGTTCAGCTACGTCTGAGTGTTTTTATCCTCCAGTCCTCTGGCGTGTATGCCAAGCACTTTACCCACTGAGACTCTCCCCGGCTCCAGCTCAAGCTCACAGTGACTTCTCAGAGATATCTTGGGTTTGTCTTGTTTAAAAATCCTCTAGTCCATAGTTTTTGATGGTTCTTGGACTAAATTTGATATTGGTTTTTCTGCATGTAGATCCTGTTCCCCATGGAGTGGATCCATTCCCGTGAAGTGGATCCGTCCCCCATGGAGTGGATCCATCCCCTGTGGAGTGGATCCATCACTTGTGGAATGGATCCATTCCCTGTGAAGTGGATCCGTCTCCCCATGGAGTGGATCTGTCCTCCATGGAGTGGATCTGTCCCCTGTGGATCGAGCAGACACTGCCCTGTGTGTCACAGTAGCTCTCAGAGACAGCTTGTCGACATCACCCATGTCTTTCCTCTGCTCTTTGCTTCTGTGGGACTAGGCCACATCCCCATGCCTTAAGCAGCAATGCAGCCCCCACACCTTCCTAGGCAAGAGAAATTTCCAAAATTTCTACCTGCTTGGAACTTTTGCAATGTATCGTGAGCCATGCTAGGTCACGTGTCTTGCAGTTTATGAACCGGTGTGAGCCATGTTAGGTCACGAGTCTCGTAGCCTGGGAACAGCATGAGCCATGCTCGGTCATGCTTTGTGCCGTCTATAAACTGATTGCTGCTCTGGTCAACATTTTATAGCTGAGAAATCTCTGCTTTTCAGTGTCGGTGATTTCCCCAGAGTTATGATTCTTAAAAGTTTATGGTCTAGACTCTTCTGCCTCCAAGCTCGTAGCTGGAGCCGATCTGATCTGCTGCTTTCCTGCCCTTTCTGAACACACCGATGATGAGATCAGCACAATGCCCTGTTTTCTCCATCTCAGAGCGAAAGCAAGTGAGTATTGATTAAGCACACTCAAGCGGCTGTAAATTAGGCAGTCAGTTCTGAAGTGCTTCACATCTTGCCTATTTATGTTCATGTGGTGATGGGCTGGCGCTAATAACATGCCTGGTACATTCCCTCCACATTTGGTACTTGGAAATTCCCAACGTACAGGTGGGAGGATTCACAGAGCAAAGAAGGCGCCCCAAATCTCTTTCTTTTCTTTTCAATTGAACTTATTGTGACACATGGGAAATCCATTCTGAAAGATGGCAGCTTTCTTCAATGATGGTTGATTCCCGTGCATCTGCAAACACTTGACATGCGGGTATCACACTCCTTCTGCAGGCAAGTGTACAGAAGGGGGTATTATCCCTGAATTTGAGGAATTACAGCCATCTGAAGCTAGCGTGTCTGCTGTGACAGCCGTCCTGCGGGCTGTCACAGCTCGTAGCTCTGCGGCTCAGTCGCGTGCCCAGCTCCCAGATCAGGGCTTTTCCTGGTGGCTCTCAGGTCTTCTCAGCTGAGCCTCTGAATTTCCGTGTCTGTGTTCATGTGTATGCAGGTGCACATGTGTGTGAAGATGTGCTCGCCTGTGCATGTGCGTGTTTGTGGAGGCCAGAGCGTCTGTGCTCTGTGAGCTGCCAGCCTGTGTCACAGAGCACACGGGTGTATGAGAACTTACTGTGAAGAGCGGAAGAGCTGTCTGTAAAACATCGTTTAGCATGAATCTGGAAGACAAAATAAATCACACATACAGCTAAGCCTTGTGTTATGATTGACTCTCTTGGTATCTCTTAATTAGCACTCAGAGCTCTAGCTTTTTATTAACTGTTGTGATAGATGTGCTCTGCTCTGAAAGATGCCTAACTTGTCCTTTTTTATGATGAGCGAAAGGAACCTCGGTTCTGAGAAGCCAGCATGAGAACACCATGTGGCCCAGAGCCTGGTAAATGCCAAAGCTTCAGGAATTTTCCAACTGAGCTGCTTCAGTCTGCCTTCTCTTGAGCATCCAGCCTCCTCCTAGCACTTGCCTTACGTCCACTTTTCCAGAACATCTCTAGCTAGCTTTCCCTCTTCCCATTACATGCCACTCGTAAACCCGCCCAGCCTCTGTCTTCAGATCATTCTTTGTACACTATAAAATGAACTTGGAAATACTGACACAAATAAGCACATGGTACAGTTCTAAGTGAATGAAAAGTGACAAGAAGAGGGGACCGAGAAAGAAGTGGCCACGAGCATGGTCATCTGATGTTTCATAAGGCTGCAAAGTCGGTTCTGCCACAGTCTTTTCAGTATGTGATGATGGAGCTATTGGGCGGTTCCAGGTAAAGAATAAAGTAAAGCAGGTGGAATAGATGTGACTGGGCTCAGTGGCTCTTGCCTTTAATCGCAGCATCGGGAAGTCGAGACAGAAGGATCGTTGGAAACAAACCTGGACTGCACGTGAGACCCTGTCTCAAAAGCAAGAAATCAATTTAAAAAATCCTACACCAAATTTCATGTAAAATTATTTCATAATAGGTCACAGATATATATATATATATATATATATATATATATATATATATATATGCGCAATTAGGAAACATATAAAAATGGAAGGAGATCTTTGGCACTTTTGGACTAGGTAAAGAGTTTTTGTACATGAAGACGCCACACTGCCCTGAGATTGGAGGGCGGATGCAGACAGACAAAGAGTCGCTTTCCTCGGGGATTTACCCACTGGCAACTGCCCACGCCCCAGAAAGAGCTCACATGAAGCCCGGTGGGCCACACACATGGAAAGACATGAGGGTAGGTAGGAGAAAGAGTGAAATGGGAAAGGGAAGGGATGGAACTGTGTAGTGAGGGACGAAAACACATGAACTCACTGTATTCATGGAGGCAAGCGTCGCAGGATACAGTAGAGCCCTTGTGTGGGAAAGCACAGGACCGGCTCATAAAGAAAGAGCGCGCAGACTGGGGCTTTGGTTCCACAGGCGCCTGACAGGAGAACGAGGAGTGTCTGCAAAGCACAGAGGTCACGAGAGCCATGCCACGAGGCATGAGTGTCTTGAAAAGCATGTCATGCAACATGTGTGTCCAAGGCTCAAATGCCACAGAGCGCCTGTCATGCTGCACATGTGTCTCAAAACATATGTCAAGGAGCATGTGTGTCACAGAAACACAAGAAGGAAGAAAGCCTGCACTTTAAAGGCACAGTGTTTTCCAGAGAAAGTGGGCATCCCAGATGACAACTCGATTTCTTTCTTCTCAATCTTAGTCGTGAGAGATACGCCATCTTTGCTATGACCCTGCATGTTCGTGACAGTGCTGATGCTCTAGCTTCGGGTTTTGCATCGGGTTGTATAAAATGCACCTGCCAGAGAGCTGAGAAGGGTTTGCCAAACTCCACTGCTTCCTTTATGATGCCAGTTTATAATTGTTTTAAAAATTTAGAAGCCTATAAAATTCTACAGCTGAACTTGTATTCTGCAATGAAGTGCATATCCTTTTATACTGGTCTCTACAGCTTACAGCTTCTGCTGATCCACACAGTGCTTAAAAGGACTCGCAGAATTTACTGGGGTGCTACAAAACTGGAGCAAAGGACCTTGTCGTTGCGGGAGCTATCACTCACTCACACACACGCAAAGACTTGAACTATCACAGCTCACAGATCTTAGGATTTTATAACCCTAGGACCTATGTTTCAGTAGACATTGCAAACATTTGCAGCATGTTCATACCCTAGTACCCCGTCCCCCATACACTAGTAAGGCCCCTCCCCCCCGGAGCAGAGTATGTCTGCAAACTTTTGGTCTTTTATCAGTCCTGTCAACAAGCAGAGCAAGCGATGTCCAAGCATTCTGAGGTCTACAGAGCTGTCCCCACATAAATCTCCTAATACCCCCAGGGTCTGGTTGCCCCATCTGCATGGAGTTGACCAGTACCATCAGCCTGGGGCACGTTTGTGGCAATTTGTCTGCTGAGAGCATAGACTCCACCAGCCAATACTGGGTTAGGTGAGAATCTCTGATGTACTACGGAATGTGTATTGTCAACACAAGGGTCACAAGCCCTAGAAGGCACAGAATTGGGTCCCAAACAGGAAACATCCACCACACAGAATCAAAAGTCTCTGTACTTCCGTTATGGACAACGCCATGTACAACACATACAGCAGATGACGTTCATCTGCTACTGTGAGGACCAGACACATCCCCTTTCCTTTTCCTTCTTGTATCTTCTCTCCTTCCTTGCTCCCTGTAGATCGATAGTGACATAGATCACATCCACCCAGGCCAGTAATTCAGCAACTTCCTTGAAGCCTCTGGGCTTGGTACTCTTATCTGTAAAATATAGCAAATGTCAACATCTGACTCATTTACTTCATAGAATTATTGGGGAAGGGTTCAAAAGGTGCACATGAAAGTTTGTTTTGCGAGCATCATCATGTAAATGGTATGACACAAACACATGAACAGACAGAAGTTTCCATGAAACTGAGGCGCTCAGGATAATAGTTGGGCCTTATTAAAGAGAAATCCTGTTTTATAAAATATTTCATTAATGATAGTCTATTCATGATTCTAGCCCCTATTTGTGTATCCACATGGATATATGCTATTATTTAGCCAACTTTAAGTTTTATTTATATTTAGTCAATATTTACCTAGATTCAAAAGACAGTATTGTAACACTGATATGCAAGTCTCCACATAATCATTAATGATGCTCCAAGATTTCCTATATTCTCTTAGAATATTTGTTTGAGTTATAACTCAATTTATTATCAATGTATTGCTTTTGTGTGTGTGTATGTGCGTGTGCGTGTGTATGTGTGTATGCACACGCATGTGGAGGTCCTAGGGTACCTCAGGAATCATTGTGGATTGTTCCACCTCTTTATTGTTTTGCTCTGGGATTTCTAAGCTTCTGACATCTTCACTAGGCATTTTTATGTGCAATGTGGGGATCTGAACTCAGGTCCTTTTGTTTGTTTAAAGCAATAGCTTTAAGCCCTGAGCCATCTCCAGACCTAAACATTATAATTCTAATCATTATGTTGAAAGACTGACATGTACATTTAAGAGACATGGAATGTTTCATTTGACCCTGGGCTGTGTTGAGATGTGAAACTGTCCTTTCATCCACTTGCATATCACTGGCCACTTCTTGCTCAGGAGGGATAACCTACTTTTAATGTAAATGACAGGAAAGTACCTCGCCTACAGATTCCTTCTACCTTGACATCCTGGCCTCCAACTGACCTTTTACTTAGCTAGCCAGGCTATTTGTTTGCCATTAGCCATTCTTGCTCCATAGGAACCACTTCATTTCAATGTGACGCATCCAGCCACAGCAAAGGGTGTTGGAACAACCTGAAACAATTACATCAGTTTCTGCTTACAAAACTCAGGCAGTTTTCCATCTCAAAGATCTCATCTGCGTTGTCCTAGGTGTATGTGCATGCCTGTACATGCTTAAGGATGTGTGCAGTTGTATGTGTTTTGCACATTGACTATTTAAATGTGCGCATACCTGTGCATGCTTAAGAAAGTGTACAGAAGTGTGTGCTTTGCATGTTGTCTACTTACGTGTGTGCATGCCTGCACATGCTTAAGAACCTTTGTAGATGTATGTGTTTTTCATGTTGGCTATTTACATGTGTGCATGCCTGTACCTGCTTAAGAATCTATTCAGACGTGTGTGCTTTGTGTGTTGGCTATTTAAGTGTGTGCATGCCTGCGCATACTTAAGAACTGTGTGTGCACACTTAAGAATATGTGCAGAAGTGCACTTTGCATGTTGTCTACTTACTTGTATGTACACCTGCACATGCTTAAGAACCTATGTAGATGTATGTGCTTTGCATGTTGGCTACTTACATGTGTGCATGCCTGTGAACACTTAAGAATCTGTCCAGACATGGCACTTTGCATGTTGTTTATTTATGTATGTGCATGCCTGCACATGCTTAAGAATCTATGCAGATGTATATGTTTTGCATTTTGGCTACTTAAATGTGTGCACGCCTGTGCATATTTAAGAACCAGTGCAGACATATGTGCTTTGTGTGTTGGCTGCTTAAGTGTGCAAAGTTTCTGGTTTTGCATGAAGGAGCACTTTCACAATGTTGGGAAGACATGAGAGTGCAATGAGGAAGATTTAGCCTGTGGGTCAACAGATAGCTAAGGATGCTCTGCCCAGCCCAATGGAAGAAAATTAGAACATCTATCTAAAAAAAACCCCCAAAACTCTGGGTTTCCCTTTTGTTGAATTTATGACTGTACATGTATATGTTAGAAGCAACCTTCCTTGTTTTATTAAACTAATTTTTACCTGCTGGGAATATATCCCTTTGCTTAGTCTCCATCACCGATGGTTCAAAGAAAAGTAAGAAGATACACTTTTTATGCCACGCCTCAACTGAAAGATCTACCTATTTTTCTCAGCTTCTGCTTACACGCTTTATGTTCAATATTTTTCTTTGAGAATCTGTGATCCACTTGAGTCCTGACTTCAACTTAAGGCCATCCATTAGAATAAGTTAAGAGTGAAGAGAGGGTCGGCCTTTTCTTATAGTGTAGTTCAGGTGGTTTTCGTCTCTAATGGAATCTTTTCGATAATTATTTCATGTTTCTGGCAAATCTTGATGGAGTCCGTTTGCTAGCTCAGAGATCATTCAAAAGCTTCTATTAGGGCTCTCAGAAAAACCTCCTTTTGCTTTAGACTCAAAGAAAGGAAGTGAAAAACTAAACTTCAAGAGGGGCCATGGTTCTCAGCACAATCACAGCTCTTTCTGGGCAGAACAAGAGGCCATGGCCTCTTTCTTTCCTGAAAGCATCTGTCCAGATGCAAGGATTTTAAACGTATGAGCCATGTGTCCCTCCACCCAGTTCCAAAGCCACAGCACACAGTTCCATCCTCACTTGCGTATGATTTTTCACTATTAATGTTTAGGGTACATCCATGTGAACTTTCTTTCAGCGATGGGGCTTCTAAAGAAATCCCCACCAACCATTGCAGGGACAGATTATCTCTCACTGCTAAGATTGAGAAGAAATAAATCAAGCTGTCCTGACACTGGCTTGCTTTAGGACACATTGTGTGCTTTGAAAATCTGGTTTTTTTTCCTAATTTTATTTTTGTTTTGTTCCACGCACCAGCTTGAACTCTGGGCAGCAGTGAAGGCTGCCAGAGGCCTCTGCCAGGGCACGAGCTGTCTCTGAGGGCGGGAACTCCTGAACTCTTCCTCCAGACCCGTCATCATCTGACCACACTCGGCGGTGCTCGAAGGCCTGCTGGACACAGGGCAGCTGCCTGAAGCCGGGAACCATCTGCCGTGTGCGCCCTCTGTTATGTGGGGGTGACGGTGTAGAGGGACAGACGTCTAGGTATGGAGGGAGGAGCCGACTGCTGGTCAGCAGCTTCCACTCCGACACCTTCTTTGAAGGGTTTAAGGTGACTCTTAAATATGCATGTCCCATGAAGGGGCAGCGGCCACCAGAGAAGGGCCAGGGGAGACAAGCACACACAGGAACCATAGGCAGTCAGCCAGGGTCCCCTCAGGTCACAAGCACAGCAGGTGCAGAGTCACCCCCAAAGCTCAGGGACCAGGGGGGCCTCCGTCAGCGAATTCCTGCTGCGTAACAAGTGTCGTCACAGGTTAGTGAGCAGCTCCAGGGGAGGGGCTCGCCAAGAATATGAATACAGCTGGGTGGGCGCATCCAGCTGAAGCTGGTCCCCCCAGCCCCTCCCTGAGTCCCCTTCTACCAAGCGAAAGCAAAGATGCCCAGTGATGAGCACTCTGTGGGTGCTTCTGACTGTGGGTCACACAAAGGTGAGCCCAAAAGCCCCAGTCCACCTGTCGGCCGCACACCGTGTTCACAATATTCCATTGACATTATTTTTGGTGAATGCAAATTCAGGTTCACGCATGTTTGTAAATACCAGTTAAATAAGACTCTCTGTCTTCCAGTATAAGTAGGAGGCTTGTGTATTTTTTAAGGATATACAAAAAGAAATATTCTGGGCCTGCTTAGAAAGCTAATATTTTATTTATTAAATGCATTCTTTCTTTAGGTTTTCAAGTATAACTATAAATCTTATTCTATTAGTTTATTCATCATTTTTTAAAATGTTTTACATTGGGGCTGGAGAGGTGGCTCAGGGGTTAAGCCTCTGCCTTGCAGACGGAAGGTCCTGAGTTTGGATCCTGGACCCCACGTATAGACACCGGGCGGAAGCGGGGGCGACCTGCGTTTCTGGTCCTGGTAGGGCGGAGCCTGTGAATCCTGGGGCAGAGTAAACAAGGAGGAGGTGGAGGTGGTCCTTGGTGGTTCCCGAATTCGTCTGGTTCTACACACACACACATGCATACGCACACGCATACACGCACAATTGAATAAATAATAAAAAATTAAAAAAATATTTTACATTAAATTTCCTTAAAATTTAATGTTATATTAGTTTGGAGTATCTTTGACCACTTGGGAGGGGAAGGGGGGGAGGAGGGAGAAGGAAGAGAGGGAAGAAAGGGAGGGGGTCAGGGACAATCACCCACTATGTTTGCAATTAAGAATACTAAATAGTAATAAAAATGAAAAAAATTAAAAAACTTTATAGTGAACTTCATGTTATATAGTTAATATTTTAAAGACTTCAATTGTTTGATATTTTCTCTGATATCTAAATAGCTCTTAAAGTTTATTATTCTTCATTTGAATATGATGAATTTGAATTCCTGAAGCACCCAGTAATAGCTATCACTTAATAAAATCCTTATACCTTTAATACTGAAATTTAGCATCATTTAATTTACTACATTTTATATTAAAGTATGAGGTAATCTGTTGCAGATACAAGTGTGCATGAACTCCTGTTACTGTCGTTTATTCTTTTGGTTGGTTAGTTAGTTGTTAGCTTTCTGAGACAGTCTGACCTGTGGTCCAGGCTGGCCCGGGACTCCCGGCTGACGCCTGTCTTGGTCTCCAGAAGGAGGCTGGGATTGCAGTGAGCACATGCCTGGCTGTTACAACAGTGAGCACACGCCTGGATGTTTTCATCTCCTTCTTTTCTTACGTTTGATATGGGATCTCACTACGTAACCCAGGCTCTCCTCAAGCCGGCCCCCACCCTGGTCTTGAAGGGCCCAGCTTTGAGTGGCCTAAGGTCCCAGATTAACTAAACCCTGGTGTGTGAACTCAAGTATCTACACAATTTTCAGACTTACGGGGATCCATGATCTCTGAGTTAAAGGTAGATTCGACTGAATCTCAAATCTTAATAAAATTTCAATCTAAACCCTGATTAAATGTAATCATAGTCAAGTCTAAATCGCAACGACAAGGTCCTTTGCTCCAGTTTTGTAGCACCCCAGTAAACTCTGCGAGTCATTTTAAAGACCACTGTGGTGGGATCAGACAGAAGCTGGGGGGGGTAAGCCGAGAGACCGTTATAAAAGGATATGCACTTCATTAGCAGAAATACAAGTTCAGCTGTGAGAATTTTATAGGCTGCAAATTTTTTAAAACATATAAACTGGCAACATAAAGGAAGCAGTGGAGTTTTGGCAAACCCTTCTGCAGCTCTCTGCAGGAGCATTTATACAACCCGATGCAAAACCCGAAAGCGAGAAGCATAAGCACTGTCACTAACATGCGGGTCATATCAAAGATGGTATCTCTCAGACGGCTAAAGAATTGAGAAGGAAAGAAATCGATTGTCATCTGGGATGCCCACTTTTTCCTCGGAAAACACTGTGGTAAAAGTGCGGCTTTCTTTTCTTCCTTCTTGTGTAGTCTGTGACACACATGCGCCCCCTTACATATGTTTTTGAGACACATGTGCAGCAGGACAGGCGCAGTCTGTGGCATTATTGAAGCCTTGGACACACATGTTGCATGACATCT